>JAZKJV010007124.1:0-370077 GCA_037367405.1 Ottelia alismoides
CCTATATCAAACTATAGGGGACGGTTGTAACCGTCCCCGATAGTTCGTTATAGGGGACGGTTGCAAAACCGTCCCCTCTGCCCTTAGAAAAGGGGACAGTTCACTCATAACCGTCCCCGATCATTCATATAGGGGACGGTTGTTTGACCGTCCCCGATGGTGATATACCCCTCCGACGGAGGCGGCTCTTCCTCATTCTCATTCGACCTCTTCCTCGATCCCTCACCGTACTCGTCGCCGCCGGCTCGTCCTCCTCCCTCTCGCCGCCGCCCTCAACCTCCTCCTCCTCCCTCTCGCCGCCTCGTCACTCCTCCTCCACCCTCTCGCCGCCGCCGTCATCCTCCTCCTCCTCACAACTCGCCGCCTCCCTCCTCGTCCTTTCCCAACTCGCCGCCGCCCTCCTCCTCCTCCCAACTCGTCGCCGCCCTCCTCCTCCTCCTCCCAACTCACCGTCGCCCTCCTCCTCCTCCTCCTCCCACTCACCGGCGCCCTCCTCCTCCTCCACCTCCCTCTCATCGCCGCCCTCCTCCTCGGCCTCAACTCGTGCCCGTCCGCCCGCCGCCCGTCCGCCGCCTTGCCCGCCGCATTACTTGGTTGTAAGTTTTGTTCTTAATTTCTTATATATTCATCATGCTTTTGATTGCATATTTTTTTGATATACTTATTAGTTTAGTCAAATGCTTAAGATAGTAGATTAAAAAATAGTAGATAAATGCCTAATTGTGATTAATCTTGATTAAGTCAGTAGATTAGTTTAGTCAAATGCTTAAGTCAGCAGATTAATCTTGATTATGATTAAATGCTATTAGTGATAAAAGATGATTAATTTAGGTAATGCTTGTAAGTCTTATTTTAAAACATAGTTAGATTAGAGACATAGTAGTGAAACATAGTTATTAACTTTGGATGTTAACTATAGATTAACTTTGACTTGTATAGCCGATTCATTTTCCTTCGAGCCTACGTGTCGCAGCCTGCCCTGCCAAGCGCTGCTCCTGAACCCGATTTGTCGGGAGGAGGAGGGGTAGATCGAGACCGGACTCTCTGGATCGAAGGCCAAGTGTGCCACATAATATTTAGTAGAATATTTGTTCATTAAGTAGAATATTAGTGTGTAGCTGATTCATTTTCCTTCGATCCTACGTGCCGCAGCCTGCCCTACCAAGCGCTGCTCCTGAACCCGATTTGTCAGGAGGAGGAGGGGTAGACCGAGACCGGACTCTCTGGATCGAAGGCCAAGTGTGCCACATAATATTTAGTAGAATATTTGTTCATTAAGTAGAATATTAGTGTATAGCCGATTCATTTTCCTTCGAGCCTACGTGCCGCAGCCTGCCCTGCCAAGTGCTGCTCCTGAACCCGATTTGTCAGGAGGAGGAGGGGTAGACCGAGACTGGACTCTCTGGATCGAAGGTCAAGTGTGACACATAATATTTAGTAGACTATTTATTAATTAAGTAGAATATTTGTGTATAGCCGATTCATTTTCCTTTGAGCCTACGTGCCGCAGCCTGCCCTGCCAAGTGATGCTCCTGAACCCGATTTGTCGGGAGGAGGAGGGGTAGACCGAGATCGGACTCTCTGGATCGAAGGCCAAGTGTGCAACATAATATTTAGTTAGGTTGTAAAACCTGTTAGCTACCCTAGTTAATAATGATGTCATGTTGTTGTTATGAACATTACCAAACATTTTTGAAATTAACTTTGGATCTTACCTTTAGGCAATGGACAAAAGTTGGATGAACAAAAAATTCGATGACTATCGGACGTATAATAAAGGAGTTATCGGATTCATAGACTGGGCTTTTCGATATGAATCGCACTATCATATTGTAGGAGGTGAAGGAGATAAGATACATTGTCCTTGCATAAGATGCAAAAATACTTTGACCCAAAATCGAGCCACAATTTACGAGCATTTGATATTAAATGGATTTTGGCTACATTATACAAATTGGACATATCATGGTGAAGGAGTTAATTTAGAAGAAGATAGTAATGTCCACGGTGATACTGAAAGAGATGTCTCAGAAATACAAGACTGTGATGCTATATTTGAGATGGTAGATAACATTCGAGGATATGACACCGATGAAATGATGGATTCGCTTCTGGATACGTTGCATGAAAAAATACAAGATGCAGAGAAGCCATTATGCTCAGGAGTCAAAATATCTCGATTACGTTTTCTTCTGGAGATGTTTAAGATAAAAGTGAAGAATCGGTGTACAGCGGTTACGATGACAGATGTCTTACTTTTGATTAGGACATTATTAAATTATCCAGAAAACTTTCCAAAGGACTGGAGGGACGCTAAGTCTAGATTTCGTGCACTTGGACTGAACTACGAGAAAATTGACGCATGTCCGAACGACTGCATTTTATATTGTAAGGATTACTCAAATTTAGATAAATGTCCTGACTGCAAAAGTAGCAGATATAAGAATAATGATAATGATTCGAAGAGGAAAAAATCGGAGAAGATTTTACGGTTCTTTCCTTTGATTCCCCGATTACAGCGATTGTATTCATACGAAAGAACGGCTAAAATGATGATATGGCATAGTAATATCAAAAAGAAAGATGTAACCGGTGTTATGTGACATCCATCAGATACAGAGGAGTGGAGCAAGTTCGATGAAATGTATCCATCGTTTTCTGAAGAAGTAAGAAACGTACGATTGGGTCTTGCTTCTGACGACTTTAATCCATTCGGAAATATGAGTACGAGTTACTCTATTTGGCATGTGATACTTGTTACATATAATCTGCCACCATGGATGTCAATGGCATCTTCCTTTATGATGATGTCGTTATTGATACCTGGTCCTAAGGGGCCAGGTAATGCGATAGATACATATATGCAACCTTTGATTGACGAACTAAAGATTCTTTGGAATTCTGGAGTGAGTACGTATGCTGTGGTAAAGAAAGAATTCTTTACAATGTGTGCTTCTTTATTGTGGACAATTAATGATTTTCCAGCATATGCCAATTTATCAGGATGGAGTACGAAAGGTAAACTCGCATGTCCGATTTGTATGGATAAAACACATTCGACATGGCTAAATGCGAGTATGAAACATTGTTATTTGGGACATCGTCGTTTCTTACCGGTCAGTCATAGATGGTTAAGAAGTGAAAATAATTACAAGTTCGATGGACAGTCGTTCGGATGTCGTTTAAGTTTGAATCGCCGATCAGCAAGCACAATGTGGATGGAACAAAAAAATTGGGCAACTTCTCTCTAGGCCGATTAACTAAGAGGAAGAATACAGGTGGATGGCGAAAACAAAGTATATTCTTTCAGGAGTTGCCCTACTGGCATACTTTACAGGTCCGTCATAACTTGGACGTGATGCATATAGAGAAGAATGTTATGGAAAATATTCTTTCAATTTTGAATATCTATAATGCTGCCAAAGACAGTTTGCGAGCCAGACGTGATCTAATACAATTGGGTATCCGACCCGAATTACATCCGATTGAGTCTGACAATTCTAAAGTAATAATTCCCGAAGCAGTGTATACTTTATCCAGTGCTGACAAAGATAAGATACTAAATTTTATTAAATCAATTAGAGTATCTGATGGATTCTCCTCTCAAATTAGCAGATGCATAAATATGACGGAAAGAAAGATATCGTCATTAAAAAGTCATGATTGTCATGTACTTATGCAAGTTCATTTTCCGTTGTCAATCAGAGGAGTTGTACATCCAGATGTTTTGCAGCCACCAATTGAACTCATTCAGTTTTTTAAAGCTTTGTGTTCGAAGACCTTTATTGTTCAGACTAGAGACAGATATAGTTATAACTTTATGTAAGCTGGAGCAGCTCTTTCCACCTATATTTTTTGATATAATGGTTCATCTAATTATTCATCTTGCTAGCGAAGCCCGGATATGTGGTCATGTGCAGTATCGATGGATGTATCCAATTGAAAGATATCTACGTAAATTAAAGAATATGGTATTTAACAAAGCTGCACCTGAAGGTTGTATTGTCGAGGGATATTTATGTGAAGAATGTATCACATTTTGTGACATGTATATGGGTGATGGAAAGAGTATTAGATTCGACAAGTTCGAATGAAATAATGATGGTGAGTTGTGGACAGAAGATCCAAATAAACTATGGATATTTCAACAGAATGGCCGAGCTATCCTAAAGAGTACCCGTCGCAGTATTTCAGACATTGAAAGAGATCTTATTCATTATTATATTTTGATGCAAGTAGACGAGGTTGATTCTTTCTTCGAAGAGTTTAAGTCAACAACCACTAGCAAATTAGACTTTCTGAAATGGTTCGGGGATAAAATTAAATTATTAAAAGTTAACAAAGATGAACGGTGGAGCGCAAATCTCGATATAATTCACAGGAGTCCATACTCATTAATAATATCACATTCTGGCTATATCATTAACGGGTTTAGATTTCGGAAGAAGTCAATTGATGAAAATAAAGCGTCACAACTTTCAGGAGTAATAGTGAAGGCTGATCTCAATGATGAAATTGATGGATACTATGGCGAGATTATTGATATATTAGAAATCAGTTTTACACATGATGCAAGGTGTGTTCTATTTCATTGCACCTGGTTCGATGTTGGTCGAGTTGGAGTATGTTACAAGAAGGATAGAAATGGGGTTCTTTCTTTAAAGCAAACAGGTAGGTTACAAACAAATGAACTGTATACGCTTGCCAGTCAGGTCGAACAGGTCTTTATGTTCCAGATAACTCAGTTAGTGGATGGATAATACCAATTAGAACAACACTGAGAGATTTCTTCGACGTAAACGAAGAGGCAGATGCACTAGACAATGATGTAGCATATCAAAATAACTCGAATGATTTTTTCCATGAGGTATTAGACAACGACATTGGAACTTGGAACTAGCAATTTCAGGTAATGTTTTTTTATTTTCAATTTCTATTAATTGAAATTGTTGTCATCTATCGAAATGTATATATTTGTAATAACTCTTTAAATTGCAGACATGGCTCCTAGACCTAGACGTATTCGGGAGGTCCCTGAACTTCCCCAGTAGCCACAGGGCGGTTCTTCTGATGCAGGTAGTGGAGCTACACAGAGACGGCGTGGACCATCTCAGTGTAGATTCTTAGACCGTCTTGCACCAGGGCAGACGTTACTTGTACGCATTGTTGGCGGAGATGCGGTAGGAGAGAACTCCACGGAGTTCCAGAGCTACCTTGGACAGGTTGCCCATGCGCGCGTCCCCATCACCACCCACGACTTCCGACAGCTTCCTTATGTTGTCAAGGCTGCCATACTTGCTGATCTGGAGGTATTCTAAAATCTTAAAACAGTTTTTGCATTTTATGAGCTAATCGTTATTATACTTGTTGTATCAGGTTGTATTTACATGGGAACGCAGTACCCATGTCGATTCTCAGATTTTATCTAATGCTGCTGAGTTGTTGCGTCGATACAAGGGACGCATAAAGGCTAAAGTAAGATTTTTTAGTAATATTTAATATCAAAAGATTTAGATATTGACTATATTTATTTCTCCATTTGTAGTACTTCAACACCCAGATTCCATATGAGCAGCTTGTGCAGAATATCCCACCTGGTGTTACACCAGAGCAATGGAGGGAGCTGACTAATTTTTGGTCCAGTGAGGATTTTGCGGTATGTATGTAGTTTTCTTAGTTATTTCTTTTATTTTTATACTGACTTTGTGAAATTTCAGTCGATTTCTTCCAAGAATACGGCAAATCGTTCGAAAGGGTTTAGGTCGACGCATAAGATGGGAAGGAAGAACACCAACCAACTGAAGGACGACTTTGTAAGTATTTAAAAAATATTTACAACGATTAATTTTGAGTCTTAAAGCAATTTTAAGAAGTTGTTTTACTTTTTATAGTTGAGGGAAAATGAAAGAGAAATGACCCGCATAGAGGTTTTTGCTGGGTCGAAGAGCAGAGACTTAGGAGGAGAGGTGCAGTGGGTTGATGACGCCTACGCACCAATACATGTAATATAAATACATTTTTTACTTAAAGGATTACTTATGGTAATATACTGAACTTATTTTATATTTCTTATATGTAGGAAGAAATGATTAGGCTCTCTACCACCTCCTCGTTGGATAGCACGGGGACGAGCAATCCCCCGTTGACGGCCGATGATGCCTTCCGTAAAGCCACTGGTCCAGAACACAGTGGACGCATCTGTTGCGGAGGACAGGGCGAAACGATCTGTACATGGTACGGAATGGGTGGTGCAGGTGGGTCACAGTCTTCCTCGCAGGGAAGCCAGAGAGAAAGAGAGATGGAGAGGGAGCTGCGCGAAGTAAAGGCAATGATGAATGCACAAGCTGCAGAGATGGCCCAGATGCGTCTGGACATGGCGAATGTCATGTCCTTAGTAAGCCGTCTTCAAAGTCAAGCCACGCCCCCTGTACAACCTGCACATCTCGGCGACGACGAGGAGAGTGAGGAGGAAACCGATGAGAGTGACGGGAGTGGCGCATCTGAGTAGGTAGCATGGATGTAGTACCCTAGTTAATTTTGATATTTTAATTGTAATGTTTTTTATTAATGCCAAACATTATGTAGACTTCTTATCGTTTATTAATGTTGACTGTATGATTATGTTGAATGTCTTGTGTTGTTTGATGTTGAATTTATGATATGGCGAATGTTTAGTTATTGAATGTTGTGGTTAGTTCTTTTGCATAGAAGAATGATGTCATGTTGATACTCATTGTCATGTTGATGATATTCATAATGTTGTCATGTTGATGATATTCAGGATGTTGCAGAGTTTATGATGTTCATATTGTTGTCATGTTTAATATGGAATGATGTAGGGAAGAAACCAGAATATATAAATTTTTTTTCCTGTCATGGTTTATTGGGGACGGTTGTAACCGTCCCCTATAGAGCTACAGAAACGTCCCCCCAGACAGAACAGTTCACGGAGACTTTTGGGGACGGTTATAACCGTCCCCATTAGGGAAGCGCAAATGGGACGGTTATAATCGTCCCGTATACCCTTCTGTTGGCGTCGCTATAGATGCTACTACTAGAGGGGACGGTTACAACCGTCCCTAATAGTCTTCTATTGGCGTTACTATAGAATCTCCCAGGCTTCTGTTGGCGTCGCAAAAGACCTGAAGAGTAGAAGGGACGGTTACAACCGTCCCTACATGCAAACGTATGCGACGGTTGGAACCGTCCCTTCTACTCTGCAGGTCTTTTGCGACGCCAACAGAAACCTGGAATAGTCTATAGCGACGCCAACAGAAGACTATTAGGGACGGTTGTAACCGTCCCCTCTAGTAGGCAGACGCGACGGTTAAAACCGTCCCTTATACACTTATGTTGGCGTCGCTATAGACGCCATGCTAAAGGGGACGGTTACAACCGTCCCATCTGAGCAACGCATGCGACGGGGATAGCCGTCCCCAAACGTTTTCTGGGGCCGTCTCAAAATGTTGATGACCATTAGGGACGGTTTCTAACCGTCTCTAATACAATAGGTTGTAGGGACGGTTGCAACCGTCCCTAATAGCATTCGTGTAAGGGACGGTTACAACCGTCCCCAATGGTGAATTAAATGAGACGGTTGTCAGAAGCGTCCCATTTAGTCAAATGAGACGGTGGCTGAAGGGACGGTTTAGGAACCGTCCCCATTGAGCAAAGGGGACGGTTCTAAAGACAAAAAGGACGGTCTGCGACCGTCCCCTTAGACCCACCCGCCTGTAGTGCATATAAGCGATAAATGCAATCGTATAACAAAAACTTTGATTTCAAATGTAAAACCACATGGTAATAGAAACTATTCTGCAACATTTCAAAAGATCATAAGAGTGTAGAAATATACCTCCCATGCATGTGTCTAAATTAAGAGACCTTCTAATTTAAGTTTGGTCCGAGGATGCTTGCACTAGAGGGTATGATGATGATTGTTGTACTTCCCAGGAACTGAGTGTTATTCTCCGCCAAGTTGTTCATACCAAAGGATATCTAGATTGATCTCTATCTCATGATTTCGTCTCACGAAATCAAGTCTTTTTAATGGGGAACAAAGTATGGAGAAGAAGACAGATCCTCTTGCAATGCCCGAGCCAATGGAGAAGGGAGAAGAGGCTACAAGATAGACGAGTTTACGGTGGGATATAAGGGGATGGATAAGTGAGAGAATAAAGAGAACTACCCTCTTATATTTTCTCCTCTCAAATCTTAGGACTAGAGATCATTTTCTTGGAGTTGTATCAAATGAATAGAAGAGAGTCCATGCACTGCTTTTTATACTAGAATGGACGATCAAGATGACATCATACTCCCTCTAGATCAACAACGCATAGAGAAGGAATTGAGGGTCAAGTCTGTCTACTCTCTCTTTCTCGAATTCGTTACAACTTCCAACTTGGAATTCAAATATTTGAATTTTGAATTTTTAAATTAATGGAAGAGAATAAGAGAGGAAATAATTTCTCCTTAAATTTCTCTCTCCATGAGAAATTAGAGAAATATCATCTCCACCTAAAACTATTTTTTATTTAATTTAGAGAATTAATTTTCCACAAGTTATAATTGGATAATTATAAAATTATACTATCAATTGATGAATCCAATTCATTAGTGCATAATAACATGTATCTTCAATTTACATTGAATTCAAGGAGAATGTGTCATATCCACATCAACATTAACTAGGTATGTAAATCATGGTCATTCATATTCCATATTCCTAACATCAGTGATAATAATCAATATTATCTTGATTGTTAATATCTCAAATTAGGACTAGTAATCTTATTAGTATTTGTGTACAACATTCACAGATACTTGGAGATAATGTTTAGAAGACTAAATAGACTATGTATAATAACTTGATAATTAACCACTATATAGGTTTAAACCATTTTGGGAGATTTCAGTTGAATAACTTCTGAATCATTTCTTTAATTGATCTCGAACTCTTTCGATAAATTTTCAATTCTTAGGATCTAGAAATTGGTTCCATAAATTTTGATTTAATCAATTAATTCTCATTCTATTGGCCTCAATTTGGAATCACTGAAATCCTCTTGGTTTCATCATTCCTTTTGAATGGAAGTGTCACAGTATATAATATATTAGGATCATGTCAACCTAGTGTATTTCTAGTACTTGAGCATCCTACACTCTAACATTATGCATAAACCTTTGTATTAGTTGGATCAAGCATGCTCGTCGTGATTGTCTGATGCTATTGCGGATTGAGGGTGATCGACTTTACCCTTTTTTCTGCTTTAGTAAATGGAGTCAATGATGAGTCGCTAAATACGTGATATAATTTTATTCGTTATAATACGTGTACTTAGCGAATCAATCAGAACTGAGAGAAGATCTCCGTGAAGAGTGTCTCGGCTTAATTTATATCCCGGGAAAGTTCGGGGTCAAACACAGGGAGGCAAAGGAACAACTTCAGGTTAATTTGAAAATTTCGATCTCGATTTCCAAATGCGGATTTTTCTATATTTTTTATGCAAAAAAAAACAAATGCCAATGCAAAATGCGGGTGAATTAAGTTAATAAGAAAGCACACAACTTAGCTAAATTAATTTTAATGAAAAATTAATCTAATTTAGCCGAATTATATTTTTGCAATAACCTTAATCCAATGATGAATGCAACATATATTTTTTTGGAATTTTATGGAGTAAAATGTAACAATTAAAAATGCACACTTTTATGGGTTTTTTCGTAATTTCTCACACAAATAGTAAGCAAAAAATATGAAAATTTTATTGGAATGAAAACATGATGAAATATGACTACATTATTTTTTGGAATTTTTTGACAAAATATGAATTTTTATAGATTTTGTAGTGAAAACAGAGTGGCAATGAGTAATTAATTCTTAATAAATCCGCATTATCAAATTAATCAGAGTGCGAATTATCTTAAGATGGTATTCATACAAAGAATTCAGGGCAGTTGAAATTTTGCAAAAATATGATGTGTGGATTTAACTAAAATTATTTACTAAAAACACTCCACAATTTATTTCAGGCACAGGACAACTCTATTTTGGATGAAATTTGGGTAGTAATTCAATCACATATCAAGGCATCATGTCTATTTTTTGTGGAATTTTTAGAATAATTATGTGTCAGATATGTATTTAAGAGAAAATAATGGGTAAAATATGCAGAATTTCAGTTAAACAATTTTAATTAATTACTCAAAGACCATAAAAATAAAAATAAATTTCCAAGTGGTAGAGAATTAGTTGCTCAACATCAAAACATTTTTCATTGAATAAAATAACGCTATATAGATGTCCAAATTAAGATGCGAACATAGGGTTGTCTTTGCAAATTCAGATAGCAATATTTACAATAAAATATGTACAGAGACTGACTATAATTATAAAAACATAACAAGAAATATATGCAATTTCTATAATAAAAAATTAAAAGAAAAAAGAAATAACCTTTCTTCTTCCTGGGGCACGATGGCAGGCGACGGATAGTGAGGAGGGTGGCGCCGGTGGCGTGGCCGCGCGCGGGGCAGGGTAGCAGGTGGCAGAGAGGAGGTGGTAGGCGGCGCCGCTGCCTGTGGGAGCGCAGCTGTGAGGGAGGAGCGACGGCAGCGCTAGCTGCCACGCTTAAAAGAGGAGGGCGGAACCTGCGAGCAGCGGCCCGCGCGGAGCGGGCGGCTGGAGGAGGAAAGACATGCGGCGGGGGGAGGCGGCCGCGCACGGGGCAGGGCCGCGGGTGGTGGCGGCCCGCACGCGGTCGCAGGGGTCGACGTCCGACCGCGCGCGGTTTGTGGAGGTTGGCTGCAGCCGTGGAGGGTTGGGGGCGACGGCGTTGCGGGGAGACGGACGGATGGCTGGGCGGAGGAAGACCTGCGGCGGAGGGAGGCGGCCGCCTGCAGTGGAGCAGCTGACGCATCGTCTACGTGACTGCGGGGAGACGGAGGGTGAAAAGTGGTGCCGTCTTACGCGGCTGGGGCGGCGGCGAAGAGAGGCGGAAGAGAGAGGGGGCGGCGGGCGGCGCCTGCTGCCTCCTTTTGTTTTTTTATTTTTTGATTTTTTTTGAAGTTTTTTACTGTTTTGATGCAAATAATTTTTTTTGATTTAATTTTTTTTGTTAATCAGGAAATGCAAATAAAGAAAATGGTGTGGTGATGGTGAGGATTGTATGATGAAGTGGTGGTGTGATAAAAAATACGGAAATGATGAGACAATAATGAAATAAACTATTAGATAAAATAAAATAACATGAAAAATAAGAGGAAATACTTACCTGATTCTTCACCGGATTGGCGGAGCAGCTACGCTAGACTCTTGTCGTCGCCTTGATCCGATTGGTGAAATAAAAATCGGAGAAGCTATGCGAGCTCTTTGGGGAACTCGTAACGCAGAGCGGAGCTCTGCGGATCTCGCCTGAAGGAGGTCGTTGCTTGAGGAAGATGCCTCGTCGCTATCACCAACAAAACACTCCAAGCACTCTCCTTTTTCTATTAGAATGGCGGATAGGGAAAATTTGTGGATGTGGAGATGAATATAAAGAGAAGAGAAAGGGATGTTAGATAGATGGTGGAGTTGAATGGGAGGTTATATTATTGGTGGAGTTGAATGGGAGGTTGATGAAGAATGTGGGGTGGAATGGGAGTTGGTGGTAGAATAGAAGTTATTGTAGAGAATGGGGGAAAATAAAAGGAAAATAAAATGAAATAAAGTAGGCTGCTTTAAATACAATAAAATAAAAGAGAAGAAAAAGAGTGGGGAATTTACAAAATAAGATAAACACTATGTTTTTTTTCTTTCCTAATTTTAAATTTTTTATATTTTTAATAAAATATATTTACAACAGAAAATTACAATAAAATACTAGACATAAAATATAACACATAATTTATTTTTTTTGAATTTTTAGTGATTAAGACGAGTAAATAAAAAATGAAGAAAGAAAAATATGCACAATATATACAAAGTACACCGAGGTCCCAAAACTCAAATTTTACAAACAAGCTCTGATTTTAATGAAACCACTTCCTTTGGATAGATAATTTTCTAACTTGAACTTCAAAAGGGAGTTTCTTGAATTTAGATCATACGGAGCGGGAATTTGGCCTGGAAGTTGAACTTTATGGCTTTTTGTCTTTAGGATCTCAGAGCATTTATTTATGGTAAAAATTATTTTATATTTTTGTACTTTTATATACATTTTTATAAACGAGTTAGAGAAAGAATTAACCAAAAAGGAGTTGAAATGAAATTATTAAAAAACATGAAGTTTTGGGCTATTTACGGGTGAAAAACTCCTTTAATTTTGCAGCTTTTTATTGTTAATTTATTTTGTACAATTTAATATACAATAATTAGTGTGTTTTATTTACAAGAGTCATTTTGTTAATTTATTGATTTTATGGACATTTGTTAGAGAATTTACTCAGGGATTTTGCTAAGATCAAGATTTTGAGATGATGAATCGTGGATTAATTAGTCGACCCCAAATATCTAGTTAGCGAGTTGGCACGGAACTTATAAGCAGTATGTGGAAACTATATAAGATGTGATACAGTTAGCGACTAAGCCAACCCATTGGAATTCTCTTCTTATCGTTCATGGCCCGATTCTCACCTACCCTGAATTGCCAGGAAAGACTTTGAATCAATCCACATTATTCCCATATTTGGTTGTCACCTTCTAGGGTTTATTAATATATTTTTAAATCAAACATTATGCAATAATATCAATCATATGCTTCCCAAAAGTAGACATTAATATTCTTGAATTCTGATCTTGTTTCATAAACAAGTTGACCATCTGCAAAATTCGTTGTCACCTCAATATCTCATGAGTGAGCTTCTGTCTTCACATTCAGAAAGTATGGAACTATATGACTCTTTTGAGAAAACATACATCTCATATTTTCTTGTATACCTACAAGCTTATCGGTATATAAACCTTGTTAGTCCATCAACCTAATGATCTACCAAATGTACATAATCAAATATATAGATGTATATATGTCTTCGCTCAAATGATGTGCGTATTCATGATAGTTAAAGGGAGTTTATAACTCGTACATCATCAGAACATGAAAATAGTAAATCGAATTTGCATAAATGGTGTTCAATGTATGAACATTGATACAATGCATAATAAAAAGTTCGTTGCAAAACCACATGTTATAGGAAATGTTTCCCAAACTGTTTTGCATAAGCATAGGAGTATTAGGTTTACCTCTAAAGCTTGAGTCTCTAATGTAAGAGACCTCTTGAATCAAGTTTGATCCTCTACAGCTTTTCTCGAATGCACGATGATGACTTGTGTTGTCTCACTCAAAGCTTGGTAGGGATGTCTAAGTAGAGAGTCTTATACTCTCTCTTCTCTCAACTTTTAAGGCAATGTGACTCTATTGGAATTGAAGGAAAAAATTATATTCAAGAGAGAGGCTAGGACATATCTTATATAGCATGGTGTGGATGTCTACGAGGAGTCGTACTCCTCATTGTGGGCATCTTCATCATCTCCTCTCTCTCTCTCTTCTCGTGATTGATATGTAGTACTATTCCTAGAAGAGATTGGATAACAATTTAGATAATATATCGTCAAGATAAAGAATCAAAACTAAGAGAGAGTCTACAACAAACGAGATTCTCATGGTGGAAATCCTCATGGATTCCATGGTCGAGTCCACCTTGATATATCGCATTATTTTGATTCCAATATACTCCATGATATTATAATTCAATTATCTGATAAGATAACTTAAAATTATTAGAAGAGTGAGCCCCCAACAAACTATTTCTACAATAAATGTTATAGTAAATTCTTTATCAATAAAAGTTGTTGATTTTTTCGCTCCCTTTTTGATATCATAATATCCATGTACTTATTGGGCTCCTTTGTACAAATAGGATTATTTATCTTGGCCATCTTGAGATTATGCAGTTGTTGATCAAAGTGTTGGATCATAGATGGTGGTAATAAGTTGAATATCTAAGTTGCTAGATTGAGGACTCAACTGCACCATCAAGTGATTATCAAGAAAATATCTATAGCCCGAAAAGGAGATGGAAATCCTTATCTAAAGGTTGGCATCCGATCAAATAAAGATGATACCTCGGAATCTCTATTCCTATGCAAAGTATCTGCATATAGAGATCAGTAAAATATCAACCTTTGGAGTAAGGATTCCAATCTCCTTCTCAAGCTAGAGATCATTTCTTGACAATCATTTAATTATGCTAGATAAGTCATCAATCTAACTCTTTAGAAATCATCTCAGCGCCAACCTCTATGATCCAACCACTAGATCAACAATTGTATGACTATCAGCATGACCATCATACATAACCCTTATTGTACGAAGGAACCTTGAAATTGCATGCATTCATTAATCTCAGACATGGAGTGGAAATCAATAACTTTTATTGATATAAAATAATTACAATAATATTTATTGTAGAAATAGTTTTCCAAGGGCGCACATGTTTACCAATCTCCTACCAGCCCTCAGAACCATTCTGGTACAATTTGTAAACCCATACTCATTACATGTTGGTCAAAACCCGTCTGGGGCAAAGGTTGGGTAAATGGATCTACAATGTTGTCGGTAGAGGCCACCTTGGTGATTACGATGTCACCACGCTTCTAAGTCTCCTGAATGAGGTGGTACCTTTACATGTGCTTGCTCGTTTGATTCCATCTGGGTTCCTTCACATGAGTTATGTCTCTCGTGTTATCGTAGAGAAATGGTATGGGAGTATATGAGGAAATTACGCCTGGCCCCAAGATGAACTTGTGCAACCACACCACCTCTTTTGCGGCATCTGATTAGGCAATGTACTCAACTTCTGTTGTTAAATCAATTATGGTGTCTTACTTGTTGCTTCTACAGCTCACAGCACCACCGTTCAATAAGAATATTAGCCCAGAAGTTGACTTTATTTAATCAATGTCATATTAGAAGTCCAAATTTGTGTATCCAAAGACTTGGAGATAGCCATCTCCATAGACCAAGATTGATATTACATCTGTCTTAGATACTTGAAGATGTTCTTCACTGCATTTCAGTATGTGTTCTACATAGCGGGATTGGTAATGTCTTACCACTCCCGCTGCATGGTTGATACCTGGCCTTGTGCACATCATGGCATATGTTGGACTTCCAATAGTCGATGTGTATAAGAATCTGATCATGGTCTTCATTTCCTTGACGCTTTGAGGAGATATCCCTTTAGACAGGTGAATACCATGTCTTAAGGGAAGGAATCGGATACCATGTCTTAAGGGAAGGAATCCTTTCTTTGAATTTTCTATATGGAATCATTCCAAGATTTTCTTAATGTACCCATGTTGGGGAAATCCAAAAATTCCTATTTTCTATGTTTCTGAACAGCTTCAGACCCAAGGTGTAAGAGGTTTCTCCAAGATCTTTCATCTTGAAGGTGTGTGACAGTCATACCTTAACAGTAGTCATTAATCTTGCACATTCCCAGTGATAAGTATGTCATCTATGTAGAGCACGGTGAACACAATGGTGCTCACACTAAGCTTCTTATATCACATGGCTCATCGGGATTTTGGACGCAATATAACTCTTTATAGCTTCATCGAATATGATGTTCCAGCTACTAGAAGCTTGTTTGAGCCCATAGATGGAATTCTTCAGCTTGCACACTTTGCCTTCCTCAGTTATGAAGCCTTGGGGTTGCTCCATATGATATCATCCTCGAGGTATCCATTGACGAATGTAGTCTTGATGACCATCGACCAGATGTCATAGTCAAGATGTGTAGCTATAGCTAGAAATGTCTTGATGAACTTCAGTATGGATACATGAGAGAATGTCTCAGTGTAGTCGATGCCTTCTCTCTGTGTGGAACCCTTGGCTACGAGTCGTGCCTTGCAAGTCTCTACCTTCTGATGAATCTACGTTTCATCATCTTTATTCTATCATTTTGGCCTTAAAACCCCTAGTAAATGCGTGTAGATAAGCTTAATTCATGCATTTTATCATTCATGCATATATGTGTAAATATTGTATAAAATGCGGTTTTTAAAGCCAAAATTATAGAATAAAGAAAAGAAAAGAAAAGAAAAAGAATACAATATTGTAAATATTTTCTGACCTGAAACCCCGAGACCTAGGCATCTCGATGACTAGGTCGACAAGGAATAAAGTAGGGGGAGATAAGGGCTAAAATACCAATAAAATTCCCTTTTATTAATTCATTCTTTATTCATTTTGGGACCTATTTTTTATTCCACTTTTTACACCTCAAATAAAGAAACTTTGTACATGAAAGTTGTAGATAATTTAATAAAGAAAAATACAAAATTGATTTCACTAAAAAATAATACACAGAGAAAAAGTTATGGTCTGAATAAAAATCCAGAATCCCAACTTCCCAGACTCATATCTCACAAATGACAACTCCAAATGCAGCAAACTCAACTTTAATTGTATATAGAATAAAATAAGCTATTTAATGGCGGTGGTTTCGCATTTGGCGGAGCTACGGTTTCAAAGTTGAGTTTTGGACCCTCATTGTATACTTGTACAGATTAAAATATTCAATTTATTATTTATTCATTATTTTTGTAATTTTATATTTTTATAATCTTGTAGATATTACTTATAATAATTATGTATATTAAAATTAGAATAAAAACCTAAATAAAACTTAAAATAAAATAAACATACATAAAACACATAGATACAATACCTATATACATACATATATCATACATACTTCTATTTTATTAAATATACAAAATATATCAGAAAATTAAAATAAAAATATATTTGTGTATATAAAAGTATTTTATATATTTATAAAATAAGAAATAAAAATAATAAAATTAACATACACAAAATGAAAATAAAGTAATAGAGTATATAGATAATATACATATAAAGGGGTATAAAAGCAATTTGTAAAAATATACCTAATAAAAATAAATAAAAATTTCCATAAAATAACTTATAAAATTATAAGCATTTTTTATTTTGTAACCATAATTAAATAAAATGGTTTACTATTTTATTTTGATTTTATAAGATGTTTTTTCCAGGCTTTTTCCTGGTTGATCCACGTGGACCAACCAGGTGGGCTGGAGAGTTGACCTCGGGTCAACTCTCTGACCCCAGCCTGTGCCCTTTGTTAGAACGAGTTTTTTATTCTTTTCTCGATTTTTTCGCTGCTTGTGCGTTGCTCGAGGGAGGACGCTTCCTTCATGAAAGTTGCTCCTGGCACATCCTAGATCCCCGTCGACCTATTAGATCTACCCAGATCTTCGTGGCGCACCCGTGAGATCGCCTCTCCACCATGTTTCAAAAATGACCCTGTCACCTCCATTTGGCTTTTGAACCCTTCTTGACCGTTTCTTCTCTCCTCTTCGTGAGCTCCGGACTGGACCTCGTGACAGGAGGTCCTCCAGCCCGCTGGAAGTGAGGTTGAGCGGCCGTGGAGGTGCTTCCACCACCTCCGGCCAAGAGTGGTCGTCGAGGTATATCTCGGGTACACAACCCTAGAGGTACAGTTTTTCTTTCGTTTTTTTTTGCATTTTGAGCTTCTCAGTAGCCTTACAACTCGATTCCAGCCATCATACTGATTCCCTACTCCACCAATAGTCCACACCAGCCCTCGCCGGAGCTCGCTCCGGCGAGTTCATCGCTGCCACCCGTCACCTTCCCACCATCTCGCTACGGGGTTGGGGCATTTTGCCCCCAACCCTATCATCATTTTTGCAGGTACAGGACTTAAGGAAGCACCTGGGAGCATTTTGGGAGCTCGCCGAGGACCTGGAGCCGTTTTGCTCCACCTCCTTCTCTGGCGTGGTCCATTGCGGCCCATGCCTTTTTTAGGCTCCCAGGCGACTCATTGACTCCCCAGGAATCGTTCCAGCCACGTTGCAGCTTGAAGGAGCGCCGAAGGTGGGAGCAGGCGGTCGGGGAAACTCGCTTGGCGGGGAGTTCTTCCCGTTCGTCGTCAGCCCCTTTGGGTCGTCCGATCTGGTCTATTCTTGGAGGGCTAGAGCTACCGTAGGATCTGAGGTGTGCCTGGACCGTCCATCGCGAACAAGATCTTTTAATCTGGGCCACCCGCAGCGAAGGGGCATCGCAGGCCTACACGCTGACACGTGTTTAAGTGGATGCGCCTCCTCCGTTCGATCGCGCGGGGTATTTTACGTTAACTCCCCCGCCGCTTTTTGTAATTGGTGATTAGTAGAAGAACATTTACCTGCCTTTATTTATTGCTGTAATATTTGCATAGCAGCCCCCGCATCTTTCGTGAATAACGTTTACACCCCTGCCAGGCGCGCGTGCCAGTCACGTGCGCCCTGGCGTTTTTGCAAACTTAATCCCGCTGCTTTGAGTATTTATATTTGGTCCTGAAAGAGTTTACGTCAGTTATATAATTTTGGTATTTTTGCATGCAGGCCCTCGCATTTCTTGATAATTACTGAAATGCCCCTGCATCTGTGTAATTTCTCTTTGTTTCTAGTAATTTTTGCATGCGTCTATTAAACCCTAAAAAATCCCCAAAAATCACAGTAGATCTCTGTTGCATAGTAGTTTATCATCATATTTTTATTTTCCATAATTATTGCATTTTAAATATTTATTAAAAAAAATAGCCATTTTCAGCACGGTTTGCATTAGAAAACCCTTAAAAATACAAAAACACATCAGAAAATTCCCAAAAATATATATTTTGCATATTTTAGTGTGTTTTACTTTCAGATCAAAAATCACTAAAAATTATAAAAGAAAACTCCAAAAAATCACAAAAGTCCAAAAACCTCTATAAAAATATTAAAAATTCTACAAAAATCCTAAAAATATAATCTTGGTGTCTACATTTTCCTTATTTTATTATCTTTCATTAAAATTTAACTTGGAGAATTTTCGTTATTGTTTTCTATTTTATTTCTCCATTTTAGTTTCGGCCTTGTATTTTATTCATTGTTTTCTTGTATTTTGTATTTAAAAATACCAAAAATACTCTGAAAATTTCCCAAAAATCACAATTACAGTAGAAAGTATTAAAATTCCAAAAACATTTCATTTCCTAATTTTTGAGCTTTTTCCCTTATTTTTATAAATAGTTTATTATCTCTTTTCTTATATAGTTTATATATTCCAATATTGAAAAAGAAAATAAAAAAATCTAAAATATAAAATATAAAAAAATTAGAAAATTAAAAATCAAAATACAAAAATATAAAATTAGAAATTAAATAAAAAATATATTAAAAATCCACAAAAAATAGCATAGTAGGCCCTTGATCACATTCACACACATTTTAAGCAATTTTGCCCCGATCTAGCCTTTCTGCTCCCTGTGTTCGACCTCTACACATACTTGCACTATACACATCTTGTTGTAGAGTTATAATAAATTTTAACTCCACACACTTTCACTGCTTTACTTGATTGTCGTGGGTTAATTGTTGTTTGAATCGGGATTTTCGAGCGGTCACCACATCGACTGCGATTTCGCCTTGTGAAACCGTACGACCCTCGGATTTCTCGCTTCAACACATTCCCATCAGGTCCCCTTTTTCTCTTGAATATCCATTTACACCCTATGGGTTTTACCCCTTCATGTGGATCCTCTAGGGTCCACACACCATTCTTGTGCATGGATTCTATTTCAGACTTCATGGCTAGCATCCATCTATCCATGTCATGATTTGCGAGTGCTTAATCATATGAAGTAGGATCATTATAAGATTCTTATAACACATGGAATCTGTTCCTTTCAGGTGGCATGACCACACCCGGACTCCTTTAAAGAGGTACATGTGCTTTATATTCATTCATCTCTTCTGTTTGGTTCATGAACCTCAATATCCTCAAAGGATTCAATGAGTTCCTTTACTTCATTTGTGTCTTGACTCTTAAGGAAGTCATCCTCCAAGAATTTCACATCCCAAGTGACGAATACCTTTTGAGTCTCAAGGTTGTAAAGTTGGTATCAAATACCGTCCTTTACATACCTGATGAAGTAGCAGTCTCTAGTGAGAGTTTCTAGCTTACTTGCGAATAAATCACTGATTTATCATCTTAATTTATATTTATTATCACTATAGCTTGAATAAATCCAAAAAATTAATCAATAATTAACTTGAGTTAACTATTTACCTGGTATAAATAATTAGCCCTAATTATTATTTATAAACAACATGGCTATGTATTCTATATTGTGCTATTATTTTATGTATTTCTATTTATTAAAAATCCCATAAAAATAGCATAGTATTTTAAATACTAATATGTATATTATTTATTATTCAAAATACCATAAAAATAAAAGAATTAAAATGAGTATTTTTATACATTTAAAAATTACTTACAAAAAAATATCGAGAAACCTATAATGTGTTTTGACTTGGATTCCTTAATCAAAGTCATAGAGAATTAAATATTACACAACTTTCATTTAGGGAATTTTTTTATTTTAGAATTATTTAGTATTTTATTTTGATTTTACATTACTTTTAATATTTTCTATTTTTTCATTGGGCCATGCGGCCCAATCCCAGGTTGCCACCTCATCCAGCTCTTAAGAGCCACGTGCCCATTTTTTCCAGCCATCTAATCGATTTGATTAGATGGTGTACATCCAATCAATATCACTTCAATTCAGAGCCCTTCAATCATGTGATCAAGTTATTACAGTCTTATATCCCCACCAATCCAAGACCCTTCAATCTTTATCAAACGATCCCTATGTCGTCTTCTTCCTCCAACCACCCACCTCGAAGAGTCACATCCTTTCGATCATGCCACCTTCATCGGATTCTCCGAGCTTTACCGTGTGTCACCTTCCTTCCATTCCACCGTCGGAGCTCTACATTCCCTTTTTCATGCCCGACTTCATGTTACTTCTTTAACCCGTATGTGTTCTCTTCTTGGGCGGTTGAAACCACAGCTAACCTCCGTTAAACACCCTACTTCGTTGATCAAATCCAAGCCTCTGCCCAACTGTCTCGAGCATTTGCCATTCAAAAAAGCCTCTCGTAGCCTCATTTCACATCTATAACAGAGTTGGAGAACCCATAGAGAGCAACTACAGAGATCCACCTCAGGCGAGATCCTCGGCGTACTTTGCATGCTGCAAACCTCCATCAGGTGCTGCTTGAGATTCTTTGACCAGCCATCGAAGTTAAGTACTCATTAGAAGCAGTTGAGCTCCGCTCCAAGTCCCGTTAGTCATCTTCTCCACTCATCCTCATTCCAAGTAATGTCTTGATCTTATTTCTATCATATTCCTCATTTTCTATATACTCACGCATACTCGTTCACTCATCTGATCTCACCCACACATTTACAATGGTTCACCATTCTAAGCAGAGCCATCATCTTGCTTCAGCCATCTTTAGATTCTTTCCCCCATCTCAATTCGTCTCCTTCCTCTGCAAGAGGCTAAACCCAACCAGGGCTAGGATCTAATCTACTTGATTCCTCTTCAATTCTTCCTATTTTCCTTCGATTTCATCTGGTATACAATTTAACCCCTACAGGTCTTCGAGTATTCAAGGATCGGAGGTTACTACATGTCTTCGATCTCCTGAAACTTCTCTGATGAGATTCCATCATTCAATTATTTCAGCCATCTCTACAGCTTCCTCGGTCATTGAACTTCATTGCTAGGACTTTGCAAAGTTTCCTGGGTCTTTAGCAGCCTCAGAGGAGCATCGAGGAGAAAAGAGGAATTCACCATAGACCAGCCATGATGTTGTCGTGCATGGTAGAGGATGACGAGAAGATACCATCTGATTAGATCCCTAGATCTAATCTGATAGTCTAGGTATATCCATGTAGAGATGCACGAACAAACATTTTAAGGCTCAGGACTAGACCACCCAAGCCAGAACCAAAGCTTTGCAATGCACCACACGTTCTGAAACCTCCAGATCACACACCATCAACACGTGAGCTTGGGTATTTTCTAGAAGACCCAGTCTAGTTTCCTTTATTACAGACAAGTCTCTGCGTTGGCGAAAACCCCAAATTTGCCCTATGCTAATATCGCCGTGTTGTTGTAGTTGGGCAATTACATATTAATTAAAACCTACTAACTTAATAATTATCGATTAATGTACGAGCAACCTTATTTATTTTACTTGGGCAAGCCCAAGGTTTAATTCAAGGAGGCAATTATCGCCTTAGGTTAATTTTCAGATCATTTAGCTATTAGATTTTTAAGGAGTGTTTTCTAGAAATTTGTTATGCAATGTGAATGCATATGCAAAAATGTAAATGAACTAGATTCCTTAAGGAAATTAACAAACTTAACCAAATTTATAATGCAAAAATGATCCAAATTAGCAAAGTTATATTTTTAAGAAATCTTATTCTGTGATGCATATGAAAGATATTTTTAAGGAATTTTTAGATTTAATATGCATACATGAAAAATAGATCTTTTTAAGGGGTTTTAATGCAAATTTGCATGCAAATGGAATATTTAAGCTTCTGTATTTCTTGAAATCGTGGATGCAAATTGTATTTACTATGAATTAAATATGCATAGTGTCATGCAAAAATTAAATTATCCTATATGTATTTAAACACATCCTGGAAAAATTATAAATCCTAAAAACACTAGTTTGCATACAATTAAAAATCATTTATAAAAATCACAAAGTAATTTATTTTAAGGAAAGCAGACATGCAAATGACTTGATTTTTGGGCATGTGTAAGAGAATAATTACTTTTGCAAACTATGGTTTTTGAGGAATTTTTGGATCAAGATATGATATACTATGAAATAATTATTCATAGATGGGTAAAATATGGATTTTCATACCAAACGAATTTCAACAAATTAATCCAAGATCAAAAAATACAAATAATTGATCACAAGACAGAATTAATTGTTCACATAGTGCAATTTTTTAGAATTGTAAAATGATCACAAGTGAAGGTTCAAATAACGGTGCAAAGATAGGGGTCTTTCTGCAATGAAATAAAATAAAATCAAAAGAAAAGAGTGTGGGGCACTTCATTAATTACCAAACGTTGCACAGGGGTAGGTGCAATTTTCTCCAAGACGTTGTACGTTCCTCGTGGTTTCTGGAGGTGGGGACTTAATTGTAATTCATTTGGAGCATGGGAGTACTTACGCAAAATACCCGCATTGCACATGTGGCTCCCATATCGCTGGAGAAGCTTTGGGTTGGAGGCTCTGACAGAGCCTACAGATGGTAAGCAGGGTGGTTCAGCGTAGGTAGGTTGGTCCCAAGCCTCGAGGCTCGGACAGAGGTCATAAGTTGCTGATGCGGCAAGGATTAAACCATAGGATGAGCAGAAGGGGGTGGAAGTGGACAGCTCCTCTACTTCGTGGAGGAGGCTTCTTTGACTGTCGGATCCAGGCACAATTCTCAATACTAAGGTAGTTGTAGCTTCTGGGTGGAGGCGGTGGTTGTTGAAGACTGCCGAGGATGACGCTGATGGTCAACTCCTTGATGGCCATAGGAGGCTACGGACGATGGTGCTCCTAAATTGTTGTGGCTAATGATCGAGGTGTGTTCGGGCTGTGATTGTATCACCCTACAACAAAGCTCGTCGATGCTCAAGGTGGGTTGCTATCAAACGAAGCTCCTCCATCTATGAGCTGTGACTTTGCCTGGAGGATGCTGCTGGAGTCGGTCGAAGATAGTGGCTGAGGATGCTATGAGGACCTATCTTCGACATGATAAAGAACCTGCATAGTTGTATGCTTGCTCGAGCTTGGAAGCTCAACACTTATAGGTGGAAAATGGATGAAGGGAGAACAGAGGGTGAAGGTCCTAATCGTCGTGGAGAAGTTGGGGACCTGGAGCCCCCGACACTTTGTAAGAGTCAAGGTGGAACGACGGTGATAGGTCTTGATGGATAGGAATTGATTAACTAATCAACATCGATGTTGAGATTTGGGAAAAATCAAATGAAGGGGGAAACAGGGAGGATTTCTATAGCAGAGTAAAGAGGGATGCAAGAAGAAGAAGAAGAAAGGGCGGGAAGAGAAGAAGAGGGAGATCACATGTAGTGGCTTGGGAAGTACTGGTGGAATAGATGGTAGATGAACCAACTGGTGGAAGGAGGTCGTAGAAGCTCCAATCATTGCTAGAGGTTCGGTGAACTCAGGCTCAACAGTGTTTCTTGATCTGGTCGATTGCAATGGTGATTGGGTCCTGTTGGATCTCACCTCGAAGGTGGTGGTCGTCGCTCGATGAGAAGGGCCCACGATGTCATCGGTGACCTTTGTTTCAGAAGCTCGTTCTCAACTCACGCTAGTGGAGGATGGGTTACGAGCGAGGTGGTGAACGGCTTTTGAGGATGTGATCCGTTAGGGCTCGTGAAAGGGGCGGAGGGCTAGAAAAAGAGGGATAGGGTTGTGGAGGTCGGCTACAGGGTCAAGGAGGAGAGAGGAAATGGTGGGCAACTCGGTCCAGGAGTTTAGAGCGGAGCGATTGAGGCAGAAGCGGAGATCTTTGTTGGCCGAAAGTCTCAGGGAGGAAGAAGGAGCACCGTCGTTCGATCGATAGAGATCGAACAGTCATGAACGCAACACGCGTTCAATGAAAATAAAAGATAAAAGAAAAAGAAAATAATAAAATAAAATAAAATAAACGGAGAGAAATCAAGACCATCAGATGAATCACCCTTCATCTAACGATCCAGAAGAGAGGACGGATGGAGAGTAAGTGGGGGTGACATGTGGCAGCTCCTGGAGTTGCTATGTGTCGCTCCCACAAAAATCCGAAAATAAAATAATATTAAAATAAAATTAAAATAATAAACGACCTCAAATCAAAAAAAGGGTATATTTATGGTTGGGTGGATATATAAGTATTTAAATGGATTAAGGTGTGTAAGTAAGTGTTGGGTGTCTATGGGTGGGTGGTTGTGAAAGCATGTATATGGATGTGGGTGTGTAGGTGTGGGTATGTATGTATGAGGTTAATGTAAATGGGTAGTGTGAGAGGTGATTATAGGTTTAGATGTAAGTTTACGGGCATGTATGTGGGCACGTAGGGTATTGAATGTAAGCATGTACGAAGATGAGATTGGTAGATTGTTATGCAAGGGGTTGGCTAAGTGAGCATGTACGGAAGTTTGTGGGTGTGTATGTGGGTGTATAGAGGATGTTATGCAAGAGGTAAACAGGGAAGGATGCAAGTGTATGGGTAGATATACCTGAGTTGTCGTTGGGCTAGGATATAGGTATATGGGCATTTGTGGGTATATTTAGTTGGCTATGCATGTGTGAGAATATTTGAGCATTCATGGGTATTTAACGGTGGCTATGCATGTGTGAGTATATGGTCATGAGTATGGGCTAGGTTGCCTAAGTGAGAGATGTAGTTGAGCTAGGCTATAGGTATATGGGCATGTCTGGGTATATTTAGTTCTCTATGTGAGAGGTGATGGTAGGTTTGTATGTAAGTTTGAGAGTGGGTAAATGGGCATGTAGAATGTTGAATGTAAGCATGTGAAAACAAGATCTCGACCACTCTTAATTTTAATATATTTGCATAATTAGTAGCAGGTGATAAAGAGAGAGTAATAAAAAATGATCACCCGAGAACTAATGTCTAAAATTGTACGATCTGTTGTTTATATACTTCTCCAAGTCGTAAGGTCAAACTCAAGGGGTTAATATGATGGTTTAGAATTAAATTTCAAACAACTTGGAGAAAGGTTTTCAAGAGAGTTTTTAATGGATTTTTGGATTTGTGCAAATTTTATAGATTTTTAGAATAAAAGATGCAATGAACTTGAAGAAAATATGATGAATGGATTTCTATAAAAAAAATTATGCAAGGTAATAAATGCATTTCAAGGTAACCAATGCATTTTTATTTTTAATTAAATAGTTTCAGTGAATTTAAAAAAAAGTAGATGCAAGGAATGGCCAAGATAATAATATGCACCCTAATTTAATCCCTAGGATCAATGAATTTCTGAATAATTGATTGATAAATCTAAACTTAGATCCAATTAACCAACCCTCCCGCATTTTTTAAGATTTATGAGCAATAAAAATCAATTTCAAGAATAAATGTCTACATTATTAACAAGTAAATCCCTAAATTTTATTGATATCCACAAATATCTTAAAATGAATAATTCATTATCTCAAGTGATAGAGAATTAAAAGACCTTTAGAACGACGCCAAGAAAACTAAAATATGATGAATGATTCAAGTTATTACATGTGAAGATAGAGGGATAAATGAAACAAAAATAATTAGATATCACTGCAAACTAGACCTTCAAAGGGGCACTTGTGTAATATGTGGAAGATAGAGGGGGATTGTGCAATTATCTTGGAGGTGGGGTCTTGTGCGTGAATTTCATGAGGAGTTAGGGTCCCTATGAAATAGCTAATGCATGGGTAATTCTAAAGTATCAGAGATACTGGAGATGTCCTGCTTTAAATTTCACCAAATCACATGTGTAAAGCACGTGGCACGTGCTATGATGTTTGATCTACAATTCATGGGAGTTACAGGGGGTGATATTGTAATTTCTTCCAAGCACGTGCTTGGAGAACGTAAGGCAAGGGTCGAGCGGCATAAGGATGGATCATGGCTTCCACGTGGCTAGATATCCTTGCTTCGCTCTTGGCTGAGGCGGCTAGGCTCGAAGCACTTGGAGTCGTTGGATAACATGAAGAGGTTGAGGATTGACGGTGCTTGTAGCCTGTGCCTCCTACTCCGATGTCCTTCTTCTTCGGTCTGTAGAGATGGGTGAGGCCCTAGTTATGGCTCCATGTTCCATCTCCTATCAGACAACACATGGCCAAGGGACATCGATGGAGCTTTCATCCGATCTCATTGTGGTGATCACCTGCAACTTAGGGTAGGCTCGAGCTTTGAGGCTTGACCTTTGGCATGAAGAACAAGAAGAGATGGGTGGAGAAACCTCCTATGTACACGAAGGATAAACTCCGATGCGATTTCGTCAGAGATGAAGGGTTGCGAAAGGTAGAAGGCAAACATAGTGGAAGCAAAGGTTAGTGCATCTGTTAGAGGTCAATAGGTTGAAGAAGAAAGGGATGAACGAAGATGGGTTGGAATTTCGGATTGAACAGAGTTATTGAATAGAAAGAAAAGAGAAAGAAAAGGGGGGAAGAGTTAGAGAGGATATGCCTGGAGTTATTTCGCTTGATGGATATGGAGGACTACGACCCACTCCTATTTTCTCTTCAATCTCGATGGTGGAGTCGTCAATAAGCTTCACTACTTGGTTGGGTACCTGGAACAGTAGCACGACGATCACTCAACATGGATCTCGCCTCATGGAGGTCATCGCCACAGGAGATGGTCGATGTCACCAACCATCGGTCCTTGGCTCTCTACCCCTCTCTCTCAATCTAGTGGAGATGACGGCGGGTATGACAGGTACTGATGAATGGAGAGGAGGTTGTGTTTATGCTGGGGGAATAATAATAGTCGTAGTGCATTGGATTTCGACTCAGGGTGGTTAGATTTGACTATAGGATTAGGATTAGGTCCTAGTCGGTGGTTGGTCGCTGGAAGGGATAATGGAGGGGAGGCTAGTCATTGGGAGAGGCAGAAAAGGGAATGAGATAACATGGGATGGGTTAGTTGGAGAGGATAATGGATGTTAGAGAAGAGGGGATAATGGTTGGAGTCTCATTTAGTTCTAGGTGAGGAAGAAAAGATAGGGGATGGTGGTTGCGAGGGAGTTGATGGGTTGTATTAGGGGTGTCAGAAAAATATTGAGTTCGATATTTGCTCAGGTTTGGTTCGTTAAAGGTTCGATTCAGATTCGATTCGAAAATAAATGATCTAAACCTTGATATAGGTTTGAGCTCATTTATTTAAATGAACCGAACCTTGAAATGGTAGGTTCTCTCAGGTTTGGTTCATTAAAAGTTCCATACACACTATATTTTACATTTTTCATCAAAAAAATTATATGAGGAATGAGGAATTTTCATCATGATGTAAATAAGGTATATGCATAAAAGTTCATGGCCCTTGATCATGACATATTGAAGGGTTGTGATCATTCCACATTCCTAAAATATTTAGATTCCAAGGAGTTTCACTACTGATCAAACATTAAACGAACCGAACTGGACCTTCATGAATCAGGGCGAGCCGAACTGAACCTCAACAATATTTTCATCTTATCGAATAGAATCGATTCCCAACATTTAGAAATGCTAAATGAACCGAACCGAACATGGGTAGGTTTTCTTAGGTTTGGTTCCTTTACACCCCTAGTTGTGGTCGAAGAAAGGTGGGGTAGAGAAGATCAGATATGGAGCTTTGGCCATGGAGAGGGCAGCGATAGGTAGGGGACGAAGGGTGGACCATTTGATCACACTAGATCTGACGATTGGAGGAGGTCACATGAGGAAGCTGGGGGTGGGCGGATGTGATAAGAGTCGTTCGATCAATTATGATCCAATGCATGGAATAAGCATCTCTAGAGTCAAGGAGATTTGACCCCAGATGAGTGGGGTTTTACTAACATTGAGGTGGCATGCGAGTTGTTCCAGTGAGTACATGTCACATGTAGTTGACTTTGACTAGTTCAATGAAATGCAAAGAAAAATAGAAAAGAAATGATGAATGGGTCTAATGTAAAAATATGTAAAATGAAAAATATCAACTTAAATACATTCTACAATGTTCATGAAGGACTCGAATGCAAATGAAGTCATGTGTGCGAGTTATGCATTTTTTGATGATGTTTTATGTATATAAAATAATGATTTTTTTAGGTTGTAATTTTTATTTATTTATAGAAGAATTATGCATGCAAAAATCAAACATATTGTAAAATAATGAAACGGACACAAATGCAATTTTTTTGAATTTTTCATAAGTGAGAAATAATGAGAAAATGCAAGATATATACAGATGAATTCGTTAGTGAGCCCAAGTCAGAATTTATCTTTTCCTTTATTTTTCAAATTTTTTGTAGTTTTATCTTAATGTAATTATGGAAACATGTGATGAGATAAGGTTAAGGCACCCTCATTCCACATGTTGGAGCTTCAACTTGAAGGTGAGAGATGCATGTTAAGTTAGAGAGAGAGAGAGAGAGACGAAAGTTAGAAGACAAATAAGGTTAAGGCACCCTCCTTTTATATATTTAAATTAAAGTGGTGAGTCTAATCCCCTTTAAAATTTAATCTCACCCAAATTTTTATATATACTCAAATTCTAAATCTAGAATTCTAAATTTCTTCCACATCTACTAGTTGACAACTAATTTCTTTATCTACCAATAAGTTTAACTGAATACAAGTTATTACATAGAGATTGATGAGATACAGCCAACAAGCTGCGCCATCAATCCCTTTTGGATGGCAAATCCAATTCTTCGAAACACAATATCCGTAGATCTGGGAACCATAACATTGCTATGCATAAGTTTTTAGACCCTCTTGAGGAGATCTACCGCTTCAGCTGCCAAGAACCCAAAGGTATCAAAACCAAAGGGATGAAAACATGTTGATTGTCAATACAAGCCCTTCATGCTTAGAAACTTTAGCTGAGGTAGCTTTCTATGCAGCATAACCCGCAATAAAATCGCTCCTTATCGGACCCACCAATGGAGAAACTCCAGTCAAATAAACACATGCATGTTTTCCTCCATTCCATCTAAATATTAAAATATCTGCAGGTCTGAGTGTCGATCTTCCTTCATGTGGGTCAGTCAGAAAATTCACATATGCTTCTTTCTTCAAAGCAACTCCAACATGTCTAAGTACATCATAAAGGACATCTTTGAAAAGATCATGTCTATATTTAAAACCCGGGAGTTCACGATAATGAACTGCATGCTCCCCAAAAGCATCGTAGCATACCGAACAAGCTTCATATTTTGGGAATAGAGGAAGTATTAGGAAATACTTGAGAATAGTACGATATTCAATGGGTAGTATATGCATTCCAATCCCTCGATAGGGATGGAAATAGGGAAATCTTGGGCATGGTCAGCTTGTAAACAATGGAAAATTATTTTTTGTCTAGCAGTAATGTCAATCTCAACTTCCATTTCTTTAATAATTTTCCTAAAAAGGGAACTCCCCAAAGCATTCTGGGCTTTAGGGGGGACGGTATTCTTGTTAGCAAAACATGTAAGATCGAGAGATGGAAGTATGACACGTAGGCCCTCAAAAGCATTTAGAAAATCAAAATCCATGACATGTATCCCGTTGTCTCGTGAAATATGATCTTGAAGCATCCAAGATTGAGCTCTAGAGGACACGAAAGCATATGAAGTAGCTTCAATAGTAGAATGTAGACCTAGGCCACTGAGTCTTATGGGTAGTGACACCACCTTCCATTGAAGATCACCTAAGAAAGGACCTCCACAAACTACAATATCCTCAATAGCTCCGCGTAGTCCTTTGTCAAACTATGTAGCAGCTCGTCCCATGTATGAGGGTTGACATGTCCTTAAGTCAAATATGAGCTTGGCAGTACCCATACAAGACCGTAATAAGAGAAGCTCACTTTGACGAACATCCAACTAAGAAAGTAAAGCATTAAGTCAACAGCTTTGGTGGCCCTCATCATAACCAAGTCTTCAACAAAGTTTGTATCCCTACTCACTGCTCCTCCAAGTACTATCACACCTAACACTAGCCTTCCAATATCCACGGGAAACAAACCTTTATGAATAAGCTCAGAAAAGCTCTATTTTTTTATATTCGGAATAAGCTTCATCTCTGGACCCTTGCATTGTCTAATGTCAAGTGCCTTGGTGTCCTCCAATGTGTCCCCAATAATAGTCCCATCGTCAAGATACCAAGCATGGAGCTGGAGTTTGCAGTTGTCTCTGATCTCATGAATAAGTGAATGCAATACCAGAGAAAAAAGAAGTAGGCCTAAAGGCTCACCTTGCTGCACTCCGGTGGTTGGGCGTATATGATTGTCTCGTATATACAATCTGGCGGCTTGAGCATATATAAATTCTACCCATGAAGAGATAGATGGGCATCTCCTCCTAACTTCACAGAGCATCAAAGATCTATCTATCATGTTGAAAGAATTAGAAAAATCTACTATAAGCATAGACAGAGACCCGTCACCATGCAGCTTGCTCAAAAGTCAGTTGGTGTTGTGTAAGATGGCTCCCGCTCCTCCAGATACACCAACCCCAAATTGAAAATTATTGAAATACTTAGACGTCTCATTGCCCACCTCTGTCATAGCAACTTTGGATACAAGATGCATCCAGATAGTTCCTACCACAATAGGATGTATATCGTTGTCAAGTTTGAGTAGTGGCGTAAGAGGTGTAGAGGCTACAAACTCAGCCAAACTCAAGGGGCATCTCCCACCTAGCCATAAATTAACTACCAAGGAGATAGCATGTAGTAGATTAGTGGCAACCGTCGACCTCTCCCCACAAAGGGCATCTAAAATGTGTTGGGCTCCCAGGCCATCTCTGCCACATGATGTCCCCTTAGGAAGAGATTTGATAGCCCGTAAAATAGCATCTGCATTTGTTGTAAGAGGAGTCTCTGAAACCAAGATATCTGGTATGGAAGGAGGTGGCTAATAGGGATGCTTAGCCTCCAACGCCCCCGTAGTATCTTCATTATAAGGGGCCACTCCTGAAGAGCACGAAACATTTATGGATGGTGTAAAGTGTCCATCTGACACTTTGTGAAGACATTGTCTAATGTTGGAGCTTTGATATTCATTCTCCTCTAAGGGGTTGTTCTGACTAAGACATGAAGTCGCAGGTATATCACGCTTCAAAATATCACCCACCCACTTGGTCTAACTGTTTGTACTTCCTCACGTAGTGAGTGAGCTCAGGATAAGTCATTGCAAGGACTTTCTATTGCCGGATCTTCTATCCCGCGTGTTCATAGGCCTAAAAACCTGTAGGGTGCAACGAGAAAGAAGCAATATCACCCAAGCATGTATGGATCCCGGCCCGACGATAACTTGATATAGAGTTGTTTTCAAAGCATGAGAGAAAGCAAGACGATAATTGGAAGGAATGCCCTTAATTGTGGTGATCGGTTCTTTCAAAATACGATCAGGAGTATAGCATCGACAACCAATCCATCTATAACATCAGGAACAACAGGAAGGATGGGTCTCAAAATGTCGATGATGTGACCTTGAACCACCCCTGCATCATCTGTAACTCAAAGAAGACCATCATCATGACGGCAAGCACGGTCATAGCTTGTATCTTCATGCACCTCCCACACTCTCTTGATCAAGAGCCCTCAAGGTCCTTTCTAAGGCCAGATATAGATCAAGATCGAGCCTAATGGCATCCCGCAAAACACAGCATGCTCGTCGCTAGAAAGATGTACCCTCTTTATATGAGAAATTAATCGCATAAACCCTTTGCTCCCCTCCCTCCCATCCGAACAACTAATTAAACACTACCTTGCTCCATTTAGTTCAAATCACTCAACAACACAACTTATATTCATTATATTCATCTTACATTAATAAATTAATTGATTTAGTGTTCGGATTAATTTTACCCATCAAAGCCCGGTAAAACACGTCGAACTTCTAAGTAATTTCGAATTTTGTGTGTGAACTACTAACCTTCGAAAAAAAATCCAACAAAAAATATGTACAGAGCAGTAACATACTACATTAATGACGGAGGCAACGAGCTTACGGTAACAGTAATATGGATGTTCAAAAGGAAGAGGCAAATATTATAGTTGGAAGTTGGAGTGAATGCCATAAAATGTTATTTTGGTAGAAATCTAAGGATAAAAAGGAGTGTGTAAACCGCTCGGTCATGGTCAAGCGGCTAAGGGTACCCTCCCCTTTACAGCCGGCATCTGCAGTTCATCCGTGCCCATCAAAAAGGTGCTTTCTGACTGTTTCCGTAAAACTTTTCAGGGTTCTTCTGGATGGAAACTTACACAGAAGATTCATTGTGTGAGTTAACAAGCTTGAAGCAGTTAGTGCGTAAACAAAAAGATTACAATGGTAGGCATGTATTAAATAAGTTTACAAGGGTATAAAGGTAAAAGTCCCCAGAATTAAACATCCCGCATCCGTGTTTGTTTTGAAAATTTAGGCTGTTACACATTGAGATTTGGATTTAGATTTGGATTTCTTTCATATAATTTTACATAACAAAATTATAAATTTTCTATTAAATCACATTTTATATTATTATAGAGAAATAAGTATACACTAGGCATTCGATATCTGCTCAGAAAAAATTATATATATTCAGTTTCACAACACTGCATTTTTTGATGGACTTTGTTAAAGTCACATTGGGGTTGTTCTGAACAGAAGTTGTCCCATTCATAGAGAGGTAAAGTGAGAGATCTGGCAAGTTCGCCACCAGACATTGGAGAAGGGGGCACAGTCCCATAAGGGATACTATTTGATAAAATATATTGCTGCCTTTGAACGTTGATTGTGATTGTAATCAGAATACGTGTATGTACTAACAACATCATAATCACGTTATGGTACTAATACAAGTTGAAAATGTATATAGTTATAAAGTTATTTACTGCCTCTTTATGTTTATCATATCATAATTATGACATATTACAAAACTAAAAGCACGAATCACAACGTCAAAGGTAAAGCATAAGAAAACCTTCCATGACATGTAGGCATGACCAAACATGCTCCTGCAAGCGAAACAAAAGCCATGGTACTGTTGCAGTGGAGGGGAGGGCAATGACATGGCAATGGAGGAGAAGGCCCAAAAGGGGCGGTGGGTTTGTGAAGAATGGGGACACGTGTTTGCATTAGTTGGATGTAGCCATCATTTTTGAATTTGGGCAATGGAAAATGCGGGATTTTCTGATAGAAAGTTTTGTCATCGGAACTGAACTCCCAACAGTTCAAGGAGGAGTGATCCACTGAGGCTATTATGCATGGACCAAAAGATCCTAAGATTTAAAAAGTGTCTAACTCTGGCAACTCCCTGCTGATGTGATTGTAGCTCACATCCGAAGTCCACAATTTTTTTAAACATCATGTTGCAATCAAACATGACGCTACTAAACTTTACGGGGTTAGGCCTATCGTGAAGCATAAGGTTGTTAGCAATATTAGCATCAAATCAACTAAAAATAAAGTACTGAGACCAGTTTGGAGAACATGTATCTTCCTATGGTTTACGTTGAAGTTGGTAAGACGAATGTAACATGGGGTCATGCAAGATCTCTATGCTTGAACATGCAACTGGACCTTCAATCTTTAGGCACCCCGAGCTGCCCATTAGAACACATTCCCATTCAAGTTGGCGTGCTTGACATTCCTAAGCTCGGACAACACGATCCCAATGTCGCCCATAGTCCACTCTCATTCAAATCCACTACCCTAAGCTGCTCCAGCTTTCGAATCCTCAAAGATAGTTCGCTGGTGTGCTCTTCAGTATATCCATTGGGATTGAATGACTCGTCATCCAGAATCGTGTGGTAATGGAGGAGGACATAGACTTGGAGAAGACATTAGCCGATGGTGTTTCTGGAAATGCCAATCGCGTAGCACTGCCAAGGAAAGCATCGTCTTCAATTTATAGGGGTTGGGTAATAAGGGAGACTGGAATAGGGACATGGCAGCCAAATGGAATCGGGTCGGAGAGAGCCACGCATACGGTGGATGGACGACGGAGATGACGGAGGAGAGATCGAAGAGATGAGATGATGGTGGAGGGGAGGGCTAAGAGTGGGTGGTGGTTGGCGAAGAGGGATCGAGGGTGGTGGAGTAGGGACATCGGGAAGGGGATCCAAGCGGAGAAGTGCATGATTTTTAGGGTTCGTGAACAATACAGGAAGGCGAAGGTCGTGAGGCAATCTTGGACAGCGCCGACATTATTGGGAAAGCAAAGGGCAATCTCGGAAGGAAGGTAGACCTCGGAAGGGCAAATGTGGAATTTAATGGGCAAAAAATAATAGGCGAGGGGCAAGCCCCTGCTTAATATATGTTATAGATTTGACATATTTATTTCATACACAAAATTCTTCTGAATGTCAATGACTCAAATGAAGCAAACCTAATAATTCATCTTGAGATGATTACAAGAATAAAATTATATGATTTTCGTTCATGTACACCGTCCAATTTTCATTTTCACAAACTGATACACCAAAATAATTTCATCTTCACATCCAATATCGAATGAAAATTGATGAGAAAAATTGAACAAGTTCAACCATATAATAGAAATATGAACATATACTATATGATGCAGGAAAACAGAAGCACTCCGGATTTTGCTTCCTGGGAGAATACACACACGTAGCTTCAACCTGGAAATGGAAGGAGAGCAGTCAGAACACCAAACAAAATACACTCCACAAATTTATATATTTCTCAACCCTATAACCTGCTTTAAGAGGGCAGCCGAATACATGGTGATAAGTTGGAAAATAATGTATGCAGAATTTGCTATAAATTTCAAACATTTCTCCAATTACAGATTTAGTGAGTGTAATATGAACGGGATACTAAGATGCCGCACCATCCAAGGGATGCAGCTTCTCCCCCATGCGAAGGACCGCCCTCGTCAAATTTCTACTTCAAGGAGATTTAAAATAGGATTTTGAAGGAAAGGGCAAACAACCAAAGATTAACCTACACCAACACAGGCCAATTCCAACAAGAATCAGGAAATTATGTAAAGAAAAAACTGAATACTGGAAATATTACAGTAAGGCAATCATACAACTTAAGAAACACGTACCCTGCTACAAAAAGTATCTCTAGTCGAATCATGGCATATATTCATCATGTAGGAAAAGTTTCCTTTCTCAGATGGAGAATTTTTTTTCGAGGGGAAGTATATTCTATATAGTCAATGCTCCAGATACATTTGTTAAGGTTTACAAGGCTTGATTGGTCAATAGCATGATTTTAAAAAAACCCCGGCTTGGGGCATTGAGGTTTACGCCTTGAGGTAGTTTTGAGGGAATATAGCCTCGAGGCTGTTGAGGGAAATGAATAACTTGATTTATGAGAGGCATTGGGGTTCTCTTATAGGAGAGGGACCAATTGGGCAAATTACAAGAAAATGACAAAAGAAATAGATAATAAGCAAAAACAATAATAATGGTAACAAATATCTCAACACTCCCCCTCAAGCCGGAGCGTAGATATCGATCAGACTCAGCTTGGAACAACATCTTTGATAAGGCCCTCTGGCTAGAGCCTTAGTAAGAACATCTGCTATCTGGTCTCCAGAGCTAACATGCGTAGTGGCGATAAGACCTTTCTGTATCATGTCACGAATGTAGTGACAATCCACCTCTGTGTGCCCCCATCCTCTCATGAAAGGCTGAATTGTTGGCAATAAAGAGAGCAGCCTGATTGTCACATTGGAGGTGCATGGGAAGAGGCACCTCTATAGTCAAGTCAGTAAGAACAGATCTGACCTACATCATCTCTGTGCTAGCCTGCGCCATGGCCCTGTACTCTGACTCAGCACTCGATCTAGCAACCACAGTCTGCTTCTTGCTTTTCCATGAAATCGAGAATTCCCTATGAACATAGCAAAGCCTGGTGTAGACTTCCTATCCTTTGGACACCCAGCATAATCTGCATCTGCACATGCGGTAACTCAAAGAAATGTACCTCTACTGAAAAGAAGTCCCGTACCAGGTGAAGTCTTCAGATATCTCAGAATCATATGTATTGCATCCATATGTGCATGTCTGGGTTGCTCCATAAACTAACTCACTTTGCTCACGGCAAAGGATATGTCGGGCCTAGTAATAGTCACATATACTAGCTTGCCAACAAGCTCCTTGTACCTCCTCTTGTCAACCTCATCATCATAGAGCTTCATACTCGGGACAATAGGAGTAGTGGCAGGTCTGCAATCTGCCAAACTTGTCTCTAAAAGAAGGTATGTAACGTACTTCCTATGGGTCATCACAAGAACTCGCTGGTTCCTGACAAACTCCAGTCAAGGAAGTAATGTAAATGTCCAAGGTCCTTGGTCACAAACTGCTGACCTAGGACGTCCTTGGCACCTCGAATGCCATGCTCGTCATCTCTTGTAACAATAATGTCATCAACATAAACAAGAATGACAATATTACCTCTTTGGGTCCTCCGCACAAACAAGGAGTGATCAGCAATCGATCGCACAAACCCCTGCTTCTCTATCAAGTCCGAGAGCTTCTGGAACCATTCTCTTGGATTCTGCTTAAGGCCACGGATAGTCTTATGAAGCCTGCACATCTTTTGACACTCCCTCTCAGCAGCAAACCCAGGTGGTTGCTGCATGTAGACCTCCTCCTGTAGATCACCATAGAGGAAGGCATTCTTCACATCTAGCTGGTAAAACGACCAATCTCGTGTCACAGTAACAGAAAGGAGAATACGCAGAGTAGAATATCTGGCGACTGGAGAGGAAGTATCCTGATAGTCCACCCAATATGTCTGGGTGAACCCACGAACCACAAGTCTCACCTTATAGCGATCCACGCTTCCATATGCACGACGTTTCACTGTGAACACCCATTTGCATCCCCCACAACGGATGCACCATCTGGAGCAGAAACAAGACTCCATGTACCGCGTGACCACTATTGTAAAAGTCGGCCGACTAGCTGGCTCGACTAGTCGAGTCGGGGGGTAGCCGACTCGACTAGGCCAAATCAGCCTATAGTCGGGTCAACCCGATTAGTCGCCCGAGTAATCAGCCTAGTCGGCCGACTAATCGATCGACTTTTGCATAGAGGTTTTAAATAAAAAACCCAAGATCCGAATACCCGGTTAAGGAGAGATTTGGGGATACTGCACTACCGAACAACAACCCTCATCCCTCAAACCCCTCACGCGAAAGGTTCTAGACTGTTGTGCTCCATCGCCCAGCTGTTCCCCACGTGGTTCCTGAGCTTTACTGTGTTGTTGCCCCTCCTTCGTGTCGCAAGTGACGAGTCGGCAACTCCTATGATACGCCTTCCTTGTCGTCGACTCGCAACTCCCTCTTCTCCACCTCCTTCCAATTTTTTTCTTCAGATTTTTTTGTATATTGCACTTCTACCTTGGTTGAATGTACCACCACCACCATTTACTAACAGCGTCTACTTTATTTCCATAATGAAGAATCTTGTTAGGTTTTTTTCGGAGTGAAAACTTGATATTCTTGTTGACTTGCATGTTAATTAGCTTATATAAGATTAGCTTTGTGTTTATTATGCTAAATGTGGTACATCAAATTATGTCAATAACTATAAGGTTAGCTAATTATTACATCTTTTTATTTATCTTTTGTGATTTGTTGATTAGCTTTGTGATTGTTAATTACAAGTATTAGTAACATGTGAGTTTATTGATTAGTAACTTGTGAGTTTGGTTAGCTTTGTGTTTGTATGTATTAAAATTGCTAAATTTAGGTAATATATGAGTGTATGTATTAAAATAATATTTATATATTTAAAATAATTAAAAAATCAAAACCGACTAATGCCCGACTAAATCCGATTATTCTCCCGACTACCGATTAATCCTTAGACAGTGACCCTGCCGACCGAGTACTGACTACCGACTTCTGCAATCTTGAACGTGACTGTAGCACGGCCATTTCCTCTTCTGTGGCTAACCTCCACTAACTGTCTTGAAGAGTCTCCTAATATGATTGTGGTATCTCCACGGCTGATAGTGCCACGGTAGATCTCTTGAAATCCTCTGACAGCATGCTCAAGGAAACCTGGATTACAAGAGGATAATTAGCACACTTATGTTGCGGCTTACAAAGAGAAATCGGCACATCAAGATCATTTGCCAAGTCCCTAACATGTGAGTTCCCCTCCTGAGAGGGCAACTGTTCATCATGTATGGAATCTTTTTGCACAAACAACCCAGAAGTGCCATCAGTAGAAACTATGTGCTCATACATACCTAAGGTGTGCTGGATGGCGGGCAAGGCCTGTGAATAGGGGGGACAGAGCGAGACATGCGGGTAAAAACACGAGGCAAAAACTGTCACAGTAGGAGGAGCCACAGGAGCAGGTGTAGGTGGTGGTGGTGGTGGTGGAGGAGGTGGCGTTATGACAGTAGGCGGAGGAGGCATATAGATCTCAGCATCATAGTCAGACGAAGCAAGTCTATTACCTGTAGAAGAAAAATGCATGACAGACTCAAAGAAAGTGACATCAGCACTGACAAAGTACTTCCACCTAAGCGGATCAAAGTAGCGGTACCCTTTCTGGGTACGAGAGTAGCCGACAAAAACGCATTTGACAGCTCTGGGAGAGAGCTTGTAGACATCATGAACAAATGCAACAGACCTAAACACACGAGTAAGGGAGAAAAGATCCTTCTCGAAAAACGCAATCGAGAAAGGAATCTTCTCTCCCAACACGGATGAGGGCATGTGGTTAACCAAATAACATGCAGCGAGGACAACATCGCCCCAATAAGCATGAGGAGCATGACTCTGTATCAGCAAGGTTCTAGTCACATCAAGTAAGTGACGACGTTTGCGCTCAACAACACCGTTCTGTTGAGAAGTATAGGCACATGAGGTCTGATGAATAATGTCCAGAGATCTAAGGAACTCAGAAAGTTGTAAAGTGCAGAACTCTAAAGCATTGTAAGAACGAAGGTATTTGACTTTGGCAGAAAAATATTCATTAACCCATTAATAAAATACTTGATCACGGATCCAGCCTCAGACTTATTCTTCAATAAAAAGACCCAGGACAGTTTAGAAAAATAATGGCAACAACAAGATAAAAACGGTCTCTCTGGTGATCAAGAACACGACTCAGACCCCCAATGTCTAAATGTAGAAGCTCAAATAACTGAGAACTGCTCCGACTCTGACGGGATGGAAAGGAGGAACGATGATGCTTCCCAAGCTGGCATGCCTCACAATGAAAAAGAGGATCTCGTAGGAATCTGAGGGAGAACATGATACAGCTTCTGCAGAGGAAGGTGGCCAAAACGAAGGTGCCACGGATATGGAGAGACTGGTCTAGTAGGTATAGTAGAAGAGCCGGCATGAGGTGGATGGACCAGTCTGTATAGCCCCCGCTGCTTACAGCCACATCCAATCACCCTGCCCGTGAATATGTCATGAAACACAAGAGACGAGGAGTCAAAAATGGCACGATAATGCAGATCCTTAATCGTCTGACTAATGGAAAGTAAATTCATCTGGAAGTCTGAAGCATAGAAAACATTCTGATGATGCATGGACGGTGTCAAATGCACATCCCCCTGTTCTGTAACGAGTAAGTGGTTACCATTAGCAATGACAACCCATCTGCCAGGTGGTATAGCCCTGTAGGACCTCAGCTGCGTTTTGTCTCCACACAAGTGGTGTGAAGCACCAGAATCCACAATCCACTATGTCATGCTTGCACCAGTACTACCATTAAAAGCATAGGCGATACCTGAGGAGCTCGAAGTGGGTCTGGCTGCGGCTGCAGTATCTGTAGTAGTGGTGCCAGCGGTAGGAGTCATGATCTCTCGAATACGAGAGATAATATCATCCAGGCGAGGATCAGCCTGGGAAGAGGGAGTCTCTGAAGGTTCAGTATGTTCTGCTACACAACCCGAAACAGGATATTCATGCTTCCGGTAGCATGTATCCTCAGCATGTCACGTTCGACGACAGAAGGTGCAAGGACCACGTAGATGCCCACCACCTCTGCCACGAGGGGTGTGTCTTCTAGATTGGGTCGGTCCTCCTCGGCCACGAGAAGCGGCCATAGCAAAAGAGGGCGGAGGAGTGGTTGTAGAAGGCATGATAATCCGGCTAAGACCGCTATAGGCCTCCTCCATGGGAGGTATAGTAGCCCTAGTGAGAAGTTGTGTGCGCGCTGCATTGTACTCAGTATCAAGGCCAGCCATGAAACCCCCAACCATGGTGGAGTTCCTATAAGACTTTTGCTGCTCTAGAGATGTCATAATAGGCATATAGCTATGAAGCTTCTCGAACATGCCATGGAGTGAAGAGTAGTACATGTACAGAGGACGACCATTCTGCTTGGCGTTGTAGATATCAAACTGTAGCCGAAGAATCTTGGCCTCATTCTTCGCTTGAGCATAGGTGGAAGCCAAATTGTCCCACATCGCCTTAGCAGTGGGCAGGTTCGGGATATCATTGGCTATCTCTGTGGTGAGGGTCCCACATAGCCAAACACGTGCATACGCGTCATCTTGCTTCCAAGAAGCATTCGCCCCAGTCTTATCCATTGGCTCTGGATCTGTCAGGATGTGCTCCTTATTGTTGCATTGCATGACAGTGAGGAACTGCATGGACCGCAACTCATAGTTTGTCCCATCCATCTTAGTGATGGGAGCCAGACCCTTGAAGACTCCGGACGAGAAAATGTCACCCTTGTGCTCTGACATGATGTAAAAACGGCCAAAGACGAAACTCAACTGGGGAGTAGGCCGGTGTGAAGAAGTCTACACGAACATACAGAGGGCTGGTTGTACGTGTAGACTCATATAACCATCCTCATCAATCGTCGCGCTCGTTAGGGCCGGAAAACACGATTTATGTGGCTGAAATCACGATATCTGGTCAAAATCAGACCACATATTGAACCTCAGAGGTGCATAGAGGCACGTGGGAGGATCGTCGACGACTGAGGAGGGTAGGGGCTGGTGCTGGCACTTGCCTGGATGGCCTGGGAAGGCTGGGCGACAGGCAACAATGGGTTGGGCTGCCGCATGGAGTGCAGGAGGGCCGTGGGGGCCTGGATTGCCGCCTGGAGGGCCATAGGGGCCTGGGCTGCCGCCTGGAGGGCTAGAGGGGCCTAGGCTGCGGCCTGGAGGGCCAGAGGTAGCTGCTGAAGGGAAGAGGAGGGCGGCAGCGGCCCAAAGAGCCTGCGTGGCGGCAGTGACTACGCGGAGGGGGGGGAGTGGGGTAGAGTTAGGGTAAGGGTGAGATACGGGAACTCCGGTCTAGGACCGTCACTCCGATACCATGTTGAGGGAAATGAATAACTTGATTTGTGAGAGGCCCTAGGGTTCTCTTATATAGGAGAGGAACCTATTGGGCAAATTACAAGAAGAGTACAAAAGAAATATAAAATAAGCAAAAACAATAATAATGATAAAAAATATCTCAACAAAGGCTATAGCCTCATATTGTCTTAGTAAGGCTTACGCTTGGAATGTTTGAGGCGGTACCGAGGTTGTGAGGCAAAACTGAGGCACCACCTCAGATATTTAATGAATAACATGATTTGTAAGAGGCCCTAGGGTTCTCTTATATAGGAGAGGAACCTATTGGGCAAATTACAAGAGTACAAAAGAAATAGAAAATAAGCAAAAACAATAATAATGATAAAAAATATCTCAACAAAGGCTATAGCCTCATATTGTCTTAGTAAGGCTTACGCTTGGAATGTTTGAGGCGGTACCGAGGTTGTGAGGCAAGACTGAGGCACCGCCTCAGATATTTAATGAATATTCAAATATTTTAAAAATAAGAAAGATATTTTTATGGCTTTTCTATGTTATATTTAAGAAACTTAGTGTGACTAAATCTGAAATATTAAATTGTCAAATAAATCTTTAGAGTATTAAGTATATTTTATTTTAAAAATAAGAAATACATTTTTATGCCTTTTCTATGTTATATTTAAGAAACTTTGTGTCACTGAATCTGAAATATTAAATTGTCAAATAAATCTTTAGAATATTAATTATATTTTATAGTCAAGTGGATGTTTCGTTAATTATTGATAAGAATTTGATTTTCCTGCACTATTACCTTCTCCACCTTCTAGGTTAAAGATAGTGTTATATGAATGGGAATCTTTTGCTTGAAACAGGATAACTAAAAAATCTTTTTTTCTGACAGTTTCGAAATAGTTATGAACTTTTTCCAAAATCTACTTTAAACATCATTAAATCATTACTTTGTCGCATAAAAAACTTGATCCTCCAAGTTTTTTTTGGAAAAAAGGGCAATCACTGATAGGATGTGTGCCTTGATTGATCCTTCAAATTTGTAGTAAACTTTTAGTTAGACATGCAACCTTGGTCATTAATAAAATATTAGAATTCAACGACTTTATGATGAATTCCTAAATCTTTTTATTCGAAATTTCTTACGATTTAAGAATGACTTGAGCAACAAATATCATGGCCTCAAAATTTCTCCGAAATTCCACTGAATTTCACTGAAATTTCCATTTCTCTAGGTCACCGAAATCGAAACGCTACCTTATTTCTTTTTCCAGGATTTCAACGAAATATCACCAAAATGTCAACAAAATTTTATCGAAATTGCATGCCATTTCTGCAAAACAATAAAAATAAGGGAATCTATCCTTCACTTTCATCGAAATTTGCATATATTAATGAATTTTCACTTATTTATTCATCGATGTCGAGTTGTTAGAGTGCTTTATGTTATTTGAAGAAGTTTCTTAAGTTAGTTTCTAAATTTTAGATCCAAATCCAAAACAAATCAGTTAGCCAAAAGATTTAAGAGTTAAATTCAAGTTTTTAATTGAAGAGCTTTATTTCTATTCTTTCTTTATTTTAATATATGCATGTGTGTGTTTTGATTAGTAATTATTATATGTGCCATCTCATTCTTATCGACAAGGTGATTATCATGGCTTTTACTTCTAGTTTAGCATACGGTTCCGACTTTAGGCAACACGTTACTCTCCATGTCAACATGTGTGATGATTATGATAATAATGTTACTTTAAAACTTATATTTACAATTATATTTTACAAATAAGAGTGCATTTATATTTTATTTATTGACTCGGGAATACTAAAAGCCTTAATTTTGAGAAAGTCCAGTTTAAAGGCATTTCCAAGATTTCCGATGATTTCACCAAAATTCTCTGAATTTTTTCTTTATTAACATGGAGAAATGAAACCGAAATCTGAAATTTAAGGCTTTTTCTTCTTGTGACTTCTCTCTACTACAAGGAGTGTGTACGGTTGAGTGAGGACTTGGTTGTTAGCAACCTTCAAAATCTTGTGATTATAAGTATTTGTCTACTATCAAGTTGGATATAGATTGTGCTTGTGAATGTTATGCGGTTTCTTTGTGTTAGTTGATTTGTTTGTCTTGTATAGCATATATTTTATGATCACAAGCTATACAGTGCATCTATTAAGCGTACATGTTACAACGATTTGTGTTTGTGAGTGTATGTGTACCTTATTTTATTCCTAAAAGTAAATATTTTTCTATGTTGAAAGTATTTTAGTTAGATACAAGTTCTAACCTACCATTTCAATATTTAATTTCTTACATAAGATATCATTTTGCTAGTACTCTTTGTTTTCCCATGTTTTCCTCTGTTATTATTGCACATATCACAATTCTCTTCATATTCAAGAGGTGAAACTAATGGCTTCAAATTTCGATTCCAAAACTAGTTTTGATTTTGAACAATATACTACTTTTTTTTACTGTTTGAACGCTTGGATGGAATATTAATGTAACATATCATGTTAATTTCTTACTATTAGCAAAAAAACTATGTATTTCCATCTCATTTATTGAGTTGAAGAATATTAGAAATCTTAATTTTAGAAAAAATGAGTTTTCAAGTAATTTCTTCAATTTCCGTCCATTTCACCGAAATTTCACTGAAATTCCATCGAATTTCTCTTTCCATGTTTACCGAAACGAAGCCGAAATCCGGCATTTAAGGCCTTGACAAATATTATTAAGATTCTAACTCGTTAATAAATTAAAAGGAGATAAACATGTTTTGGTTATAATTACACATCTAAATAAACACATATCGGTATTGATTAAATTCTTTTTATAGGAATCAAAGCTTACGTGTTGATTGCTCTGAGGCTTACTCCTCGCCGCACTTATAGAAATCACCTCCATGGCATCTTGTTTTTTAAATATGATCACAGTATGCAAGTTCTATTCATAGGGCAAACCATCTCGTTCCTTCACAATTGCGATGGGACCAAAAGTAGTACTCAGCTCTAACTTGTAATAATATATCCTCAACTTGGGGTATATCAATTGATCTTGTCTGGGTTTGATGAACCTTATGGGATACCCACTTATAATAACACATTCTCAACTTGGAGTATCAATTGATCTTGTCTGGGTTTGATGAACCTTCTGGGATACCCAAAATGCTTAAATCCAAGTGAGAATTGTTATAGGAAACATTTAATATGTTATTTTCTTTTCTATGTATTTCCTTTATCATGTTTTGCCATCCAGTATTTCTCATATATAAAAAGGAGCCTTATAGTCTCGGAATACTCAAGTGATTCTCTTTCGGTATGGTATCAGAGCAGTGGTCTTGAATCAGAGATCTGGTAAACTCTTGATACCCTACCCGCTAGCCCCCCCCCCAAAGATTATGTGCCAGTCACCACCGCTCGGAGGACCTCTTAGCCCAGTGCCACTCGCTGCACTACCCCAGCATCTTCGGTAGTGCCTAAAGCCAGCATGCGTGCCTTTGTTCGGTGTAGCGCCACCCGGCGATTCCAACGCCATCGCACATGTGGCACTCGTTGCACCCAACAGCCATCGTGCACGCCTCTAGCATTGCCAAGTAGTAGTCTTGAGATTTTGTATTCGTGCACAGTGCATGTGCATATCTCTACATCATCCATGTGCTAATTTTGGACAATCCAGCTCGGATCTACCCCTGTAAATCCGATTAATCTACCCTATAACACTGACAAAGTTGATGGGAAAAGTCGTACTCTAGGTTTGCACACACAACATATTCCCTATGTGATCTTGTAGACCAAGATTAATTCTTTCTCTCCCAATCATGCCCTTCCCGAGTTCCTTGTGTCATGTCAAAAAGCAGTGGTGATGATGCTTCATCCGCAGGAGCATTCAGAGGTCCATGCCCCATCATCTAGATGGATGTGACTAATTAAGAGGTGTGGATGATGCAGTTCATAAGCATCATGTAAAGCTGTAACAAAGATACATTCTGACAGAACCCGAGTCGACCGACAAAACTGGAGTCAATGCTTCATGGGAGGGCAATACATGAGCATGTGTTTGGCTCCTAAGTTATCTCACAACGAAGATTACCAATGACATTCTACATCAGCACCCAGCAAAGGCGATGGATATTCTTGCTACCATGTACTCCCAAGCGAATAACGAGAAAAAGGTTTTTCAAGTACAGTTGTCATCTTCACTACAAAGTGCGATGGTTGCTATCTCCAAGCATTATACTCCAATATGAGAGATGTTCAAGAAGCTCTATGGTTTCATGCATTCGAGTACTAGTCTTAATCAACATCTAATCTAAACAAATGCTACAATGGTGGGTGTTTTTTTTGCAGGCCTTAATCCCAAGTACAATGCAGTTTGCAACGAGCTTCTTTCCGGTGCCTCCATCCCTTCCATGTAGGAGGCATCATGCATCTAAGTAGAACCACAATAGTCCTTAAATCTCCTTTGTTATGGCAGCATCTCACGATAGAGGGGGTTCAGCTCAGTTCAGAGGATGTGGTGTCCGCAATACGGGAAGCGATCATCCTCGCTCTTAGTACACATTATAATCATATTCATATACAACATACTGAAGACATGTGTTATTGAAAACATGATCGGCATGCCTCTGCTCATCTACTGAATAATTTGATATCATTGATGCTCCTATTTATCAAAAGTATGATTATCTTGTCTCATGTCTAAGGGAGATCGTGGGTCTTTCAACTGGTATTATTGATGCTCCTCCAGCTTCGTCTGACACGGTTGACTTTCATGAGCACTTCATGTACTAGTTATGCTCTTACCACATGTCATAATGATAATACAGAATGGATCATGGACTCTGAACATTTCACATCTCGCAACATCATTTCTCCAAGTAGATATATCGTCATTGTCAATGGGAGACATTCTCCTATTACAGGTGTCACGACTCCGATTCCCGGACCGTCAGATCCTCCCATATTCGGATCTGATTACTCAGCAATAATTTATTCAACAATCACAACTAACATTCAGAAACGGGTTGTAATTAAAAATACTCAGAAGGAAATATTTCAACACTTTTCCATTCACAAAATAAAGTTCACATGATACATTATCCCACTATAATCATTTACATGTACATCAGCTTGAAGGAAATACACAAAAAGATTACTAACTACCTTACATAATAAAGATACTGTGGCTGGCCGGATGACTATATTAGTTGGTTGGATTATTAATGTCCTTGCAATGGCTCACCGACACCTGTTGGATTTTCCATAAATCATAGGATAACAATTAGCGAATGCTAAGTAACGAAGAAGAGAAAAGCAAACAAACTGTGTAATTTTTCAAAACTTGTTATCACAAAAAGTTTCATTCCTTCTCATTAATTTAAGTCATATTCCTTTCTATTCCACGTCAGGGATTAGTCCAGGGAATTACCTCACCACTATATGGACTCCGAAGCTGTGGACATTTCGGGATTGGAGATTGCGTTGATCTGGTAAAGCTTATGCCGTCGCACGTCGTATCAACCAATCCTCCAATACTACCCTGACAATTTCCTTTTCTTTTATTATCCAGGGTCTCAAGCCCTCAGCTTGGCAAACAAAGGAGCACACCGTCCTCGAGGACTCGGCTGCTTAAACCTCAGGCTAAAATTTAATTATATAATCTAACGTATTTAAATACATGTTATCGTGACTCAGCCGCTATCCAACCACTCGTGCCTCTACATGGCATGACTACATCTTCTGTCATTCCGAAGATATTGGCACCCGGTACCACACGTTGCAAATTATTTATTTCATGCGCACTTATCATAATATGGCACCCGTGTACCACCTAGGTAGGGCCACGCCAATACAGGTTCCTTTCGACAAACCTACAGGTTGCATGTCCGACCTGTAGTTCTACTCTCAGTCATATTTAACGTAACACATGACCCATCTCAGAATCCAAAAAGATACACATCAATTCCCATGATGTAATTCTTCCGTTAGTCCTTTAATTTGCATATTCCTCAATATTGAGTATTGACCCACATAAATATATTAATTCATATATATATATATACACATACTCATATTTATGCCTATTTTAACACCCAAACCCTATGTTTCCAAGCCACTGCATCAATTCGATGCTTAACCTTATTTATTGGGAATCACAAAGCAACTTTTCATATTTTCTCAACAATAGCTAAACTTAGGGTCCTTCGTAGCGAAGAACATAAAATCAGGATTTTCAATAATCGTGTAAGAAAACCCAACAGCAAAAGGAAGGATTGCGTTACCTAATCAATCTCTCTCACGTATGCAGTGCTTTATCGTGATTCTTTTTCAACAGGATGATTTATAGCTCCTGAAACGATCGAATTTCGTTTTCGTATCAAAAACGCTAAGAACGTACCAAGAATGTGAAGAACGAACGAAGAACGCGAAGAACACACGAAGAACACGAAGAACGCGAACAACATATTTTCTCTTGAAATTTCAAGAGAGCTTCCCCTTATACGGGGTGATATTTCTAGGAAAATTTCGGCAGAGTTTCCCTTTATAAAATCACCGAAAGAAAAACAGAAAGGGAACTGAACATGAATCGAAAACCTAACTCACGAAGCAAACTAAGAAAGGATCGTACCTTCCTCCTCCACGTTCTCCCGGCAGCGCTTCGCTAGCGCTCCTTCCTCGCCTCCTACTCCTCCTCCTGACCTCTCGACCCTAGCCCCTAGGGTGGTGGTGGTAGTGGAAATCATAGAGAATGAATGGGTAGAGGGGGGTATTTATAGGCTCTAGAAAACCGCTAACCATGGTTAGAAAATCATGGTTTTAGACCTTAACCGTGGTTAGCGGTCCATGGTTTTGGCCCATAGTTTTGGTCAAAACTTATCTAAAACTTAGGGCTTAAGTTACAACATTCTAGAAGATTCTAGATTCGCTAATGACGCTTAATTAACGCTAATCGTGATTAACTTTCACTAATCACGATTTAACTTTCGCAGCTTATGCTTATCTTTTGCTAATTATTGATTAGTGTTTGCTAATGATCATTAGTGATTTTCAATCCATCATTAGTTTCTTTAATCATGCTTAATTAGTCTTGATGACAGTCATTACGGGTTAATGACATTTTTAACCTCCTTACTTCTCTTTCTTCCAAAAAACATAACAAATCGAAATGAAGTCTGATTCACATGAAACAAATTCCGTTGGTTTCCTCTTGACGAGCCGGATCTTATTATATAAGATCCGAGAGATACTAAGTTCAAGGCTTTACAACATGGCAGAAGGAGATTCAGTTGATGCCTTTCATGTACAAGCAGAATGTTTCACATGCACCAAAATTCTATATAAATTTATTGGTCATCGGACATATTGCTAAGGAACTAAACTAACGTGTCATTTTTTACCATTCTGTTTGTTGGGAGAAAATAAAATCATACTATTAGAATAGTCTGAGGGCTCTCTTATATAGAAGAAAAGCCCTCGGGTTAATTACATGATAAGTACATGAAGAATCATAAAACACAAAACTAAACCGAGAGATATATTTATCTCAACACTCCTCAAGCTGTAGCATATATATCTATCATGCTCAGCTTGGAGTAGCACCTCTAAAATGGACCTCTAGCTAATGCCTTGGTGAAGATGTCAGCCGTCTGATCTCCTGTGGAAACATGGGTAGTAGATATGAGACCTTTCTGAATCAAGTCTCTAGTATAATGACAATCCACTTCTATATGCTTTGTACTTTCATGAAAAGCGGGATTATTGGCAATGAATAGTGCAGCTTGATTATCACATAAAAGTTGCATTGGAAGAGGAACCTCGATAGTAAGGTCAGTCAATACTGATCGAACCCACATCATCTGCGCGCTCCCTTGAGCCATGGCCCTGTATTCAAATTCTGCGCTTGAACTAGCCACTATTGTCTGCTTCTTGTTTTTCCATGATACAATTGAACGCCCGACAAACACAGTAAAGGTCGCGGTAGATTTTATGTCCTTGGGACAACCTGCATAATCAGCATCTGCACAAGCTGTCACCTCAAGGGATGTATCCCTGTTGAATATAAGACCCGAGCCAGGTGAGTTCTTCAAATATCTCAATATTATATATACAGCATCCATATGCACCTTCTTGGGTTGCTCCATGAACTGGCTGACCTTGCTTACTGCAAACATTATATCTGGCATGGTGATAGTGGCATATAAAAGCTTCCCAACCAGCTCTCTATATCTCTTGCTATCTACCTCCTAGGTGTCATCATCATATAACCTCGTACTCGGATCCATTGGAGTAGTAGCAGGCTTGCATCCTATCATACATGTCTCAAAAAGATCCATCACAAACTTTCTCTGAGTCATTACCAGACCACGCTAGTTCCTGGCGAATTCCAACCCAAGAAAGTATCGAAGGGTGCCAAGGTCCTTACTCACAAACTGTTGACCTAGGAACTCCTTGGCAGTCTGGATGTCTTGGTCATCATCCCATGTGACAACAATATCATTCACATAAACAAGGATAGCAACAGTACCTCTCTGTAATCTGAACAAAGAGTGAGTGGTCCGCAGTAGACCGCACAAACCCTTGGTGCTCTATCAACTCTGATAACTTCTGGTACCAAGCTCTCGTACTCTACTTCAGATCATAAATTGCCTTGTGGAGCCTGCACACTTTCTGGGACTCCCCCTCAGTAGAAACCTTGGTGGTTGCTGCATGTATACTTCCTCCTGAAGATCCCCATATAGAAAGGCATTCTTCACATCAAATTGGTACAAAGGCCAGTCCCGTGAAACGGCAACTGAAAGAAGAATGTGTAGTGTCGAATGTCTAGCCACAGGAGAAAATGTATCCTAATAATCCACCTCGTAGGTTTGGGTGGACCCACGTGCCACAAGCCTTGCCTTGTAGCAGTCGACACTGCCATCTGCTCTTTGTTTGACTGCAAATATTCATTTGCAGCTTACAACAGAGGTATCTTTTAGAGCAGATACAACACTCCATGTACCCCGCGACCTCAAGGATGCCATTTCCTCTTCCATTGCGAGTCTCCACCTACTGTCCTGAAGTGCCTCCTGATATGTACGTGAAATAGTAACAGCAGAAAGTCCCACTACAAACTTCATGTACTCCTCTGAATGATGATCCAAAGAAACATGAGAAGCAAGAGGATACGTGGCGCATTGGTGGCGAGACTTCCGTAGGGCAATAGGAATCTCCAAATCATCAGTCTCTCTGTCTTCTGGAATCAACTCATCATGTATATCATACAAAGCACTCGTGTCATCAGTAGAGACAATGTGTTCATGACATACATGAGGCGTGGTGGATGATGTGGACGGCGCATGAGCAGAGGGGCGAGTAGAAGACCTGCGAGCGTAAACACAGGGTAAAAATTCGGACTGGGTGGATGGATGCGAAGGTGGTGGGGGCGGTGGAGGTGGCGAAGGTGGAGGTGGTGTGGACTGAGGAGGAGCCTGAAGTTCATATGGTGGAGGAGACGGATAGAGAGTAACCACAACCTCCCCTCCATTCGTAGTATTGGATAACCTATCACCTGTAGGAGATAAATACATAACTGACTCAAAGAAAGTAACATCAGCACTCACATAATATTTCCATCCAACAGGATCAAAACATCTATACCCTTTTTTGGGTACGAGAATAATCAACAAAGACACAATTGACAGCTCTAGGTGAGAGTTTGTCACGACCAGGAGTGAAATTATGGACAAGGCGACAGAGCCAAACACTCTGGGAGTGAGTGAGAAAAAGTTCATTCTCGAGAAACGCAATAAAAAAGGGAACCTTCTCCCCTAGAATAGTTGACAGCATGCGATTCACCAAGTAGCATGCAGTAAGAACGACGTCCCCCCAGAAAGAATGAGGGGTACGACTCTGAATCAATAATGTTCTCGTGACATCAAGAAGGTGACGATGTTTACATTAAGCGATGCCATTCTGTTGAGATGTATAACTGCAAGAAGTCTGATGAACTATACTGAGGGACCTGAGAAATTCAGATAAATGTAATGTGGAAAATTCCAAAGCATTCTCAGTTCGTATGAACTTCACATTAGCAGAGAATATGTTTTTAACTTCAATCAGATAGGTTTTAATAATAGCACCAGCTTCAGACTTGTGTTTTGACAAGAAAATACAAGATAGTCTAGAAAAATCATCCATTGCAACCATATAGAAACGATGTCCCTGATGATCAGGTACACGACTCGGACCCCAAATATCAAAATGAAACAACTTAAAGGACTAACTAGGACGACTCGGGAAAGAGGAGCGATGGTGGGCCACCCAGTTGATAGGCTTCACAATCCAATGTAGTACGAAGAGATATCTGCGGTAACACATGACACATCTTCTATAGTGGAAGGTGGCCAAAATCGAAGATGCCACATGAGGGGAGAAACAGATCCTGAAGGTTGAGTAGCAACGCCAGCACAAGGTGGTATGACAAGCTTATACAAACCTCTCTGCTCACGACCATGACCAATCACCGACCAGTTAGTATGTCCTGAAACACAAAAGAAGAGGGATTAAATAGGTAGACGAACTCCATTGGCAATAACTACAGATCTGTCGGGTGGGATAGATATGTATGTACTGAACTACGTCCAATCCCTACATATATGATGTGACGCTCCAGAATCCATAATCCAATCAGTCAAATATGAACTGCAAGTACTCATAAACACAGAAGGAGTACCTGATGAACTAGAGGATGCTCTGGCAGTGGCTGCGGCATTTGTAGCCCATGGAGGCGGAGTCGTAGGAGTGATCATCATGTCTCGAAGTCTGGAGACAATCTCATTGAAACGTGGATCCGAGGTAGTCGAACTAGAATGCTCAGTCTGCTCAGCAACACGTGCAGACGCTGGATATCCATGCTTCTGAAAGCATGTCTCCTCAGAGTGACCAGGACGATGACAATGGGAACAAGGACCACATTGTCGTCCACCTCCTCGACCTCGAGGTCCACGGCTACGAAATCGGGATGACCCCCTGCTACGAGTGGCTGCCATAGCACGAGTCAGCTGGACCATAGTAGTAGAAGTGGTAGTGATTATGCTCATTCGCTTATAAACTTCCTCCATCGATGGTATCGTCTCTCCTGTTAGAATTTGAGTATGAGCGGCATCGTACTCTGAGTTAAGAGAGGACAAGAAGACCAGTCATGGTGGCACTCCGATATGCCTGTTGTTCCGTGCTAGTGGTAATAGGCATGAAGCTGCGTAATCGCTCGAACATACCTCTTAGATGAGAGAAGTGTGCGTGGAGCGGTCGACCATTCTGTTTCGTCGAGAAAATGTTGAACTGCAGCTGAAGAATCTTGCTCTCATTCTTTGTTTACCCCTATGTGTCTGCCAATATATCCCACATAGCCTTCGCAGTTGGTTGGTAAACAATATCATTGGCGAAATCCGTGGTAAGTGTCCCAGAGAGCCACATACGAGCATAGGCACCGTCTTGCTTCCATGATGCATTTGCCCCAATCTTGTCCGTCGGCTCCGAATCAATCAAAATATGCTCCTTATTGCGACACTGCATGGACCATAACTCATAGTTGGTTCCCTCCATCTTCACAATAGGTGACGGGCCCTTGAAGGCACCGAAAGAAGAGAAAACGTCACCCTTGATTTCTGCCAGTGTACCAAGAAGCCAAGACATGGAACAGTTGAGGATATATCACGGGGATAAAAGTTCATCTACAGAACCATAGAAGGGAGTAGTTGTATCTGTAGACTCATACAACCATCCCTAGGTCCTCGTGCGAGGTCTAGAGCCGCACAGCAAGAGATAAGTCAGAAGATAGCACTAACTTCAAACGAGAACTGATATGTGTTCAGCACAGAACACCCTCGTGACGACCCATAAGGGATCCTGGACCCCTTCCTCGCCGGGACAGATGAAGTCCCCAACCAGCGGCGGTGCTATACTTGGTAGGGCGAGATCCACGCGGAGCCCCTGATGCTAGGGCTGATCAGGGATGTGTCCTGTAGCACGAGAGGAGCGACCGACGAGGCAAGGAGGCGCTTGGCGGGGCGAGATAGCGCCTGGCGGCGAGGGAACTGCGTCTGGCAGCGCGAGGTGGTGCCTGGCAGCGCGGGATCGCGCGACCTGGCGGATAGTGGGATCGCGTGGAGGTGCCCGGCGGCGTGGGGACCACGCGAGGATGTCGCCAGGGTGCGTCGAGAAGGTTGGAGCCCCCGAGGTAGCAGGCGGCGGCGGGGGAGGGGGAGGAGGGGTAGGTCACGTGTAGGGTTAGGGTTTTAGGTGGGATATGGGAACCCTGATCTAGCATTGTTGCTCCGATACCATGTTGGGAGAAAATGAAATCATACTATTAGAATAGTCTGAGGGCTCTCTTATATAGAAGAAAAGCCCTTGGGTTAATTTCATGATAAGTACATGAAGAACCATAAAACGCAAAACTAAACCGAGAGATATATTTATGTCAACATTGTTAGAAAACAGGAATGCGGAAGCGAAAATGATAAACAGAGCATGGACTAGAAATATGAAACATGGAAAACAAGATTTTTACGCGGAACCCTACTCCCAAAGGAGCAGGATGAAACCACGAGAGAACGTCACAAAGGGAAGATAGTCTATTGCTTTTTCTCATCTGAGATTCTGAATACAATGGGTGTGGGGGGTCTATATATAGCCCCCACTGAGTCTCCACATCGCCCAACTGGTAGATGTGGGACTATAGACTTGGATGTAGTAAATGGATCCTGGAGTGATCCATTTACCCATCTTCCATATAAATGACGCATAACCAAATACTTCAACACTCCCCCTCAAGCTGGAGCATGCAATGCTTAGCTTGGACAAACAGAAAGAAAACTCAACTCACGATGCAAGACACTACAGACAATATCAACTCAATGCACACAATTGTTGGTTGTTGTCGAGGACGTTGCTTCTCATGTCGTGCAGGTAAGGAGGACGAACGGGCTGGAGTGTAAGTCAAACTGAATCACCTCGTCGAAGAGTATATGCTCTGTACTGCACCTGTCAGAGTCACTGCAGCTGAAATGAGTCTCCTCGTCGGAGTACTCTGGCCCGCCACAACATGTGGACAACTGCTCCATCTCTAAAAAGGGTCGTACAAAGAGCATCGCTAATTATCCATACGCAAATCTCTGAAGATGGGTCTTTCTCATAGGGACCTCGAAGTGGGTTCTCTCTTATAGGAACCTCGGAAGGATCTCGTACTGGAGTTCACGATCGCTTAAGAATGGAGTCTGAAGAAGTCTCCTCGTCGAAGAATTGGGTCTCTTCCATCTGGCACAGAGAATGGTACTCTACTTTGAAGTCCCTGCGAACCACATGAAAACCCTAGCCAACATGGCATAGGGAACGGTACTCTACTCTGGAGTCCATATGGATCATATGAAAACCCTGGCCGAAAAACAAGAATGATGGGGACCACGACAAATGATTACAAATATGTGCACATCTGAAACGACCGCATACATGTGCATGTTTGAAATTGAAGACTCGGAAGACATCTAAGCGTCGAGTCCGGATAACTGTAGAGTCTAGAAAATCTGCCTGGCCTGGAATCTGACATCTGAAGAGTCTGAATCTGACAAACTGACATGTGACTCTACATAATACACCCCCTTTCTCCCATACTAGTCGGAATACATGACATCGACTATGTTGGGAGAAGACAATAAAATGGGGAAACCAAAAAAAGCCGACACATTTTTTTCTTCGGCTATTTCATTTCAATTTTTTTAATAGCCGGCACCATTTTTCATGTTCTCTTTTTTCTCTCTTTTTTCAAATCGTCATTTTTTAAGCCGTGCACCAAAAAATTTCTGGCTTTCCAATTTTGTTTCCGCATACCTTTTTTTTAACGCAACTCTCCCTTTTTTTGAACAAAACCTCTCGGCCCGAATTGAGCCCACAAAAGCAGCTCCTTTTTTAAATTTGAGGCCTAATTGGGCACGAGAGCGGCAAGATTTTTTTTGAATATTTCATCCCACTAGGCCTTTTTATCCGTTGCTTAGGGTTCTCGCATGGGAACCCTCTTCACGAACACATGCCTCCCCCGATTAGGGATCACTCGATGTGTGGCACCACCAAGGGGCTCGGAGCGGGGTCACCACTGCTAGAGAAAGGTCTTGCACAGGGGCTCCTGGGTGTCTCGCGCCACATCTGGCGGGATTCGAGGAGAGGTGGTAGGTGTTGAAGCGTCAACTGGGGCTCCGCCTGGAACACGAGGGGCAACACGAGTTGGTGGAGATGAGGTGGTGTCGTCGCTAGGAGCTCGTGTTGGGAGCGCGAGGACTCTAAGCTTATCACGCCAGGGAGTCGAGGGTTGTCACCACGACGAGAGTTGGTTCTACAGGAGAGATGTGACTGTATGAAGGATTGGGCGCCGCCGCAGATGCTTGCTGGAAAAAAAAGTCGTTGGAGCTGTGCAGGGGTGCGCCGCGCAAGAGGCGACTCGCGCTAGGGCAGGAGAATCTGGGGCGCCATCGCCTTTTTTTCTGAGAACGGTTGTTGTTGCGTCGATCTTGCACCTGGAGCAGCGTAACGGCTTGAGAGGGCTTCGCCTCCTAAAGATGTGTGCGAAGGCTGGGGCGCGCATGGGTCTGGAGCAACGCTTGCTGGGAGGAGAACGAGGCTGCAGCTTGGAGTCGTGCAGTGGGGCTCCGCTACCTTGAGCCGCGCGGTAGCTGATCACCGCCTGGAGATCTAGGACAGCCTGGGGGCATGGTCTGCTGATAGAGGCCCTACAGCCTTGATCGGTAGAACGGGATCGAGAACTGGAAGGCTAGGATTTCAGAAACCCTGGAGCATGAACAATATTCGAACATGAACGTAATCTTCAGCAATAATTCTTCTGGAACAAATCTACGAACATGATAAAAAGAATTAACAGAAACCTCGCTTTGAATCTGATAATCTCGAACAGAATATGAAAATAAAACTTTCAAGAACAAATCCGTGAGAATCGAACCCGCTCTGATACCATGTTAGAAAATAGGAATGCGGAAGTGAAAATGATAAACAGAGCATGAACTAAAAATATTAAACATGGAAAACAAGATTTTTACGTGGAAGCCTACTTCCTAAAGAGCGAGATGAAACCACGGGAGAACGTCTCAAAGGGCTGATAGTCTATTGCTTTCTCTCATATAAATACAATGGGTGTGGGGGTCTATATATAGCCCCCACTGAGTCTCCACATCTTTCAACTGGTAGATGTGGGACTGAATTGGATGTTGAAAATGGATCCTGGAGTGATCCATTTACCCGTCTCTCATATAAATGACGCATAACCAAATATTCCAACACATTCTCTTGTGTTTCACAATATACTCACAAACAGGGTGATTGGATCTGGTTGTGAGTAAGGGGATTTGTACAGATTGGTTAAGTCACCTTACGCTAGCAAATCTTCAATATCTAGTCCAGTTTCAATGTACATGTGGCATCTTCGGTACAGTCATCTTTCCTCTGCAGAAGTTGTGTAGAGTCCTCCCTCATATCTCTTCCCAATCCAATTTGGGAACCATCATTGCTCCAATTTTCGTAATCGCTAGGGTCATAACAGTATTTTATTTAAGTGGTTCAATTTTGATATGTGGGTTCCCGGTATTAATTGCCTAATCATTAGGGGTACATGTTTTATTTAGTTGTTGTAGGTGACTTTTCAAGACTAATTGGGTTTTCTTGATAAAAACAAAGTATAATGATCTATTGTGAAAACTTTTATTAATGATATGGTCTAGTCACCTTCGCTAGCAGATACTAGTTTATATTCACTGTACATGTGGCATCTTCGGTACAATCATCTTCCTCTGCAGAAGTTGTATAGAGTCCTCCTCAGATCTCTTTCCAGTTCAATTTGGGAACCATCATCGCTCCAATTTTCGTAATCATTGGTGTCGTAACAGTATTTTATTTAAATTGTTTAATTTTGATATTTGGGTTCTCGTCATAAAATACCTGATCATTAGGGGTACATGTTTTATTTAATTATTGTAGGCGACTTTTCAAGACTAATAGGGTTTTCTTGATGAAACAAAGTCTGAGTCTGGTCTATCGTGAAAACTTTTATCATTGATATGGTCCAGTCACCTTCGCTAGCAGATCTTCAATATCTAGCAATCCAGCTTCATTGTACATGTGGCATCTTCGGTACAGTCATCTTCCTCAGCAGAAGTTGTGTAGAGTCCTCCCTCAGATCTCTTCCCAATCCAATTTAGGAACCATCATCGCTCCAATTTTCTAATTCTTTATTTAAGTTGTTTAATTTTGATATTGGGTTCCCAACTTTATGCCTAATCATTAGGGGAACATGTTTTATTTAGTTATTGTGGGTGACTTTTCAAGACTAATTGTGTTCTCGATGAAAACAAAGTCAGAGGCCGGTCCATTGTGAAAACTTTTATCATTAATATAAAGAATCTTGTTTTGTTAATGTTAAATATGTGTGCTCTCACGGTGCTTCAGAATTCTATAGTGGTCAATTATCTCAGCTTTCCCAAGTCTCTTGGGATCTTAATCAGGTGTCTTGTGCATATACTTCCTAGCAAAACAGTGTTGTAGAGCAAAAACACCATCATCTTTTAATTTTCACCAGGACTCCTCTGATATAGAGTCATGCTGCCCATTCCTATTTGTGAGATGTTGTCCTTAATGTGTGTTACATTATCAACTATATGTTGTCTTTCATGTTAGAAGAAAAAGTTCTTTATTCAGTTGTTCCCGAAAAAAATCCTTTCCCTCAAATATTGTGTGGCTTTAGTTGTGTGGCCCTAATCTATCACTTGACTCCTTGTCGTGACAAGCTATCTCCAAGATATGCCCAATGCTTCATTGGATACTCTCCCAAAAAGGGTACCAGTGCTTTGATCATGTTAAACATAAGTACAATATCAATGTTGATATCACATTCTTTGAATCTGTCATGTATTTTTCTCTCGCAAGTAACAGAATGACCTCCTCTGAGTCTAACACGGAGGTTTACCTCCTATCCGCTTCTTGGTCCAACTACCCTCTTTGATTGAGACATTACCTCGTATGTATGTCCATAGACCAATCATTACTCAACCCCCTGCCCATGTGCCTTCCCCAACATCCAGCACGTCGCAGATATTTCTGAATACTTGGTTTCCAGTGGTTGCATTGTTGATATTTATATACAATAAGGGACTAGCACGAGGATAATGCAGTTAATCACGAGGTTGTTACTCGCAGAATGAGTTGTTAGAGGATTTGGACTAGACTACTGCACTTCGGAAGAGGAGACGTACATGTGCTACATGTCCTTTTCCAGGACATTTTAAATTGAGGCATCTATTAAAGGACTTCAAAAAGCTTTTGATAGGATTGTCAATTGTTACAATTTCACGCATGTACCAAGAGGTGTGGTAGGACAGTTAATGGCACCTGACTATGGAAGAAGAAATGTTATACTACAATCCAGAGGTACATGGACCTTAGTTACTGCCCCTAGAGGAGCCTTTGTGATAAGCTGCTAATGGATTTTTGCAGAGCAGTATAAAGTAGACGGCACCATTAATCGCTACAAAGATAGACTTGTTACAAGAGGTTTCACTCAAACATATAGGGAAGACTACCATGAAATTTTCTCTATTTTATGGATCATCACTCCATCCTTCATATTCTTCTGTTTATTGACGTAATGAGAGATCGTACACTTTCTCAACTTGATATCAAGAATGCCTTTTTGTGTGGAAACTTGTAGGAGGAAATCTATATGCACTAGTCACATGGGTTCGCTGTTAATGGGGGTGCCATAGTATATGCAAGCTACATAAAGCTATTTATCGTTTTAAGCAAACCCAAGAGCTTGAGATATGATTACTCCTCTGAAAAGATATATATTTTGAGATCGCACCATCTCGATTATGCAAGATGTCACAAAGACAAGATGTCAACACAGGGTTCGCAGTGTTTATTGGAATCTCACTAGTCTCATGGAAAAGCAAGAAACAAATTGTTGTTTCCAGGTGAAGTACTGAATCTGAATACAAGGCCATGACACAAGGTAGCACTGAGATAATGTGGGCAAGATCTGTCCTAATTGACCTAGCCATTGTCGTATCTCTATCTAAGCAGTTGCTATGCAACAATCAGATTGTATTATTTATTGCCGATAATCCAGCATTCCATAAGAGAACTAAACACGTCGAGGGGGATTGTCACTTAGGGACATAATACAAAAACACTTCATCTCTACATTTATGCTAGCTCAGCTGAACAAACAACAGATATATTCACAACTATAACCAGGGGGCATTCCAGAGATGTTTATCCGAGCTGAACCTGATAGACATCTACACTCCAGCTTGAGAGGGAGTGTGATAGGAAATATTATTATGTTATTTCTTTCATATATTGTTTCCTTTTCCCATGTTTACTTTAACATGTTTTCTTGGACTTATAAGCCCCCAGCGATCCACTAATGCAATAAAAGTTATTCTTTAACATGTCCATCTATATTGAATGATAGTGAATGCACATAATATTAAGGTCCCTTTGTATAATTAGGTTTACGTGTCGTGATCATATTGACTATCATACAATTGGGAGGACACAACTGAGTTTAATATATGATATTCAATAAAGGTCTCCAGTCTAAGAAAGAGATGGTAGTCTTTCTCTAAAGACTGATTTCCAACCGACTTCTTGATGCAGGTCTTCTGCATAGGAATAGTGATTCAGAGGTGTCGGAATAATGAAGTCAAAGAGTTGACCAAATGAGGTCGAGATAAACTAAGACATGGATCATAACTGTCACGATCAGGCACACATTCTTTGACCGGAGACAGATTTACATCCATATCCCGAGTGTGCACATTTGACATACCAATAGGTAGGTGAACTAACCAAGGTTCATATACCGACGAGTTGGTGTGCATGCGAAGATATATGAAAGGTATGATCTCTTAAAGAAATTATACATGGTCATAGTTGATGAACCGAGAGACAGATGTCACTTATGAGATAATTTGGGGTCATTATGAATTCCATGCATGGTCGTCATATTTATGAAATAAGACATGAATTCGAGATATTAATGTATACTTTTGAAAAGTATATGATTAATATTGTCGCCCAATTATTGAATGAGAAATCTAGTGATATGTTCCGAAGAGGACAGTCAAACTAGGTTTTGAACTTCAGATAAAACAAAGTCTCCATTTACGAAGAATGAATGAGTATTGAGAATACTCATAGTTAAATCTATCTTAATAGATCATCTATCAAGACACTTCCATTCCAAGGGAATGATGAAACATGATGGATTATAGTGGCTCCATTTCTTAGCTTAATGATTTGATAATTAATTGGATCAATACTTATCTCATTTGAATCTAATGTTCAATTCTAATTTCAGTGTCCAAATATTATAAAGTGAAATGGTGATGGAAATGGAAACAAACACACTCCTTGAGCTCATTTCTAAACTCCAAATAGTTTGGACTTTAATTAGAAATGGTTAAGGAAGTTGGATTCATCTCATTGATACTTTCTCCAGCTTATGGAGATAGTGATGCATTTCGTTGAGTTCACTTTGAGTGAACTATTTCATCTCGAGCTTACTGTTCATAAGTGATGCATTTTCGCTAAAAATGATATAAACCTTGAAATTGGATAGTTATCTAAATTCCAAGTCACTATACATGGATAGTATGATCTCCTCGATATTACCTCCACGTATCGTGGAAAAAAATTTCCGATCATGAGTCCTAATTGGATTTGGACTCATACTTAATGATATCAAAAATATGATAATAATAATAATAATTCTCATGGATATGCGAATATCCAAGGTTTCGTGGATATGATCTGTTATAAAAATCGGAAGCGGAAGCAAAACATGGAAAATAGAATAAACATCAAAAAAGAACAGCGGGATTTTATGTGGAACCCTACTCCATGAGGAGCGGGATGAAACCACGGGAGAAGCCCTCAAAGGGGCATATGCTTCATTGCTTTTTCTCATATGTTACAGGAGGCCTGGGGCTCCTTATATAGCCTCCACAGGGCCTCCAAGTCCGACCACTGGACGATGTGGGACAAACCTGTTGAATGCGGTAAATGGATCCTGGAAAGATCCATTTACCCATCTCCCTCATAACTGACGCGTACGTCAAATACTCCAACACTCCCCCTCAAGCTAGAGCATGCAATGTTCAGCTTGGACAAACATAAAGAAACTCAACTCAACGCTATAGGACACTACGGACAATATCAACCCAACGCACACATTGCTGCAGTCGAGGACGTTGCTTCTCATGCCGTGCAGGTGAGGAGGACGAACGGGATGGAGTGTGAGTCTGCTGAATCTCCTCACCGGAGAGCATGTGCTCTGAACTGCGCCTGTAAGAGTCACTGCAACTGAAAAATGAGTCTCCTCGTCGGAGTACTCTGGCCTGCCAAAATATGTGGACAACTGCTCCATCTCTGAAACGGGCCGAACTGAAAAGGGTCGTGGTTGTGCAATCCTCGTCGAAGTCCACGGTCGCTGGAGAATGGAGTCTGAATGAAGTCTCCTCTTCGGAGAACTGGGTCTCTCCCATCTGGCTCAGAGAATGGTGCACGACTCTGGTGTCTCTATGATACCACATGAAAACCCTTGCCAACATGGCACAGGGAATGGTCTTCTGCTCTGGAGTCCCTATGGCTCACGTGAAAACTCCGGCCTACAAAACAAGAAAGGATGGGGACCTCTGCAAAAGAGGGCATACATGTGCTCAACTGAAAATGGCCGCAAACATATGCGTATCTGAAACTGAGTCTCTCTCTGGAGAACTCAAAAATGGGCCTCTCAACATGGAGTGCCTCGAACTTGAACTCTGACCAATCTGAATGCCGAGTCTGAAATCGTGCATCAAACTGGAACTCGGAATCTGAACTTCGAGTCTGGATTTGCGCATGAAGAATCTTCATCTGAAAAACTGTAGAGTCTTGAAATCTAACTGATCTGGAGATCTGACATATAAATCTGGAATATGGAATCTGGATCCGGACATGTGACTCTGCACCATACTCCCCCTTTCTCCCATACTTGTCGAAATGTGAACATCGACAAAGTTGGGAGAAGACAAGATAAATAGGGGTACAAATACCAATAAGACGTTCATAAATTTTTCGGCTTCTCAAATCATGAATAACATTTGGTCGTTTCAATTTTTTTCGGCTCTTCCTTGTAATTTTTTTGCAATAGCGTACGGCTTTTTTTGTGTACGCGTCTTTTCTTTATTTTCCTTCTCTTTTTTCTATCACATTTTTTTCAGAAAACGGCCCAAAAAGGGCCCATCACTCATTCACATTTTCCTTTTTTTTCACGGCTCCCCCTCATTTTTTTAGAAGGCTCCTGGCCGCTGGGCTTCAACAGCCCCCTTGGGCTTCAATAACATTTTTTTAACATGCCACGTCCCACTTGCATCATCCTTTTTTTATATATATAAAAGGGGCCTGCTACCCTTAGGGTTCCCAACACGGGAACCCATTTCTCCGCTGCCGCCGCTTTGAGAGCCCCTGTTTGGGGCTCGGTCGATGTACCTCCGCCTGGAGGTGGTTGAGATCAGGGCTTCTCCCCCTCTCCCCCTTTTGTTTTTTTTTTGCGCAAGATCTAGGAGGTTGCTTCGCGCGAGGCCCGCACGCGGGAAGGAGATGCCATGGCGCATCTGGAGGAGTTCGTGATTGAACAGAGGCAAGCGCTGGGATCGCCTGGACTGGGCACCGTCGGCAACAAAGGGAAGGCGTGCGATGTATCATTGATGTATTGCGTCGTCGGGCTTGACAAGAGCCTCCGCTTGGAGGGTTGCGTGCGGTCGAAGGCTCTAGGGCTCCGCTAGGGAGAGGTACACGTGCAATGAGCACCGCTGAGGAGCAGCGTAGGACTAGGTCTGGGGCTGGTCTGCTATGTCGCCCATGGGTGTGCTGCGCCACTTTGCGCCGGAATTGCATCACACGCTGCCTGCGTGATACCAAGGAGTGATGTAGGCTCGCCACATCTAGATTCTGGAGAAGGCTCGCCCGATGAAGAGGGGTTCATTTGAACCCGAGCGGAAATGTTGTTGGAGATGTGGGCTCGCCTGGAGCCGCGCGAGGATGCGCGCACAAAAAGGCTCTGCTGCTTGATGGCCTGGAGATCTGGGACCACACAGCATGAGGTACGGACTGATGATATAGGCCCTGCAGCCTTGATTGATAGAACGCAATCGAGAACTGGAAGGCTAGGGTTTTAGAAACCCTTGAGCATGAACAATCTTAGAACACGATTAAAAAAAATGAACAGAAATCCCGCTTTGAATCTGATAATCGAATCTCGAATAATGAACATAAAAATCCACGAGAATCGACCCGCTCTGATACCATGTTAGAAAAATCGGAAGCGGAAGCAAAACATGGAAAATAGAATAAACATCAAAGAAGAACAGCGGGATTTTACGTGGAACCCTACTCCGTGAGGAGCGGGATGAAACCACGGGAGAAGCCCTCAAAGGGGCATATGCTTCATTGCTTTTTCTCATCTGTTACAGGAGGCCTGGGGCTCCTTATATAGCCTTCACAGGGCCTCCAAGTCCCACCACTGACGATGTGGGACAAACCTGTTGGATGGGGTAAATGGAACCTGGAGAGATCCATTTACCCATCTCCCTCATAACTGACGCATACATCAAATACTCCAACATGATCCACATAATATGTATTTAATTAATATAAATATTGATAAATAATAATTAATATATGCATTTATATATATATGAATGTGATTCATATATTATCTCAAGGTATAAATGTGAATTTGATTCACATTGGAAATTATGTGCAAATTGGATTCACATTTTAATTTCGGTTTATAAATAGAGATTCATATATTAAGGTGTAACTCATAAATTTCCCAGATTATGATAATTGAGTTATCATGAAGATAATAGTGCGACAACCAACAATTACGGTTTTAATTTGTTGTTTATTCTTGATGATAATTAGAAGGAAACTTGTCTCTCATTCCTAATTAAGACTAGTATATGATCCTAATTCTTGGTTGTTCATCCAAAGGCCATCATCATAGTAGTGCCCCCTTTGAGTAAGACTCTAAGTATGTGTTTGGTTCGTGGTTTATATGGGGGAGGATAACCTGTTTTAGTGTTTAGTTGGTGGGTTTAGAGTTGAAAGGGTTTGTATCATGTGATAGTATTGAAATTTGAAAAAGTTGGTAATTATTATGATATGATTGTATTGAAATTTGAAAAAGTAGGTAGTTGTTGTGATGTGATTGTATTGAAGTTTGAAATAGTGAGTAGAAGTTGAGTTTTTTAGGATTTTTAGATGATATGATGGTATAATGTATATTTTTTATGGAAAGAAAGTAGGCTCCACTAGTGGGTTAGAAATATGGGGTTTGGGGGGTAACCCGCCCAAAGTGGGGGGTAACCCCCTAACCAAACGCCCCCTAAGGGGTGTATACCATGAGTATAAAAGAGAAGGCATGCATCTCTTTAAGACACATGAAATAGATGAAAGCCTTTGCCTTCTAAGTGTCAAAAGTAGCCTTGATCATTGAGAGAGAAGTTTAGAGAGTAGAATACTCTCTAACACACGCCATACCCTCTCTCTCTCTAAAGCCCTACACGTCCACCATCAAGTCTGCAACTTTTCTTCATAAGTGTTGCCCTACAAGAGAGAAAATCGTCTTTTTCGCCGTGCTTCACGTATAAATAAGAGGACTCCATTTCGTGAGACGAAATCAGAAGCTTGAGATCTTCTTGATTTCATCCTTGGGTGGACAACTTCAAGAAGAAGTAGATATCAAAGACCGTGGGAAGCTATGCGACTCATCGCATCCGCGAGAGGAGAGTCCTTGTAACAGACTTCATTCGGGAGGTTTCTTTCTTTAGAGACTCAAACTTCAAGAGGTAACATTGACCACTTTCTAATATTTAACCATATTAGGAATATCGTTTCCCTAAATTAATGGTTTCATAAAGTACAAATCGTTATGCCGAATTTGGTTATTCATGTGATGAACAACCAATCCTTTATGCAAAAATTTTGTTATATTTTCCGTCTTTCCGTGATGCAAAATTCATAAAGGTTTATTTACTTCCTTTGATTGGTATCAAAGCCATGGTTTAGAGGATTTGGATTGCATCCAAGTTCAATGAACAATCGACTAAATTATCCCGACCATTGGATATAGTCTTGCAACGATTTTAACGATTCGAATGATTCAGTGACCTTCGAAGATGCTATAGTTCTCCCCTATTTTGAACTTATTTTTTGGGATATATTTGTGGTCTAGAAGGTGTGGACTCATATCTAATAGACACCAATAGTTGATGGCATTTGGGAGAAGATTCGGATGTTAAAAACGATCATAGACTTTAATTTCAACCAAAGATTGTAGCAATAAAATTACGAATTTTTAGCTATTGTTTTTAAGTCATGTAACATGATAAAATACTAATTAAGTCATAAGTCCCCAATCAGTGCGAAAAAGTTTCACGGGATTCCGACCGTACGGTCTCGAGAAATTGAACTTCTCCATAGGCGAAGTTGGAAGAGGACTCGATTATTGCATTGACTTGTTTCTCATATTTTGGGACTCAAAATAAATGGAAATATATTTGATATATTGACAACAGGAGTTGAACCTAATATTTTCGAAATATTTGAAGTTGCAACAAATTTTAAGTCTGAGTTATATCATGCTTTCTAATTTGAAGTATGATGGTCACAGTTTGCAAATTTGAATCTGAAATCATTGTTTGTCTAATTTAGATATATGCAATAAATTAGAAGGTCCTTTTTATTTCATGTTTCCTTCGATGATTTATGCACTTAGATGTTTGAAATGCAATTAGAAATTATGAAGTCGATTAGATCGATTTCGTGAATTGTTTAGATTGTCGCACTAGATATTATGAAAATAAAAAAGAGTTTTAAATTCCTAAATCTCTTAGTATTATTATATAGATACACGATCGAAAAATCGACAAAATCTCCTTAGTACAAGATGTAGCAATTGTGTTGTCTCGAATTGAATGGTGAAGGTGCCTAGGCATGGATCTGCTAATGGGTTACTTAATTGGCACCCTACACGGCATTTGTAATGGAAGTGCTCCCTATTAGCATAAGTCTACATGACCTAGTTGGATCCATTTCGAGGAAGGGTAGCATAAGAAGTCATGACGTACTTTAACAACTAAAATTAGAATAATGAATTGTACTAAGTGAGGGTCTATACTATATGACAACATCAAGTGCAATCAGATAGAATACTAGGGTTGCTTGATTGTCATTATTTTAATTGGATTAAAACTAAGATAATAAGTATCCTAGTTATATCCCTTATTACATTAATCATGAGAATATGATTTGAAATGATTAATAATTAATTTAAACAAAATATGGAGTAAGTCATATGATGACAACCATGGTCTTCAATCATTGTGAAGAACTGCGTCACCATGGGTTGTATTTTTAGAGACAACCATGCATAGTCATGACTTCGGAATACAAATTCACATGAATCGGATCCTTCATTTCTCGAAGGAGATGGGTTGTATGCGTAGTGACACTAATATTATTCCCCATATTATTGATGCGGTATTGGATTGCACATAACGTAAATTATATTTCGCTCATTGACAGTTAGTTTAATCGACAACATGCTAACTCCATATATGTAGAGAATGTGAGTGTAGAAGACCGAACTGAGAATGCAAGTTGGACTTGTAAGGCGGAAAGAGTTCTTACTTCTTTCATTGTAGTTGCATTTTCTCGTGTTATTGGGGTGCAATGAAAATAGAAAGGAGACTAGATCTCGTAGTGAGGCCATCGGCTTAGCATGTCTCAAGCTTTGAAAGCTTACAAGGGAAGTCTTTCAAAGTATGAAAAATACAAGAACGTCTTGATTTAAAAATATTAAATTATTTAATCTCCTTAATCAAGATTTATTAGAATGCATTCTTTCAATTTCAGATGAAATCTCTCAACCAATTGAACAAGATGTCCAAGGTCAATCAGTTGGCTGGTCTAAATTATTCGGATTGGATATGTAATTTGGAACTCGTACTTGAGACAGAGTGCATAGCGTATGTGCTTTCGTCTGTGAAGTATGAGAACCCTCAGACTAAGGATGTCCAAGAGTTCAATAAGAAGTGGAACAAGGATCATTCAATCGCTCGTTGCTACGTTCTTGGATCATTGTCTAGTGTGCTTCAAAAGTAACTTATAAACATTAAATCAGCTCATGGCATCCCCCTGAATCTGAACGAGATGTATGGAGATGTGAACAATACTCTTTCTACATTAAGGCCTACTGAGGACATCATGAAGAAAGGATATCCCTCTAGCGATGCAATGGTTGCATAGGTTAAAGGGATGCGTGAGAGGAGGCGTGGATTTCGGAAGGGTCCGATCCAAGAGAATAAAGTCAAACTGTTGATCAATCGTCTAATTCCTCGACACATCTGGCATCCATGGATGGGATGTCTACCATCACTGCTGTAAACCAAGATTCTGGAAGAGTAACCATCCAAAAAACTTGAGTCCTTAGATAAGGATAAAGGTATAACTCTAGCAAATAAGAGATCGGCATTCATCATTGAAACCAACTTACTCGTAGAACGAGAAGGTAGATGGATTATTGATTCTGATACTTATGTTCATGTATGCAATCAATTGTATATATTTCAAGATACCATAAATCTTGATGAACAGATGGGATCCGATGCAACTGTTGCAACGATCATCATTGGAACCTATAGACCATCATTATCTAGTGGGAGAATCCTAGATACTAGAGAGTAAGTCTATGTACCGGATGTAAGAAGGAACTTACTATCTGTATCTAAGCTGGTTAGACATGCATATACTTTCCTTTTCTGTGAAGAACTTATCATAAATCGTTATGGTAATTTATGGCACACGGCTCTCTAACAGCAGGTGTACTTTATGAATTAAACATGCATGAATGTATCATGAATTTTAATAACACTGTTAATAATAAAACCTTTAAACGATCAAGAGAGGACGCATATCATTTTATGATCCGACATCAAAGACTTGGGCATGTGTCTGTTGATAGGATCAATAGACTGGTAAAGGACGAGACTCTAGATTTCCTAGAAATTCATGATTTACCTACTTGCGAACATTTTATTCATGGGAAAATGTCTAAGGCACCCTTCTCTGAGAAAGGTGAAAGATGCGAAGGTATATTTGATCTAACACATACCAGTATATGCAGTACCTTTCGTACTGCGAACTCAAAATTGGCATCAATATCATGTGACCTTTACTGATGATCATCACAGCGATCAGGCACACGTCCTTTTTTTTGAATGAAAATGGGGGTGGTCTCCCAAGTTGGGACCCACCTCAAAAAGCAGGCACACATCATTTGACCAAAAATAAATATACATCTATATGCCAAAATATGCACATTAGATAGATCATTGGGTTGAAAACCAAACCAAGGTCCATATACAGGTACGTTGGTATGCATATGAGGACATATGAGATGTATGATCTCTCAAAGGGATCATAAAAGTACATACTTGATAAACCAGGAGACAGAGCTCACTCATGAGATATTTGTAGTCAAATAGAATTCCATGCTAGTTCGTCTTGTTTATAAAATAAGATATGAATTCTAGATATTAATATATGATTTTGGAACGTCAAAGACAAGAAACCTTTGAAAAATTCAAAGAGTTCATAATTTTGGTTGAGAACCAAACCGCAAAGAAGATAAAACGAATTCGATCTGATCGAGGTGGCGAAAAGCTCTTAGATGAATTCAAAGAATACCTTAAAGAGAGAGGAACTATTTCCAATCTCACCGCTCCAGGTACTCCTCAACTTAATGGAGTTGCAGAGAGATGCAACAGAACAATGTTAGGCATGGTGAGATCAACGACGAGTAAAACGAATTTACCTTTTAGTTTCTGGGGACATGCAGCAGAGACTACAGCTTATGTCCTAAACAAGATTCCATCTAAATATGTAACTAAAACCCCCCATAAGCTTTGATATGATACCAAGCCAAGTGTACGACACTTGAGGATTTGTGATTGTTTGGTCAATGCTAAAAATGTGGATGCAAGCAACTTGGAATCTCACACTAGAGAGTGTTAATTCATTGGATACGTAAGGAATGGTATCGGATACCAACTTTATGATCCAGAGACTAAAAAGGTATTTATTTCTATAGAGGTCAAATTTCTGGAAGATGAATTCCTTAAAAGTCAATGAAAATAATGAAGTTAAGGAACTAATCAAGTTCAACGCGACCGATGAAGTTCCTACACCAGAAACTGAAGAGATAATTGAAAATGACATGACGGTACCTCTTAGAAAGAGTTCTAGAGTTGTAAGACAACCTAAAATGTACATGTTCAATGTATCAGAAGAGTCTGATGATGGTTCAACTTCATTTGATGAAGCTTTGAGCGATCGTGACATGGATAATTGCACTACTGTAAAAGTTGACCGACTAGTCGAGTCAGGGCAGGTGGGGAGGGGGTAGCCTACTTGACTAGGCCAAATCGGCCTTGTTAAAAAATCGGAATCGAAAACATGGAAAAAGGAATAAACATCAAAGAAGAACAGCGGGATTTACGTGGAACCCTACTCCGTGAGGAGCAGGATGAAACCACGGAAGAAGGCCTCAAAGGGTCGTGTTTGTCTATTGACTTTCTCATCTGATACAGGAGGTTTGGGGCTCCTTATATAGCCTCCACAGAGCCTTCAAGTCCCACCACTGGACGATGTGGGACTAAACTGTTGGATGGGGTAAATGGATCTTGGATAGATCCATTTATCCATCTCCCATACAAGTGACACATATATCAAATACTCCAACACTCCCCCTCAAGCTGAAGAATGCAATGCTCAGCTTGGACAAACAGAAAGAAACTCAACCCACGCTACAAGACACTACGGACAATATCAACCCAACGCGCACAACTGCTGCTGTCGAGGACATTGCTTCTCATGCCGTGCAGGTGAGGAGGACGAACGGTCTGGAGTGTGAGTCTGTTGAATCTCCTCATCGGAGAGCATGCACTCTGAACTGCGCCTGTCAAAGTCGCTGCAACTGGAAATGAGTCTCCTCGTCGGAGTACTCTGGCCCGCCACAATAATGTGGACAACTGCTCCATCTCAGAAAAGGGCCAAATTGAATAAGGATCGTGACTGTTCAATCCTCTTCGAAGTCCACGGTCGCTGGAGAATGGAGTCTGAAAAGTCTCCTCTTCGGAGAACTGGGTCTCTCCCATCTGGCTCAGAGAATGGTACACTGCTCTGGTGTCCTTATGATACCACATGAAAACCCTTGCCAACATGGCATAGGGAATGGTCCTCTACTCTGGAGTCCCTATGGCTCACATGAAAACTCTGGCCTACAAAACAAGAAAATATGGGGACCTCTGAACTGATGGCATACATGTGCTCAACTGAAAATGACTGCATACTCGTGCGTGTCTGAAACTGGAGTCTCTCTCTGGAGACTCGAAAATGGGCATCATCATCGAGTGCCTCGAATTTGGACTCTGACCAATATGTCGAGTCTGAACAACTGTGCATCACACATGTAGACTCGGAATCTGAACGTCGAGTCTAAATCTTGCGCATGAAGAATCTTCATCTGAAAATTTGTAGAGTCTGATCAACAACCGTCAGGCCTAGAGAATCTCCGAATCTGGATCATGGAACAGACATGTGACTCTACATAATACTCCCCCTTTCTCCCATACTTGTCGGAAAACATAGACGTCGACCAAGTTGGGAGAAGACAAGATAAATAGGAGAAAAACAAAACTAATTAGCCGATCACAAACTCTTCTTCGGTTTTTCAAAACATGAGCATCACAAAAACTTTCTTGCGACTTTTCTTTTTTTTTAAGCCGTGAGATTTTTTTAAGCCGTTTTTTTATCGGCTTTTCATCAAAAAATTTCTCGTACGACCTTTTTTTTTAAAATACTTGCGTACGGCTTTTTCAAATGTATGTGCCTTTTTCTCAATTTTTTTTGCATTCTTTTTTTAACATTCTTTTTTTTTAATTTTACGACCCTCCTTTCTCTCTCTCCTTTTTTTAATGAAGCCTCTCTTTTTTCCGTTGCAACCCGCCTGCCCCTTCATTTCATTTTATTTTAAAGCAACCAATCGAAGGGGTGGGACACCCCCGTTTAGGGTTCCCAAAAAAACCATGTTGTCTTCACGCCACCGCCCCCAAAGGGGGTTTTTCCTCCCGAACCGGCGCGTGTGGAGGGTGCCGCCTGGGCTTGCGTCGAGGAAGCCGGAGCTTGGAGGCGCGCTAGGGTTTCGCTCTGGTGCGGATGCTGGAAGACGGTGCCGCCGCCTGGGTAACGCGTTGCGCGCGATGCGCGAGGGATGGAGAGCCATCGCCTGGGGTTCGCCTCGCGCCTGGAGAGGTTCTCTATAGGCCTCGCGCATGTAGAGATCTGTAGCCTGGAACCGCGAGGGGGAGTAGCCTGCGCATTTGGTCTGTGGGTGGCCTGTAGAGATGAAGATGGTCTTGCGCGAGTGGTCGAGGATCTGCCGCCAGGGACTGATAGACGATCGAGGCCCTGGCCTGTGGGTTTGTTGCTGATGGTGGCTCCGCCAGGGGCTTTGGGAGCCCACGCTGCCGCCTGTTGCGCGGCTTGAAGGGGCCCCGCCTGTTGTGCGGCTTGAAGGAGCGCCGTCTGGAGGGAAGAGCCTCGATGTGGGTTGATGCGAGGTGCGCCAGGAGATCGAAGATACGTGGGAGCGCCGCTCCGGAGGGCAATCTCGCTGTTCTGGACCCTTGCGGGCGCCGCCAGGGATGCCTCCCCCGTAATCGTTGGCAGGAGATCTAGGGTTTTGAAAAACCCCTCTAACAGAACTCAAACCTCAAAAATAATATAAAATAATCTTCAAATAGAAATCTTCAAGAACGTGAACTCCAACATCGAATCTCGAATAAAACAATGGGAAAATTATTCCATAAGAATCGAACCCACTCCGATACCATGTTAAAAAATCAGAAGCGAAAACATGGAAAAAGGAATAAACATCAAAGAAGAACAGCGGGATTTAAGTGGAACCCTACTCCGTAAGGAGCGGGGTGAAACCACGGGAGAAGGCCTTAAAGGGTCGTGTTTGTCTATTGACTTTCTCATCTGATACAGGAGGTCTGGGGCTCCTTATATAGCCTCCACAAAGCCTCCAAGTCCCACCACTGGACGATGTGGGACTAAACTGTTGGATGGGGTAAATGGATCCTGGAGAGATCCATTTACCCATCTCCCATACAAGTGACGCGTATATCAAATACTCCAACAGGCCTATAGTCAAGTAAATCCGATTGAGTAGGCGAGTTGGCCAAGTTGACCAACTAAATGGTTGGCTTTTTCATAGAGGGATTAAACGAAAAAAATCACGATTAGCTATACCTAAATACCAGATTGAAGGGTATTTGGGGTTACTGTCAAACAGTAACCCCAGGTCCCCAACCGTTCTACGAAAAAAAACCCTCCCAACCCCCCCCTCCCGACCCCCATGGCGTCGCCCTGAGATGCAGCCTCGTACATATCCACCACGTTGCCGCCCCGCCTCCACGGCGTCGACGACCCCACGGCAAATACTTTTGGTGTCGGTCTTCCATTGCCCCCTCCTCTACACGAAACTATCTTTTAGCCATCGGACTGGTTAGGGCTTTTAGTTCAATTTATTTTGTTATAGCTTGGTTTATTATGCTCTAAATTTGAACCGTGTATATATATATATATATCAAGAACTTCTCTGATATATTAACTGTAAGCATATATCATTTTATAAATTTCTTAATATCATTCTTAAAATGATATCTTGTCTAGGAATAACGAAATATTTTGTTCCTGTATCATGATAAGAGAATGTTATTACTAATGAAACGAATGCGATCTTTAAAAAATTCAAAAATTCCAGCACTCTAATTGCATGGAACAAGATAGTGGGGTTATGAGTAAAATTACTTAGACTTCGCTAATTAATGGAAATATTTCACATTTCAGGAGAAAATATCAATTATTATTCCAATATTTATAGCACATTTGTAATCCCCATTAATTTTTCTACCTTTTTAGAAGATTTATCTAGGGATTGTAGTGGAAGTGCAAACGAGATGTGGGAGGTAGTAGCATCTCATATCCGAAAGGTAGCCAAAGAGATGCTACGTGAGTAAAAGGGAGGAGTCTCATGTCAAAAGGAGGCTTGGTGGTGGAGTGAAGGGGTGCAAGAGAAGTTAAAAATTAAAAGGTCATGCTTTAAAGCTATGTCTAAGGATAGAACAGAGGAAACTGTCACAAACTACAAAATAGCAAAGAAGGAAGCCAAGAAAGCTGTAAGCGAAACTAAGACGAATGCTTATTAAGTTTTGTATAAAAATCTCGACTCTAAGGAGGGCCAGAAGGATATATTCAGGTTGGCCAAAGTAAGAGAAAGAAAGACCAAAGACCTTTCTCAAGTGAGATGCATTAAGGACGAGGAAGGTCACGTGCTTGTTACTCAGAAGATATAGAGACTAGATGGAGCAGTACTTCCATAAACTTTTTATTGGGGAAGGAAATAGAGAGATCACTTTGGGTGATCTAGCTAGTAGTGAAAGTTACTTCAATGGTGCAAGCTATAGACGGATACAAAGAAAGGATGTAGAAGAGGCTTTGAAGGTTATGAGACCTGGGAAAGGTGCAGGACCGGATGACATCCATGTAGAAGTATGGAAAGTTTTAGGTGAGCGCGGTTTGACTTGGCTTACGAATCTATTCAATGTTATTTGGCGGAGCAAGAAAATGCCTGAAGATTAGAAGAGGAGTATCGTGGTGCCTCTTTATAAGAATAAAGGAGACATTCAAAATTGTTCAAATTATAGAGGTATCAAGCGGATGAGTCACACTATGAAAATTTGGGAACGCGTGATCGAGAGAAGGTTGAGGCAAGTTTCCAACGTCAAAGAAAACCAATTCGAATTCATGCTAGGTCGCTCAACTATTGAAGCCATCCATTTGCTGAAGAGAACAATGGAGATTTATAGAGCTGAAAGGAAGAACCTCCATATGATCTTTATTGATTTGGAGAAGGCTTATGATTCTGTCCCACGAGAGATATTGTGGAGAGTTTTGGAGAAGAGACAAGTGCTTGTCCTATACATTAACCTCATAAAGGACATGTATGATGGGGCTTTATCTTGTGTAAGGACCCCGGTCTGGGAAGACTGGCTATTTTGACATCAATATTGGTTTACATCAAGGTTCAGCTTTGAGTCCATTTCTTTTTACTTTGATTATGGACGAGTTGACAAGTCACATTCAGGATGAGTTACCTTGGTGTATGTTATTTGTTGATGATATTGTGTTGGCTGACGAGACTAGAGATGGAGTAAATGAGAAGCTTGAGGTCTGGAGACATGAGTTGGAGATTAAAGGATTTCGTATAAGTAGGGATAAAACAGAATATATGGAGTGCACCTTTGATGGAAGCAATGGTGAAGGAATTGAGGTGAAGATTGGTGATGATAACATTCAGAAGAGATATTCTTTTAGATATCTGAGATCTATTTTGCAACATAATGGGGAAATTGATGGAGATGTTACCAATAGAATAAATGCAGGCTGGCTAAAGTGGAGAGGAGCCTCTGTTGTTCTCTGTGATAAGAAAATTCCTTTAAAAATTAAAGTAAAGTTTTACAAAGCAGCCGTGAGACCTGCTATGCTCTATGGATCTGAATGTTGGCCTATGAACCATAGACATGTGCAGAAAATGGTTGTAGCAAAAATGAAAATGCTAAAGTGGATGTGTGGACACACACGTAAAGATCGGATTCGGAATGATGCAATTAGAAAGAAAGTTGGTGTTGCCATTGTTGTAAAAATCCCCCGACTGGTCCGACTAGTAGGTCCGACTAGTCTAGTCGGTAGGGTGGCCGACCGAGTACTGATTAATTCTGATTAAGGCCAACTAGTCGATTGATTTTGCTTGGAGATATCATATGTTTTTTTATTTTTTAAAGCAAACTTATTCTAATATGCTTAATGTTTTATTTAAATCAATTTCTTCTTTTCTTTCATTATGATAATATACAAAACGTACAAATCTATGTAAATATATAAGAATGTACATACAAAAATGATTTATGTATTCAAAATAATTAAAAAAATCAAAGCCGATTAAAGCCCGACTAAATCCGATTAGTCGTCCGACTGTCAATTAATCCTTAGTCAGTGACCCAACCGACCGAGTACCGACTACCGATTTTTGCAACCTTGGGTGTTGCTCCGATCGAGGATAAGATGCGAGAAAATCGCTTTAGATGGTTTGGTCATTTGCAAAGAAGATCAGCTGATGCACCAGTTAGGAGATGCGAGTGTGGGATGTTGAGCCGGTTAAGAGAGGGCGGGGACGGTCCAAGAAGTGTTGGAAAGAGACCATACGAAGGGATCTTTGTTTTTTGGATATAAGCCCGAGATTGACCTAAGATAGATCTGAATGGAGGCGAAGAATCCATGTAGCCGACCCTACTTAATTGTGGGAAAAGGCTTTGTTGTTGTTGTTTGTTGTTGTTTAGCAAGAACTTTATGCTCTATAAAAAAATTATTTTTACAATGGGCATAGATCCTTGATAATATCTACATTTTTTATTAATATAGAATTTTAAGTATGATTTTCTATCATTAAATGGTTATTAAGCATTGCTTGACCTTAAGAAGAAAAAAATATCGTTCAGCACATAAAATTGGTTTGCATGTACATCTTGGAGTTATTGTTGTCGATGATTTTGTTTGTTGATTAGTAACTTCAACATGTGAGTCTGGTTAGCTTTGTGTTTGTTGATTAGCAATTTACCTTTTGAACCGTGTGGGTACGAATACGATTACTTACAGACTGTGCAAGAAGGATATTAATGGAGTTGTGTACAAGTTCAAGCAACATCTAGCATACCTAAGAGGCAACATGGTTGCATGTCCCAAGGTGGATGAAGAGACGAAGAAGAAGATGATTGCGTACCTTGATCACATTGCCGGGAAGAAGAGCCGGAAAGTCGATGATGTTCAAGAGATGAGAGAGGAAATTGATATCACTAGAGATACGGGTTCGACGAAGACATCATGAGTATCTGACTCCTTGGAGAAGAACATCGCAATGGACGGGTCATCACTTCAGATGACCATAAAAGATGCATTCTACAAGGATCATCATGATAGGAATACCTCGTATATATCCAACTGGGCATATACATCAACGATTCCTTTTAATGCAGTGATGATGAAGCCCTTCATGCAGATGGTGGAGGTGAGTGAAGTATGGGCCTGGATTAAAGACTCCCATGAGGTATTAATGGTCGCTTCTAAAGGAGGCAGTGAAGAAAATGCATGATGACTTGCAATGCCATCATGATATGTGGAAGTCGACGGGATGCTCTTTGATGACTGATGCATGGACGAACATACGAGGAAGGAGCATCATCAATTTTTGTGTCAATTGCACCTTGGGTACTTCATTTTGAAGTCCATAGATGCCTCAGATGAGGCTTTGTTTAACCTCCCAGAACCCTCGGGACTGTCTTATGGTCCACACAAGGAGGGATCATTGAGTCATTGTGATGACAGCCCAAGAAGCCCAGACAGCTAAGCAATAATCAACCCATACAAAAATAATCAAACAAGAAGAATCAGGTGTGTGAATCAAAAATAATTATACCCTACAAACAAGTGTATAGTAGATAAGCTGGTAGGGTTCGAACTCAAGGAACGCACGCGGTAGCACAGAATATTATTTATAAATGAATAATAAATAAATAATATAGGTATGCATGTATATAGATATGCACACCATTTACTTAAGTTTTTATGGGTTTTTTTAATCTTTTTATTTATATATTATTTAACTTTTTTATTTTATAATTTTTATTTTATTTATTTATTATATTTATAAAGTATTTATAATAATTGTTAGAAAATACGGAATGCGGAAGCGAAATGATAAGCAGAGCATAAACAATAGAAAGATAAACTTGGAACACGGAGATTTTAACGTGGAACCCTACTCCCTAAGTAGCAGGATGAAACCACGGGAGAACGCCTCTAAGGGTTGATAGCCTATTACTTTTCTCACTGGATGGGGTGAGGGGCTTCGTATATAGCCCTCACTGAGTCTCCACATCTCACAACTGGTAGATGTGGGACTAAAGACTTGGATGTGGTAATGGATCCTGAAGAGATCTATTTACCCATCTCCCACATAAGTGACGCATATCAAATACTCCAACACTCCCCCTCAAGCTGGAGCATACAATGCTCAGCTTGGACAAACAGAAAGAAATCTCAACTCACAATACAAGACACTACAGACAATATCAACTCAACGCGCACAACTATCGGCTGTTGTCGAGGACGTTGCTTCTCGTGTCGTGCAGCTGAGGAGGACGAACGGGCTGGAGTGTGAGTCAAACTGATTCTCCTCGTCGGAGAGCATGTGCTCTGTATTGCGCCTGTCAGAGTCAATGCAGTTGAAATTGAGTCTCCTCGTAGGAGTACTCTGGCCCACCACAACATGTGGGCAACTGCTTCATCTCTGAAAAGGACTGAAAAAAGCCGTGAAGACAATCCTCGTCGGAGTTCACGGTCGCTGAAAAATGAAGTATAAAAAAGTCTCCTCGTCGGAGAACTGCGTCTCTCCCATACTGGCTCAAAGAATGGGATCTCTACTCAGGAGTCCCTATGATACCACATGAAAACCCTAGCCGACATGGCACAGGGAATGGAATCTCTATTCAGGAGTCCCTATGGAAGACATGAAAACTCTAACCAAAATAACAAAAGATGGGGATCACATAAAAAAGATCGCACACATGTGCATTTGAAAAGGATTCTTTCTCTGGAGAACTCGAAGAAAATGGGTCACTCAACTATGGAGTATCTCGAACTTGGACTCTGAACCAATCCGCAGAGTCTGAAACTGAACTGTAGAGTCTGAACATCTAGCTGGTCTGGAATCCGACATCTATATCTGGAACTGACATGTGACTCTACACGATACTCCCCCTTTCCCCCATACTTGTCGGAAAATAATGGCATCGACAAAGTTGGGAGAAGATATGATTATGGGGAAAACAAAAAATCTCAAAAAAATCACAACTTTTCTTCATTTTTTTTAAATAGCCATCTCTAATAAATTTTTTCTTCTTTTTTGTAGCTGTTCAAAAAAATTTTACAGTTATTTCACCTTTTTTTACAGCTGACTTCTTTTTTTTTAATAAGTCATTCCATCATTTTGCCGGCTTTCTTTTTTTTAATCGCGTACAACTTTTTTTGTACACACTTCCTCTTTTTCTCTTTTTTCTAAAATATACCGCATCATGCTGCCAAAATAAGATACCCCTATTTAGGGTTCTCATTGGGAACCCTACTTCAATTTGGACGCCACTCACGCCTAGGGTTCCCCCGATTGGGAACCCTCACAACGTCGCCTCCTTTTTGCTGGAGAAGGCTTCTGATCGGAGGTGGAGCGCTACTGGAGCATCACGATGGGTCGCCGCCTTGTGTGCGCCATCACACTAGAGAAGGCGACGATCTCGCCGCCTGAGGGAGGAGCGCCGCCTAAAGGCGCTTGGCGGGGCTCCTTACACCATCTGGAATGCGAAGTCACGCCTGGATGTGTGTGCAGCGGATGCTGCTAGGAGGGTGTGTGGCTGGAGGCGAGCTCGCGGGCGGAAGGATGGGTGTCGCCTGTGCAGGCTACTCGTAGGAGGGGTTCCGCTTCTCTCGTGGAACGGCATTCTTCTCATTGCGCGTCGCCCCGCCTGGAGATGATGAAATGGGGGTCACCACCTAGAGAAAGGATCCACCGCCCATATGACCGGATGGGTGTCGCTTGCGTGTCCGCCTGCACAAATGCAGCTGGAAGGAGGGTACGCGGCTGGAGCAGAAGGGAACAGCGGCATAGCCTGGCTATTTAAGAGCCCAACTAGAGAGCTTCAGATCTTCGCCCAAGACCTCTGCTAGGTCAAGCTCGAGCAAGGGTTGAAATACTAGATGCAGATCTGGAAGATGTATGTTGCTTGTTGATAAGGTTTCAGAACGAAAATCTATAACTTTGATGCTTGATGTTGAATATGTGCAATATTAGGGTTCCATAAGAAGAACCTTAGAACTTGATCGAACAAAAAATCTCCAACGATAATTCTTCAAAATCAATCTTCAAGAACATAACCATTACAATCGAATCTCGAATAAATAAAGATCATGAAACCTCGAGAATCGAACCCGCTTTGATACCATTTTAGAAAATACGGAATGCAGAAGCGAAATGATAAACAGAGCATAAACAATAGAAAGATAAATTTGGAACACAAAGATGTTAACATGGAACCCTACTTCCTAAGGAGCGGGATGAAACCACGGGAGAACACCTCAAAGGGTTGATAGTCTATTGCTTTTCTCACCAGATACATGGGGTGATGGCTCCACATCTCACAACTGGTAGATGTGGGACTAAAGACTTGGATGTGGTAAATGGATACTAGAGAGATCCATTTACCCATCTCCCACATAAGTGATGCATAACCAAATACTCCAACAATAAATAATAATAATATATCTTAGGTATAATTATATATAGATATATAATACACTATAGGGTAATATGATTATAAATTTAGGTAAAATAGCCAAAATAGCAAAATAAAATGTTTTTGTAATTTTTTAAATTTTTCTACTATATTTGTGATTTTTCAAGTATTCATGCTAATTCTTAGGTAGTTTTAAAGTTCAAAATATTCCAAAACAATGATTAAATAAATAGGCTGGACTGATTTGGGGTTAAAAAATAGCAAAAAGTCTCAAAATTTTCCAAATCGATTTTATTATGTACTAATATGTATAAATAAAAATAGATCAGTAAGAAATATTTTTGGAGTTTTGGGAGAATTTTTATATTTTTTATAGGATTTTGGAGCTTTAAAATTATCTATCATTTTCTTTTTCTATTTTTAGGGATTGTTGGTCGTGGAGTACTAGATATTATAATAAACACATACTGTTTTCTTGGAAATTTAAATATGATTTTATTTTTTTTAGATTTTTTAAAGCAAACAGGGAACAAACCATGCTATTTTGATTTTTAATAAATAGAAAAATATCTAAAATGCAAATCTAAAATCATATGTGAAAAATCTAGCAAGCAGGCACATTCACCTATTTTTTCAAGATTGTTGGGGCACGGATGATATTTATAAAAATTAAAAACAAGTAAAAAATTAATGAACTGGCATGGGCATATTTGCAATTAAAATAAAAGTCTGGGGCTACAGTGCAAAATACCCAAAAGTTTTGAACTAATATTAAAACTCAATTACAAAAGCTATGAGGGCCTCTCTACAAAATTCACTTGGATGTTGTTGGGAGAAAAACCGAGATTGTTTTATTCAGAGAAACCCTAGGCTCTCTTATATAGGGAGAGACCTTAAGGGTAAAGTACAAAGTAGTCCAGAGAAAACAAAGAAATAACGAACAGGTACATAGCATAATAATATCTATTTCTACACTCCCCCTCAAGGTGGAGCATAGATGTCTATCATGCTCAGCTTGGATGAACATCTCTGAAAAGGTCCTCTGAGCAACGGCTTGGTGAATACATCCGCAGTCTGATCCCCTGAGCTCACGTGAGTTGTAGATATCAATCCTCTCTGGATCAAGTCTCTAGTGTAATGGCAGTCAACTTCTATATGCTTGGTTCTTTCATGAAAAGCTGGATTGTTGGCAATGAACAAGGCTGCCTGATTGTCACACTGAAGCTGCATGGGTAGAGGTACGGCTACATGTAGATCCTCTAGTACAGATCGAACCCACATCATCTCCGTGTTGGCTTGCACCATGGCCCTATATTCGGATTCAGCACTAGACCTTGCCACAACAGTTTGTTTCTTGCTTTTCCAAGAAACAAGAGAGCTTCCAACAAACACTGCGAATCCTGAGGTTGATTTTCGATCCTTAGGGCATCCTGCTCCTGCATAATCGGCGTCTACACATGCTGAGATAGACAAATCTGTGCCCTTTCGAAACAGCAACCCTGAGCCTGGAGAAGACTTCGGATACCTCAGTATCATGTGTATAGCATCCATATGAACTTGTCTTGGCTGCTCCATAAATTGACTCACCCTGCTTACTGCAAAGGCAATATCAGGTCGAGTTTTTTTTGACGCTCAAAAGCAGGGGACGCACTCAATGGTGCTCGCCCCAATTTATTAAAAAGTTAAGAGAAAACTTACAGACGGTATGCGTACAGAAGGAAAACAAGTGTAGAAACAGAAGGTATCAATAACAAATACCCCCATTACAGCATAGAACCCCTAAACGTCGGACCAGTCGCGAAGTAAACGAGATGCCGAAATGAGCACGTTTTCGGAATAGAACCTCTGACGAGCAAAAAGGGCTTCATTTTTACCAATCCATATGCACCAAAGCCGAGCAATAGATGTAAGCAGGTTCGTCCTCGCCCTGGCCCGAGAGTTAACCAAGCTCTCACAGAAAGACGAAGAATTCGACACGTCCAGCCAGTCCATATCAGCCCAGATGTCATGGGTTCTGCCACATCGAAAAAATAGATGATCGATAGTCTCTGTCTCCAAATCACAAAGGCCACAGATAGAAGAGACGTTTGGAAATAGCAAGGCACACCGGCTACGAGTCATCAGACGCCCACAACGGAATAGCCACAGAAAAATGCCGATTCGTTCGGGAACCCTGAGGCCCCAAAAGAATTGACAACCCCGGAAAAGTGTTGGATCAGCCGCAGCCAGAGGAGGAAGAATAGCCAGGTACGCCGCACGGGTGGAAAAAGTGCCGTCCTTCCAAGACAGATGATCGCGGCCGACCGAGGGCGAGGGTGCGTCCGCGAGAATAGCAAGTAGGGCCATGAAATCCACCTGCCGCTGGTCAAAGAGATTAGCCACGAACCTGGGGCCCCATGAAGCACCATCCCAGCAGGAGGCAACATTAGCATCCTTATCCGCCACCAGCGCGAATAGGCGAGGAAATAACTCCTGAAGAGGACCCCTACCGGTCCAATCGTCACCCCAAAAACGGATCAAAGACCCATCCCCCACCTTAATGCCAAAAAGGGACCGATTACGAAAGAGGGTATTGACGATATCACGGGAAAAAGGAGAGGAAGACCCCGTCAGGCGGCCAATAAAGCCAAAGAGCCAGAGTATTAGAATTTCTCCACGTGTAAGTGATATCGCCTGCCCAAGTCCTCAAGAGCCAAAGAGTCGATGACCTCCGCAAAATCCAACGAGCCAAGGTCCAAACCGCCCCGAGAACGGGGTATGTCCGACGAGCGGAGGGTGACGTTAAAATCACCCCCAACCAGCCAGGGCTCCCCCCAAACCGACGAGCAGCCTCCCGCAAATCCTCCCAAAGCTCCTTCCTCTTAATATTGCAGCACGGCCCGTAACCACAAGTAAAAGCAATCGGCGAAGAAGAATCCACCCGATCTAAGAGAATCGAAATAGAATGCCTTCCTTCGACTCGTGCTGTTTGGGATCCCACTTTACCCACTTAAGTGCTGAGGATTGGGTCGTTCGCTGCTCGACGCGTGAGTGATCCTTCGACTCTGGTCGGGCAGTGTTTCGAATTGAACTGTTTGATCCGATGGTGCTTGGTACCTCTAGAAGAACTCGAAGGAACTCAGTGTAGCGCTCGTTTCCTTCGCCGATTTCGGGAGTCTCCGATGAAGAATCCTCGATCTGATGGTGGCCAAAGGTCGCTGGAATGCCTCCGCAGCTGCAGGTGAACTCAAGAGAGCATGATGGGGCTCGGAGACCCCTAATGGCTCCAGATGACCTGGAGCTACGTCCAGGTGCTTCAACCGCTCCAAGAGGGTCCTTTGGGACCAAGACTTGCATCAAATAGTCAGAACGCACGAGGGTTATTCCCTCAGCTCGTCCTTGAGGTTGAGTGTAGCGTGGATGAGGCAGGCGATCGAGCTCCAGCGAGCGACGATGGGTAGAGCTCGGATTCGCCAGATATCGGTAAGATCTGGGTTGGCAGGTATGGAACGAAATGGAGAATGTGATGAGGGTCAAGAGGGGGTGCGAATGGAGCCTGGTAACGGTCGAGAACAAGGGGATTTGGTCGGAAGCCTAAGCTCCAGGCCGATAGAAATTTGCTAATTAAACCTAAACCTAATAATCAACATCAAAATTAAATGTAAAAATAAAAACTATGGATTAAAGATTACCTAAAATGCTGAGAAAAGGGCTCTACTCGGCAGGGTGGCCAAGAAGCAGAACATCGACGGCGGCTCGCCGGAGGTGGTCGGATGCCCTCTGCCTTCACTCCTTACTGGAAACCTGCACCTACGTGAAGCTATCACCTTCACGATGCTATGGGGGCTCCAAACACTGAAGGTGGCGCTGAAGGGGCTCCAAGCGTTAGCGACAGCCCAAATGTGCACTAGATGTGCGTTGGAGGATGGCGCTGGAGGTGGGAGGTGCTCGGTGTTGTACCCTAGGGAGAGGGTAGGGCCCGCACGAGCTTGGTTGGCAGTGGGAGTTAGGTCAAAACACCGGTCTAAGACCGTAGCTCTGATACCATGTGGAGAAGAGAATGAATTGTTGGGTCTTATTCCATGAGTCTAGGGTTCCTTATATAGTTATGGTTTATTCTATTTATATATTTTCTTTTCTTTCTGCCAGCATTATGTAATTTGCCCAATAGGTTTCTCCTCTATAAAAGAGAATCCTAGGGCCTCATGAATAAGCAACTCACTATTTTCTCTCTGCATGGTATCAAAGCGACGGTCTTAGATCGAAATTCTCATACCATGTGCCCTAACCCCACCCGTCGTCCCCTTCTCTTTCGCCTCGTGCGCTACCGAGAGCCACCACCTCACCATGCGTTGCAGCCAGGGGCCTCTCTTACGACGTGTGTTGTCATCGATGTTCTTCTTGGAATCGGGGCTACGGTCCTAGACCAGAGTTTTGTACCGCGTGCCCTAACCCCACCTATCGCCCCCTCCCATTCACCTTGTACCATGTCACGGTCAATCCCCACATTGTGTGCCTCCGTCACTCATCTCTCTCTCTTTTTTGAGTCGCAGCACCTACTTCGTGGCTCCAAGCCCATTGCAAGCCCCTCCTCAGGGCATAACGCCGTCGCCAAGCCCTTTTTAGGGCTTGCGCGAGTGGTCCAGGTACAGTCAAGCCATCAAAGGGCCCTAGAGCTGTGGCCCAGGCCACTATTGGTCCCAAGTGCAGCCGGCCGGAACTGTTGGGTGATGCCCAACACACCGCGGTCATCCACCGACCCCTTAGGGCCCCTCTCGACCATCTCTAGGCCCCCTAGGGCCCTTCTATTCCTCTCGAGCACTGCCCAGTTCCCTGAACGATCCCATTTTGACTAGAAAAGGTAATTTCATAGTAATAATCACCTTTTTGACTCTATCGCAAATCGAGGATTAATGAGGATGGTTGTATGAGCCTACATGTACAAACAATCCTTTATATGATTGTGTAGACTCGTTCGATCGGTCTACTACCCTAATCGAGTTTCGTTTTGGCCACTTTTTCTACGTCATGTCAGAAAGCAAGGATGATGCCTTCGCTTCATCCGGTGCCTTCAACAGCCCAACTACCATCATGAAGATGGATGACCAATTATGAGTTGTGGTCCATGCAGTTTTTGGCCATCATGCAGTGCAATAACAATGAGGACACTCTGACATAGCCGAAGGCGACTGATAAGACTGGGGAGAATGCTTCGTGGAAGCAAGATGATGCATACGTGCGTGTTTGACTCTCTGATACTCTTACCACGGAGATTGCCAATGACATTATGAACCAACCCACTGCAAGGGTGATATGAGATATCCTGACATCCACATATGGCCAAGCGAAGAATGAGGTCAAGATTCTTCAGTTACATTTTGACATATATACGACCAAGCAGAATGGTTGACCTCTGCATTGTTTCTACTTTTTGCTTCGTAGCGTGTTCGAGAAGCTTCACAGCTTCATGCATGCCACCACATCTATTGAGCAGCAGATGACATACAAGAACTCTACGATGGTTGGGGCTTTATAGGTTGCTCTAGACCATGAGTATGAGGCAGTACACATACAGCTTCTTACCGGTGCAGATATACTGCCATGGAGGAGAAATACAAGTCACCTCAACAGGATCATTATCTCACCTCATGCCAGTACACATACCTCCTCAGTGATAGTCGCGTCTCGCGGTAGAGGAGGCTATACTCAGTTCAGATGTAGTGCCCATGGCAAAGGAAGGCGTCAGTGTGGCCCATACAACTATTGTCGTCGTCCTAATCATTTAGAGGATACATGCCATCAAAAACATGGAAATCTCACTTCTTCTCGTGTGGCCGAGCAGGTTAAGCCTGCTGACAGCCCGGCTCCTCCTACATATTTGTGACTAGATGACATTGTCTCCCGCTTGAGGGAGATGATGACTCATGCTGCCGGCACCACTCCCTAGATATTGCAGCTTCTACAGAGCTTCCTCGAGCTCCTCAGGTATAGCATATGCTTTTACTAGTTGTATCAGTGCACATATGACAGAGTGGATCATGAACTCAGGTGCTTCCCACCATCTCTGTCGAGACAAAGCACAGTTCAATTCATATAGATCTATAACCCTTGGTAGATCAGTCACCATTGCGAACAGGGTTCATTTACCTATTACAGGATAGGGGGATCTTCATTGACAACATCAATGCACCTGCAGAATGTGCAATATACACTTGATTTTTATATGAAATTACTTTTTATTTGTCAGATCCCTAAGGATCTGCATTGTCATGCTTTTCTTTGACCCCACTTCTATTGTATTTCGAGACATACTCACGGGTAGGGTGATTGGATGTGGCGATGAGTAGAGGGGGCTCTACAGATTGGTCCAGTCTCCACGTGATGGTGCCTATACCGTTTCAACTGAATCAGTTTCACCATTCATGTGGCATCTTCGTTTTGGTCACCTTCCTTTGTAGAAGTTGTCATGTCCTCCCTCATATCTTCGTGTATAATACCCTCTAGTGCAAGGCTTGCCAGCATAGGAAGCATCACCGCTTTTCTTTTCTTGGCCATCAGAGTAGTAGCAATAGTCATTTATTTGAACTTGTCCATTTTGACCTTTGGGGTCCCAATCATGTTCCTGATCACCAAAGACACATTATATCTTATATCTATAGATGATTATTCGAGAATATCTTGGGTTTTTCTTTTGAAATACAGGTCTGAAGCTGGGTATGTCATTAAATCTTTCGTTATTGAAATAAAGAATATTTTCTCTGTTATTGTTGAGTCTATTCGCTCTAACAATGTCTTAGAGTTCTGCACATTACATCTTTCTAAATTCTTCAGGTCTCCAGGCATCATACACCAAACCTCGTGTGTTTACATTTCTCAACAGAGCGGTGTTGGCGAACGCAAACATCATCACTTACTCGGTGTAATCAGGACACTTGTGATCAAGAGTCGTGCTCCTCACTCTTTCTCTGGTGATGTGGTTCTCACTGCTTGCTATTTGATGAACTGCACGCCATCTTCTATCTTAGGAGAGAATGTCCCTTTCTCGATTACGTTTCTCGAGGACATGTTCTCCCTTACACCCCGAGTGTTTAGCTCGATGGTCTTTATTCACCATCTGAAGCATGTTCGTGACAAGCTCTCCCCTAGAGGTATCAAGTGTGTCTTTGTAGGCTACTCTCATACCTAGAATGAGTATCGTTGCTTTGATCCAGTTTGAGGAAAGTACTATGTTAGTATTGATGTCACCTTCTTCGAGTCCGTTAGAAAATAGGAATGCAGGAGCGTATCAGAATAAAATAATAAAACTTGGAAGAACACAAGATTTAATGTGGAACCCTAATCCCTAAGGAGCAGGATGAAAACATGGGAGAACACCTCAAAGGGTTGATGTATGCATTGCACTTTTTCATTGGATACAGAGGGTGAGTGGCTTTTTATATAGCCTTTACTGAGTCTCCACTTCCCACAACTGGTAGATGTGGGACTAAAGAGTTGGATGGGATAAATGGATCCTTGAGAGATCCATTTATCCATCTCCCACATAAGTGACGCATAACCAAATACTCCAATACTCCCCCTCAAGCTGAAGCATGCAATGCTAAGCTTGGACAAACAAAAAGAAAACTCAACTCACGCTACATGACACTACAGACAATATCAACTCAACGCGCACAACTATCGGTTGTTGTCGAGGACGTTGCTTCTCATGCCGTGCAGGTGAGGAGGGCGAACGGGATGGAGTGTGAGTCAAACTGAATCTCCTCATCGGAGTGCATGTGCTCTGTACTGCTCCTGTCAGAGTCACTGCAACTAAAATGTGTCTCTACACAAAGAACTCTGGCTCGCCACAACAATGTGGACAACTGCTCCATTTCTGAAAGGGCCGAAAAGAGCATTGCTAATTATCCATACGTAGATCTCTGAAGATGGATCTCTTCATAGGGACCTCGAAGTGGGTTCTCTTTCATACGAACCTCGGAAGGATCTCGTATTGGAGTTCACGATCGCTTGAGAATGGAGTCTGAAGAAGTCTCCTCGTCGGAGAACTGGATCTCTCCCATCTGGCACAGAGAATGGTACTCTACTCTGGGGTCCCTATGAAACCACACGAAAACCCTAGCCTACATGGCATAGGGAATGGGATCCATTGGTGTAAAAATCTCCCGACTGGCCCGACTAGTAGGTCCGACTAGTCTAGTCGGTAGGGTGGCCGACCGAGTACTGACTAATTCCGACTAAGGCCAACTAGTCGATCGATTTTTGCTTGGAGATACCATTTATTTTTTATTATTGAAGCAAACTTATTCTAATATGCTGAATGTTTTATTTAAATTCAATTTCTTCTTTTGTTTCATTATGATAATATAAAAAACGAACAAATCTATGTAAATATATAAGAATATACATACAAAAATGATTTATATATTTAAAATATACAAAAAATTCAAAACCGATTAAAGCCCGACTAAATCCGATTAGTCGTCCGACTGCCGATTAATCCTTAGTCAGTAACCCAACCGACCGAGTACCAACTACCGATTTTTGCAACCTTGATGGGATCTCTACTCAGGAGTCCCTATGGAACGCATGAAAATCATGGCTGAAACATAAAAGATAGGGACCACTGATAATGATGCCAAACGTGTGCACATCTGAAAAGAAGACTGGATACATGTACGTGTCCGGAATTGAAGATTCGGAACCTGAACGTCGAGTCTGAAGAAGCGTAGAGTCCGAAATCTGAATGGCCTGGAATCTGGAAAATCTGACAATCTAGCTTGTAACTCTACATAGACTCCCCCTTTCTCCCATACTTGTCGGAAAATAGTAACATCGACAAAGTTGGGAGAAGACAATAAAATGGGGAGAATCATGTGCCACAGGAGAGAGAAAGTGTCATGAAAATACACCCCTTATGTCTAAATGAATCCACGTACCATGATGCAGCGTGACCCCAAATTAGGGGGCCACATTTATTTAATTAGATAATTATCAATTTTATTTACGTTTTTTGGGTCTAATTGAATAATTGAGATCGCCTGTGATCTCAACGTTAATTTCGTAGAATTTAATTATAATTGTTGGTCAATTAAATAATTAGAGTCCAATTAAGTTAGTTAGAGGTCAATTAGGATTAAATTAGTTGTAATTTGATTATTTACTATTTTTGTAAACCCTCTCTCCTATATAAAGAGAGGGTAGTCCATCAGTTTTAGTCAGTCAATGATTATGAAAATTTGAGAGTTATCTCATTATCTTCCTCCTCTCTCTCTATCCCCACGCGATCTCCGCGGTTCTCCTCCTTCAATCCCTCGTTACCGACGAGATTTCTTCTTCTCAATCTCTCTCTTTCTCCACCGATATTCCACCGCCTACTTATTTTATTTTTTCCGTCAACGCCGAATCGTGTCTGCATCAAGTGGTATCAGAGCATGGATTTCGAATCGTACCTACGATTCGACGATCCGATCGACTATTGGTGTGCAAAATTCGGTCTCCGCCGCCCATCTCGTGGTTCGCGTCGCTCAAAAAAGTTCCATCAACGTCTTATCGCGTGCATTAAGGTGCACGAATGGTTGGGCGCACAAATCGACGACGATTCCGCCGCCAACGACCAAAATCAGATCTATACCACCGCCGTTCAAGTCGATTCCAGCCATGAAAACGAAGGTATTCTCAGTCCTATTGTCGATTCTTGTGATACAATCGTTGAACAAGACAAGGAGGACATAGGACCCATATTCGATGAAGATCCCGCGGACGAGGAAAACGAAATCCTCGAAATCTGTGCAGTAGATGTTGCTGTCCAGCACGTCCCAGAACCATGTTCGCCACCAGAATCGACGCCGCTACCCCCGCCGACCATCCCGGCACCCCCCCAGGCCGTCCAGGTACTCCCCCTGCCCTCCCCGGTCCGCGCGGCCGCCAGCCGCACCCTACAATCGCCGTGCCTCCCCTACCGATTCCCCTCCACCCCAGGTTCACCGCGCCGCCACCGTTCCCGCGGTTTCCCCTCCCAGCACACACCAGCCCGCCACCCCCCTATGCGCCACCGACCCCCCCTTCCCCGCTACTTCCCCACACCCCCGACCCCTCCCTTCTCCAACGCACAACCACCGGCCCTCCTCCCCTTCGGCCCGCGAGACGCCAGGCCACCGCGCCGCCCTCTCTCCCCATCTCGCCCCACCTCCACCTCACAGCCCCTCCCCGTAACCCCCACCTTCCCTTCACGTCATCCCACCCGATCCCTCCCCCAGCCCCGCGCCCTAATCCCCAGCGTCGCCGCCTCCCGCATCCCACCATCGCCTTCCCCGCTCCAGCGCCAGGCCTTCGCCCCGTGGTCACCGCCCCCTCGTCACCCAGCCCACCGGCTCGCAGCCACCGCCAGACCCCTGAAGGTCGCTAGCTCGGCCCCCCTTCACCGCCACGGCACCGCCCGTCGGCTCCAGCGAGAAGTCCCGCACAATCCCCCTCAGGCCCGCGCGCACAGGCCCGCAACCCCGAGCCCCCGCCTGCGTCGTCCCGATCAGCGCCGCCCTTTTGCTCCGAAGTCACGACGCCACTTGCGGAAGGACGCAGACCTATCGGGCTTTTCAAGACCCGAATCCCTAAGATTAAGGGATTGGGAAACCACTTGGAAGAATTGCGGAGTGAAAATTTTCAAAATCCATATTTGCAAGAAGACCCAATGCCCTAGGAATATGAGGAAATGTGAAGGGGTACGAAAATTGCAGAGACGCCCCCAAATTGAAGAAAATTACAAACGTAATAATGAAGGTGATCCCATGGGAGGAAATTGAAGCCCAATTCGAGGATGGTTTCTCCAACAATCCACCTACATCACGCAATTCGTCAGGAGCCGAATTTTTGAAAGCGGTGGAGAGTTGATGCAGCGTGACCCCAAATTAGGGGGCCACATTTATTTAATTAGATAATTATCAATTTTATTTACGTTTTTTGGGTCTAATTGAATAATTGAGATCGCATGTGATCTCAACGTTAATTTCGTAGAATTTAATTATAATTGTTGGTCAATTAAATAATTAGAGTCCAATTAAGTTAGTTAGAGGTCAATTAGGATTAAATTAGTTGTAATTTGATTATTTACTATTTTTGTAAACCCTCTCTCCTATATAAAGAGAGGGTAGTCCATCAGTTTTAGTCAGTCAATGATTATGAAAATTTGAGAGTTATCTCATTATCTTCCTCCTCTCTCTCTATCCCCACGCGATCTCCGCGGTTCTCCTCCTTCAATCCCTCGTTACCGACGAGATTTCTTCTTCTCAATCTCTCTCTTTCTCCACCGATATTCCACCGCCTACTTGTTTTATTTTTTCCGTCGACGTCGAATCGTGTCTGCATCATACCACAAGTCTAGTGTTGAAATCTAAGAAGAAGGAAATCGATAAACAAAATAATAAATACCAAGAACAAGGATTTAACGTGGAACCCTACTCCCTAGGAGCAAGATGAAACCACGGGAGAAGCCCTCAAAGGGACAGATATTCTATTGAATTTCTCAATGAGTACAGGAGGTGGGGGGCTCCTTATATAGCCCATCAGACAGATCGGAGTCCCACCACTCATCCATGTGGGACTAAACTTGAGCGGGGTAATTGGATCTCACCAATCCAATTACCCACTTATTACATTCTCTAACACTCCCCCTCGAGTTAGAGCTGAGAAAGTTGCAGCTTGCAACAAAAAGTACACAACACGTCTTCATGATACATCATAAGAACACATATTCGTTGCTGGTAGAAGACCTCGCATGAGGACGGGTCTGTGGCTTTCAGGACATCAGAACGTATCTCTGTCATACCTGTAGAACATCATGCCACCGGAACATATCTCTGTCGTGCCTGGAGAAAAATCGCCGCAAAAGAAGTCCAGCGCGGAGTAGTAGTCGGGTCGTAAAAGAAGAAGTATACATCCTGACGAAGAAGTCGATGCTCGGTGAAGATGGATGATCTGTAGAAGTAGTAGTCTGGAGTGCTGGTCTGTCAGTCTTGGATGCGCAGAGGTCCTGAAGAATATGTCATTTCTGACTCCCCATTTCCCCCATGCTTGATAGAATAAAAAGCTTGGAACATCAAGTTGGGAGAAACAAAACATGCATTTTTTTGTTTTTTTTAATCATCATTTTTATAGGCATTCCTTTTTTCGGCTATTTTTCTCTCTTTTTGCTTTTTTAAGCCATTCAAAAAAAAATCGGCTTTTATTCTTCCCTATTGGTTGCATATGGCTTTTCTTTTATACGCGCCTTTTTTCCTTCTTTTTTTGAACAAAGATATGTGTTGTCCAATTGGACCGAAAAACAACTTAGCTCAATTGGGCCAACAGAATTGGGTCCTTTCTCTCTTTTCTTTTGTTTTTTTTTGTTTTTTTAAATGGACCTCTCTTCCTCTCTTTCTCTCTTTTTTTTAAATAATCGTGACCAATGTTCAGAAAGTCGGTATGCGGTATTCGTTCGGTCAGGCGGTCCCGAGCGAGTAAGCGTATATGCGGAAGTATATGCGGATTATGCGGTTTGTATTATTTAAATAAAAAATATTAAAGATAAACATTTAATTGTGATGTCAGAGACAAAAAAATACATGTTTCCTTTTAGATTCCTACAAAAACATACTTTTAAAAATAAAAAAAGCACCACAATAAAAAGCTACATAGTTCATTTAGATAGCAAAAAATGTTTCAGAATGCAGAATGTTCAAATATATAAAGTTATAAACCGGCTTCTAAATTCTAATCTAAATCATCTTCAAAATTGATTGTTGGAATATCATCATCGCCTTCCGAATCACTCATAAATTCTTCTTCTTCGCCCAAAGTTGACAAAGCTTCCGCATTCCTTTGGCTCCTCCTATTCTCAGCAAATTCTTCTGCCCCACTTGCTTCTGCTACCAAGTTCCACGTGAGCCCCGACCCTTGGAAGATTTCTTCTTCTTCTTCTTCACTGGCACCAATCCAATCCATAACATGTGTTCTATCCTTTGAAACAAATGGATCTCTCCCAGTTAGTGATCGACGCTCCTTCAGCTTTGAATTGAATTTCACAACAACCAAATCATTCAATCTCTTGGTTTCTAGTTTGTTCCTTTTTTTGGTGTGAATCTGCATTAAGAATTTATAAAATTGATCAATTATAAATTATAATGACTCAATTATTCATTAAATACATATAATTGTACATCCAAATAGTGATAGTTATACCGCTGCAAATGAGCTCCAATTCCTCTCACAGGCTGAAGAAGATGATGTCAACTTCAGAATTCTCAAAGCCATTTCTTTCAAATAAGGCGTTTGAGAACCATATAGCATCCACCAATGAGCTACAAGAGATTGCACAATTAATGACTTGTAAAATAATAAATCTAACTTAAGAGCTTTACCGTCGATAATAAGTTTAAGATATATTACCAGGATTGAAATCATCATCATTGGTGGATCTTTGTCTGACAGCCATTGGCTTTCCAAATGCTCCTTCTCCTCTTCGGTAAATATGAATCTCTTTCTTCGTGATGGCATCCTGAATCTCCAACTCAGAATAAAAAATCTCTACACATTCCATCAAACCATCAACGACGAAGCTATCTTTAGAAATTGCATCGCTATCCCTATAAAAATAATAGGGATTGAGATAGAAAGCTGCAAGATGGAGGGGGCTATCCAATCTTCCTTTCGTCTTCAAGGTAATGGCATCTACAAAGGGCTTGTATGAATGTTCAACATTTTTAAAAATAGCCTTTATTTCATTTTTTGCATCCTCCAATCCTCCATATACAAAGCCCATTGAGGGCTTCCTTTCTCCATCAAACACACGCAAGAGGTAGACTAGTGGAGAGAAGATCTTCAACGTCAAAGACACTTGGCTCCAAAATGATGAACTGAGGACAATGGATGCAGCCACCTCACCTTTTCTGGTCTTTGACCACTTGCACTCTCTCCACTCATCAGAAGAGAACATCAACCGTAATTTTTCCTTCTTGTCCATCACGCTCTGTAGTGTAAGGAAAGTGGTGACAAATCTTGTTTGCCCTGGCCGAACAATTTCACCCTTCTGGGTGAACTGTCTCATCAAGCTCAAAGTCTTTGCATGACTGTAGATAAAGAGAGTGAGAGTTCTAGCCTTAGTGATGCAATTTTTTATCTTTGATTCCTTTCCAATCTCCTCAAGAACAAGATCAATGCAATGGGCCGCACATGAAGACCAAAATATCCTTGGATATTTAGTCTTAAGAAGTCGTCCGGCTGCCATATTTGCAGAAGCATTGTCTGTAACAACTTGTACAACATTTTCTTCTCCAACATCCTTGATACAATCCTCTACGAGAGAAGAGATATATTCAGCCGTGTGAGAATCTGCGGATGCGTCAACGGACTTCAAGAAAGTTGTGCCCAAGTCACAATTAACACACAAGTTCATAATGCTCCTTCCCCTCATGTCAGTCCATGCATCGGTCATTATTGAACAACCATTGTTTTTCCACGATTCATTATGACTCTTTAAATATTCCTTTGTTTCATCCACTTCCTCCTTCAACAAAGTTTCTGTAATTTCATAGTATGAAGGTGGCTTGTATCCGCTTCCATATTGTCCAATTGCCTCGCACATTCGGATAAAGGAATTTTTAGTGACCACATTGAAGGGAATGTCAGCATCATAAAAGAATTTGGCCACGAATTTGTTGACACGTGCACGCTCCTCTTTGGCTAAAGCATCTTTTATCACTGTCTGCCGCATTGTTGTGCCCAAAGACACATCATCTTCAGATACACGAGGTCTTTTTGTACTAGCACCTCCTTCTGATGGATGGTTAGAAGATCCATCAGATGCCTTGATTGTTACTTCCTGTCGCAGTTCTCTCATGCTAACAACTTTTTCATTCTTCTTCTTCATAATATCCTCCACATAATCTCTGATTTCCTTTTGCACATCTCCATCAGCCTTTGGACATGCCCTTGTATTTCCCTTGATGTGTGCGAGATGTTGCTTCATCCTATTGATGCCTCCTTTTATGACCTTGCCGCACAAGCGACACCCAACCGTGTTCGAATCGGTCCTCTCAATGAGGTATGCATATTTCCACCCTGGATCGGTAGAACCGGGTGGAACATAGAATGTGGATTCTGCCGTTGTAGGCGTGGAAGGGGTAGCCATAATGACCGACCTAAACATGGTATAAAAATGATGTGTCATTGAAAATAAGAAGTGCAAATTGCAAATCGGTTATCCAAAAAATGACGTGTCATTGTAACATGATTACATTATACATATATAAAAATTAAAATGAAACTACATAATTTATAAAGAGAGTTGGACCACACATAACTAATAACTTATATAACTTCTTCAAACTATAATAAAACCATATGATGATATATATAAGTCATCTACAAAACAATAATAGTTTGATTAATTTTTTATCCAATCCTTTCAAGGAGTTGATGTGGAGTAGTTGATATCATTCTTTGATTGGAAAATAGAGGCTACGAGTTCAACACCCACCACTTGAACCGAATATTCCTAGTGCGATAAAATATTGGGCTACAATACCTAACCAACAGTACAATTAATCACTTGAGCCGAATATTCCTAGTGCGATAAAATCAAGTGTAATTCGATGTCGTTTATACCACGATCAGTGCAGTTTCAATGCCGTTTATAAGGTAAAATACTATGATAATGGAACAACCCAAAAAGAAAACAAATCATATGGGCTACATACGCTGGAGTGGAGCCTGGAGGCGGCGAGGGAAGAGGCGCTGGAGTGTGGAGGGCCGAAGGCGGTGAGGCGGCGAAGGTGGAGGCGCTGGAGGCGGCGAGGCGGCGAAGGTGGAGGCGCTGGAGGCGGCGAGGCGGCGAAGGTGGAGGCGCTGGAGCGTGTTGGCGGCGAGGCATCGAGGGCGGAGGTGCTGGAGCGTGAAGGCGGCGAGGCTTCGAGGGCTGAGGCGGCGAGGGTGGAGGCGGCGAGGCTTCGAGGGCTGAGGCGGCGAGGGTGGAGGCGTGGAGGCGCGATGGAGGTTAGGGTGCGGGAGAAAACGATGGAGGGCTGGGCTGGAACGAGAGAAGTGAATAATATCGAAGGGTTTTTTTATTTGGATCCTAAACCGGATTCGAAATTAGACCGCATATCAACCGCATAAGCGGCCGCATATGCGGTTTAGGCGGCCCGCATATGCAGCTGGACCGCATATGACCGCATATTGAGAATGCGCTTCGGATAGGCCACCGCATACGCATATGCGGCGGCATATGCGGCCGCATGAACCGCATTTCTGAACCTTGATCGTGACCCACTTGGGCCTTGGACTTTCCCCTCGGTTATTTTTCTTTGATGAAATAGAAATCCCACCATTATATTAGGGTTCCCCTTCGTTGGAAACCCCAATCACGAAAGCAGAGAGCTCCCCTCCATGTTTTCCTTCTTTCCCTTTTTTTAAACTATTGGCTAGATGGGCCGAAATAAAAGCACTCATTTTTTAAAATGGATACAGGATCCCATTTTTTCATTCAATGAGGACTGGGGTTTCCAAAAGGGGGGAACCCATCGACATGTCGCCCCCGTTGGGAGGGAAGGTGATGCAGCACAAAATTAAAATATAGGGCATGATATTTTTATCCGTTAATTTTATTTACGCCTTATTCGATTGTCGTATTTTTATTTAATTAAAGAGATCGCGTGTGATCTCAATTTAGTTAGTTAGAGTCGATTAGAGATTTGAATTTATTTCAAATCAATTAGTTAGTTGGTTAGAGTCAATTAGGATAAGTAGTTTTGAATTTTAATTTTGGTTTCTATTTTTGTAATCTCATCCCTCCTATATAAAGGGATGACGGTCTATTGTTTTAAAACGGTTCGGTTAATATGAAAATTTGAGATTCATCTCATTATCTCTCTCTCTCTCGTTATTTCTCTCCCTCAACGTGTTCTTCACATCTTTCATCTCCAAAATCCCGTGCAACCGGCGCGTTCTCCTCTCTCTTCCTCTCCTCTCTAAATTTCTCCACCAAACAACTATTTTTCACCGTTGCAAATTTTTATTTTGCATCATTTGGTATCAGAGCATGGAAACCGAATCGTTCCTATGATTTGACGATCCTATCGAGTATTGGCGTTTGCAACTCAATCTCAGTTGCATATCTCGCGGTTCGCATGCTCGTACGCGGCAACGAATGTTCAGAAAGCGACTTATATCAAGCGTTAAGGTACAAGCATGGCTGGACACAACATTCGATGAAGATTCATACGACAACGGTAAAAATCAGATCAATGAAGCTGCTGTGCAACCTATTTTTGAGCAAAAAAACGAAGGTACTTTCATGCAAGATGAAGATTTTATTGATACAACTTCGATACAAAACGAAATCGAAGACTTGGGCCCCATATTTGATGAAGACCCTATAGAAGAAGCATGGGAAATCGTCGATCTGCTTGCTGTCCAGGAATATTCAGACCTACAATCAAGGTTCAGAAATGCGGTTCATGCGGCCGCATATGCGGCCGCATATGCGTATGCGGTGGCCTATCCGAAGCGCATTCTCAATATGCGTTCATATGCGGTCCAGCCGCATATGCGGGCCGCCTAAACCGCATATGCGGCCGCTTATGCGGTTGATATGCGGTCTAATTTCGAATCCGGTTTAGGATCCAAATAAAAAAAACCCTTCGATATTATTCACTTCTCTCGTTCCAGCCCAGCCCTCCATCGTTTTCTCCTGCACCCTAACCTCCATCGCGCCTCCACGCCTCCACCCTCGCCGCCTCATCCCTCGAAGCCTCGCCGCCTCCACCCTCGCCGCCTCAGCCCTCGAAGCCTCGCCGCCTTCACGCTCCAGCACCTCCGCCCTCGACGCCTCGCCGCCAACACGCTCCAGCGCCTCCACCTTCGCCGCCTCGCCGCCTCCAGCACCTCCACCTTCGCCGCCTCGCCGCCTCCAGCGCCTCCACCTTCGCCGCCTCGCCGCCTTCGGCCCTCCATACTCCAGCGCCTCTTCCCTCGCCGCCTCCAGGCTCCACTCCAGCGTATGTAGCCCATATGATTTGTTTTCTTTTTGGGTTGTTCCATTATCATAGTATTTTACCTTATAAACGGCTTTGAAACTGCACTGATCGTGGTATAAACGGCATCGAATTACACTTGATTTTATCGCACTAGGAATATTCGGCTCAAGTGATTAATTGTACTGTTGGTTAGGTATTGTAGCCCAATATTTTATCGCACTAGGAATATTCGGCTCAAGTGGTGGGTGTTGAACTCGTAGCCTCTATTTTCCAATCAAAGAATGATATCAACTACTCCACATCAACTCCTTGAAAGGATTGGATAAAAAATTAATCAAACTATTATTGTTTTGTAGATGACTTATATATATCATCATATGGTTTTATTATAGTTTGAAGAAGTTATATAAGTTATTAGTTATGTGTGGTCCAACTCTCTTTATAAATTATGTAGTTTCATTTTAATTTTTATATATGTATAATGTAATCATGTTACAATGACACGTCATTTTTTGGATAACCGATTTGCAATTTGCACTTCTTATTTTCAATGACACATCATTTTTATACCATGTTTAGGTCGGTCATTATGGCTACCCCTTCCACGCCTACAACGGCAGAATCCACATTCTATGTTCCACCCGGTTCTACCGATCCAGGGTGGAAATATGCATACCTCATTGAGAGGACCGATTCGAACACGGTTGGGTGTCGCTTGTGCGGCAAGGTCATAAAAGGAGGCATCAATAGGATGAAGCAACATCTCGCACACATCAAGGGAAATACAAGGGCATGTCCAAAGGCTGATGGAGATGTGCAAAAGGAAATCAGAGATTATGTGGAGGATATTATGAAGAAGAAGAATGAAAAAGTTGTTAGCGTGAGAGAACTGCGGCAGGAAGTAACAATCAAGGCATCTGATGGATCTTCTAACCATCCATCAGAAGGAGGTGCTAGTACAAAAAGACCTCGTGTATCTGAAGATGATGTGTCTTTGGGCACAACAATGCGGCAGACAGTGATAAAAGATGCTTTAGCCAAAGAGGAGCGTGCACGTGTCAACAAATTCGTGGCCAAATTCTTTTATGATGCTGACATTCCCTTCAATGTGGTCACTAAAAATTCCTTTATCCGAATGTGCGAGGCAATTGGACAATATGGAAGCGGATACAAGCCACCTTCATACTATGAAATTACAGAAACTTTGTTGAAGGAGGAAGTGGATGAAACAAAGGAATATTTAAAGAGTCATAATGAATCGTGGAAAAACAATGGTTGTTCAATAATGACCGATGCATGGACTGACATGAGGGGAAGGAGCATTATGAACTTGTGTGTTAATTGTGACTTGGGCACAACTTTCTTGAAGTCCGTTGACGCATCCGCAGATTCTCACACGGCTGAATATATCTCTTCTCTCGTAGAGGATTGTATCAAGGATGTTGGAGAAGAAAATGTTGTACAAGTTGTTACAGACAATGCTTCTGCAAATATGGCAGCTGGACGACTTCTTAAGACTAAATATCCAAGGATATTTTGGTCTTCATGTGCGGCCCATTGCATTGATCTTGTTCTTGAGGAGATTGGAAAGGAATCAAAGATAAAAAATTGCATCACTAAGGCTAGAACTCTCACTCTCTTTATCTACAGTCATGCAAAGACTTTGAGCTTGATGAGACAGTTCACCCAGAAGGGTGAAATTGTTCGGCCAGGGCAAACAAGATTTGCCACCACTTTCCTTACACTACAGAGCGTGATGGACAAGAAGGAAAAATTACGGTTGATGTTCTCTTCTGATGAGTGGAGAGAGTGCAAGTGGTCAAAGACCAGAAAAGGTGAGGTGGCTGCATCCATTGTCCTCAGTTCATCATTTTGGAGCCAAGTGTCTTTGACGTTGAAGATCTCTCTCCACTAGTCTACCTCTTGCGTGTGTTTGATGGAGAAAGGAAGCCCTCAATGGGCTTTGTATATGGAGGATTGGAGGATGCAAAAAATGAAATAAAGGCTATTTTTAAAAATGTTGAACATTCATACAAGCCCTTTGTAGATGCCATTACCTTGAAGACGAAAGGAAGATTGGATAGCCCCCTCCATCTTGCAGCTTTCTATCTCAATCCCTATTATTTTTATAGGGATAGCGATGCAATTTCTAAAGATAGCTTCGCCGTTGATGGTTTGATGGAATGTGTAGAGATTTTTTATCCTGAGTTGGAGATTCAGGATGCCATCACGAAGAAAGAGATTCATATTTACCGAAGAGGAGAAGGAGCATTTGGAAAGCCAATGGCTGTCAGACAAAGATCCACCAATGATGATGATTTCAATCCTGGTAATATATCTTAAACTTATTATCGACGGTAAAGCTCTTAAGTTAGATTTATTATTTTACAAGTCATTAATTGTGCAATCTCTTGTAGCTCATTGGTGGATGCTATATGGTTCTCAAACGCCTTATTTGAAAGAAATGGCTTTGAGAATTCTGAAGTTGACATCCTCTTCTTCAGCCTGTGAGAGGAATTGGAGCTCATTTGCAGCGGTATAACTATCACTATTTGGATGTACAATTATATGTATTTAATGAATAATTGAGTCATTATAATTTATAATTGATCAATTTTATAAATTCTTAATGCAGATTCACACCAAAAAAAGGAACAAACTAGAAACCAAGAGATTGAATGATTTGGTTTTTGTGAAATTCAATTCAAAGCTGAAGGAGCGTCGATCACTAACTGGGAGAGATCCATTTGTTTCAAAGGATAGAACACATGTTATGGATTGGATTGGTGCCAGTGAAGAAGAAGAAGAAGAAATCTTCCAAGGGTCGGGGCTCACGTGGAACTTGGTAGCAGAAGCAAGTGGGGCAGAAGAATTTGCTGAGAATAGGAGGAGCCAAAGGAATGCGGAAGCTTTGTCAACTTTGGGCGAAGAAGAAGAATTTATGAGTGATTCGGAAGGCGATGATGATATTCCAACAATCAATTTTGAAGATGATTTAGATTAGAATTTAGAGGCCGGTTTATAACTTTATATATTTGAACATTCTGCATTCTGAAACATTTTTTGCTATCTAAATGAACTATGTAGCTTTTTATTGTGGTGCTTTTTTTATTTTTAAAAGTATGTTTTTGTAGGAATCTAAAAGGAAACATGTATTTTTTTGTCTCTGACATCACAATTAAATGTTTATCTTTAATATTTTTTATTTAAATAATACAAACCGCATAATCCGCATATACTTCTGCATATACGCTTACTCGCTCGGGACCGCCTGACCGAACGAATACCGCATACCGACTTTCTGAACATTGCCTACAATCGTTAGAAGGACCAACTCCAGTGCCACCCACGACTCCCTCCTGGGTCCCTGCTGCAGCCCCCGCACCTCCGGCACCCCCAATCTCCCAATTGCAGCCCCCTGCTGTCCTCCAAATGGCCACACTGCCTCTCCTGCAACCCATCTCCGTCACCCCGGCAACCCTCCCAGCCCCAACGCCCCCTCGGGCAGTCCTCACGCCCCCAGCTACAACAGAAAATATTGAAACGCCCCCTTGGGCAGCCCTATCACCGCAGATACACGGTCTTTGCCGTCTGCAGTGCCACCACCACCCAATCTCGAGCTACAGCAGCCACTGCGCACGCACCAGGCGCAGTCATCAACACGCGTGCAAGCGGGGGTCGTCACACCTCATTCCTCGGTGCCGCCTGAGGTTCCCCTTTCCAACCCGCCGCCTATTGACCTCGTACTCCAGCAGCCGCCGTGCGTGTTTTGGGTACGGTCAGCACCACGCACGCGATTTAGGACCAACGCACCACCTTCCTCGGCGCCGCCCCAGGCCTCCCTGGCCATTGCGTTGTTGTCGCTCACGGCCTCCCGATCCAGACCACTGCCGCCGCCACCTTTTATCCTGGAGGCATGAAACCCTAACGGAAGTTGGGGAGCTCCCTCCTGCCGAATCCCCTAAAATAAGGGATGAGAAAATTTGGATAAATTACAAGAAGGTCCCTCCTCACAAGAGTTTTTACTTAAAGGGCCAAGTGAAGGTTAAGATATGTTATAGAGGCATTAAGTGAAGGGGTAGAACATTTGCATCCATACCCCTCAGTGGAAAGAAACTACAAACGTAACATGGAAAAGGAGCAAAATTGCGGATTTTTGCTCAACCAATCCAGATAGGATTCTCCACCGTCAGAACGAAGATCAAGCAATTCGTCAGGAGACGAATTTTTCAAGCGGAGGAGAATTGATGCAGCACAAAATTAAAATATAGGGCATGATATTTTTATCCGTTAATTTTATTTACGCTTATTCGATTGTCGTATTTTTATTTAATTAAAGAGATCACGTGTGATCTCAATTTAGTTAGTTAGAGTCGATTAGAGATTTGAATTTATTTCAAATCAATTAGTTAGTTGGTTAGAGTCAATTAGGATAAGTAGTTTTGAATTTGAATTTTGGTTTCTATTTTTGTAATCCCATCCCTCCTATATAAAGGGATGACGGTCTATTGTTTTAAAACGGTTCAGTTAATATGAAAATTTGAGATTCATCTCATTATCTCTCTCTCTCGTTATTTCTCTCCCTCAACGTGTTCTTCACATCTTTCATCTCCAAGATCCCGTGCAACCGGCGCGTTCTCCTCTCTCTTCCTCTCCTCTCTAAATTTCTCCACCAAACAACTATTTTTCACCGTTGCAATTTTTTTTTGCATCAGAATGAGATGGCTCGCTACCGCCGCTCGAGCTCCGAGTGTTGATTGGGACAAATCGACAGCCTTAGCGGCCCGGAGCATCGATTGCGCATGGGAGGCCCTCGCACACGCGACGTGGAGGAGGAGAACGCCGACGTTGGCAGGTAGCGATCGACAATGCGGGAGCCAGAGTTGTGCGATTTGGTGAGCTCCGCCGATACCAGCGAGTTTCCATGTCGTGGGACTATGCGCCCTAACTGCTACAGTCGAGTATCATCAGGGTTCTCTATCTCGCGTGAAGAGGGGCAGGTCGGCGATGCCTGTAGGATTTTTACTTGTTATGCTCTCGAGGGCTCGAGCAGCTGCTCGAGGGAATCACCACCTAGAGTCGAGCCATCGCTTGGAGGAGTCGAGCTCTGGACTACAGGGGTACAGGGGCTCCACCTAGCAACTTGGAGTACGGAGATCAGGAGCACCCCCCGTGCTCCTTCGTCTTTATTTGATGGGATCTATGGTTTGGAGGAGGTCCGCACATGAGGTGTGCGGTGGCTTGGGGATGTCACAGCAACCCTAGAATCTTCATAATTATATTGATTGCTCAGATAATGTAGCTTGGAGATTTACATGACGATCCTAACAAATGACTGTCGTTGTTGCTTAGATTGACGGTTACAGAAAATCCTAGATTTTTGAACAAAATTCCAAACTTGAACAATAATAGTCGAACTGGAAAAAAATAACGAAATAAAATTTCCCAAGAGATCGATTTGTTCTTATACCATGTTGAAATCTGAGAAGCGGAAGCGAAATCGATAAACAAAATAATAACCATCAAGAACAAGGATTTAACGTGGAACCCTACCCCCTAAGGAGAGGGATGAAACCACGGGAGAAGCCCTCAAAGGGGCAAATATTTTATTGAATTTCTCAATGAGTACAGGAGATGAGGGGCTCCTTATATAGTCTCTCAGACAGACCGGAGTCCCACCGCTCATCCATGTGGGTCTAAACTTGAGTGGGGTAATTGGATCTTGGTGAGATCCAATTACCCACCTATTACATTCTCTAACATCTAGCTGTGTAGTAATCAACACTGACATCTCCTCTATGCTTTTACAGTAAAAACTCACATGTTGCCAACTAGAGATACCATACACAAACAGCAACAACACTATGGTGTTGAACCTCCTACATTCCAAGATGACAAAGACCGAATGGACCAAGACCACTTCCTCTACCAAGCTAAACACCTCTCCATTCCACGCTATAACAATCCCTCCAGTGCTACCATTTGCCAATACAACCCTGAACTCTGTTAAGTCATGGGCATGAAACCGACCTCCAATTCCAAGATTCCCAACTCCCAATAATTGTCTCTTGCAAGCATAAAGCATCCACCTGCCAAGATGCACCCAAGGCCTCAACAGTCGCCCTCTTCTCAGAATATCCGACTGACCCATCCCTCACACGTTTCACAAAAAGAACTTAGTTTGGAAGCCAATGGAATAATCCCTACCACCTAGATACCACCGCAATTCGTCATCTCCCTCACAAGATGTGATGTCCATGCTTGGCTCTCTTTTGTCATAGTTATATCCAGAGCACTGGCCAATACAATTGCTATGTCTGGCTCCCCTCTATGCAACCCATCACCTCACAAGGATGTGAAGGCTAGAGCTCCATACTTGCCAGAGCACCCACCTCACCAACCTCCCTTACAAGAGGAGCCACCCCTGACCCCCGTCTCTTCATGTCATTTTCCTAGCTAAGAGCATCAAACCTCCATCCTTTCTCAAGAACATCAGCATGTCTTTCTAAGAAATCACCATCACCTTTACTCGATGAGTCGTCACTCGTAAATGAGCCAACGATACGATCTTCCTGGGGGTAAGCGGTCCAAGCTGACCTTGAAATACACCACCACCACCTTCTATTGTGATGCCACCAGCTCTCGATGCTGGTGGAGCATGCGTAGCTGTGACAACCAAACCAAGCCCAGCCCACAATTGGGTCCTCTAGCAAATGGCTACACCGCAACAACACAGTTGAGCAAAGGGCAAGTCAGGATCTGAACTCCCACCCTCCAGGAAACTCACTCACTCACATAACCCTACTAAATGTACTAAGCCTTCTCCCACTATAAGTAGGGTCAGCTACATGGATTCTTGCTCAAATCATGTTGAAAGATTCGACTATTTTTTACGCTGGCCATCGACTACCTAACGCAACCCCTACAAGAGTGGGATTTGAACCCTGATCTTTTGTGTGGTAGACACATTGTACTACCATTAGACCATTAAGTGGGTACTAACTAGGGAAAAACATATTACTTATCGAGTTCTTCTTGATAACTAGACTATCTAATGAGATATCCACGCATGATGAACCCTTTAACACTGCTTCCATGGAGCAATTATAGAAAGAGGCGTTTTGAAGTCCTAACAAATCGGCACCTTCAAACCCAACTAGAGAGTGTCCCCTAATTTCTGCCTCAGTTGCCTCTAAAATCTTCACATGCACTCTCGTGAGGAGCAAGGTCCTAAATGACGGTTTCGGTCACCATTTCGGTGACCGACCGAAAAGGAATTTCGGTAGAATTTCGATTGAATTTCGACAGAAATTTAGATCATTTCGGTCATTTTTTGTACCAGGGCCCCCATATTTCGGTCATTTCGATCGAATTTCAATATCGAGTGGATATCGATATTCGACAGAAAATCAACCGAATTTCGCTGAAATTTAAGGCCATGGTGAGGAGAGATTCCACCCCTACCTCGATGACGGTCGAGAACCACTATGTCCACTTCGATCGACACCACCATTCTTCTAATATTTAGTGGTAGGCACAAGGGCTCTACCATGGCCCAACTTTCAACAATGATGATTATCCCTAACCACTCTCCCAGTCTCCCAGTCTCACACCGGTGTTGACAACCTCCAGCACCTTCGCAACACCAGACACCACTTTTTGCACCCCCTCTAAGTTCTATATCATAATGGAAGGAATGATAACCGTGCCTCCCAATGCTAGTATTTCACCAAGGCATCAAGGCACCACTCAAATGCCTCAATCGGTGCCACCGGATCCGAGTCATATATCCTCCAAGACTAGATGAAATCATCTTCTCCATACCTTCGGATGAAAGGTCATGGATGAAAAACAAACGATCATTCAACCATATGGCATCTAAAGTGATCCGTCCTTGCGAGCCCAACTTACATGATCCTTAAGGAGATAAAGTTCCTCATCTGACCCCTCACAAATGGCAATGCCATCGATCGCAGAGGATGCAACCCCACCTCTATCAACCAAAGACTCCATTAGTTATGGGAGATCAACGCTCGGGTTCGTTGCCTTTTTCTAAACTTCCCAGACCAAACAATCTCGTCTAAGATGTCCTGGACGATTGCAACGAAAGCACACTTCCCTCTTTGACGAGAAAAAATGGCCATATGCCCAATATTCATGCATTGGAAGCATGATATCACCCTCCTCGAAGTCCTTGATGCCCATGATCTCCTCTGCCTTAGAGTCCTTCCACTCCCCATCCTCCACCGATGCATTCACCTTGAGGCCCACCATCATAGCATCGACACCCCCATTGTCAGCAACTTCCACACGATGCTATTTCATTTCCCTCTCTCTAGCGTTCTCAAGCTGGTGGCCCGCTCTTCCCTTTTATTAGATGTTTCCTCAAACGTGCACTCTATCCCCCTCGATTATATCCTTTTGTAATTAAGTTTGGTTTAAGATTCTAGAAGATGTACCCTATGTATCTTTACACCATCTATTCTTCGGCATTCTTAATGTTGTACCATGCATTAACATTTTTCAAAGCATCCTTTCAAACAAAAACTTCTATCAAAGTAAAAGAATCCCTAACATGTAATATCCCCCTCTCATATATCTCCAACCTCTCATTTTTTTCCCTAAGCAAACACCATTTTCAACTTTGAATCTATACCGCCGAAAATGCTATTAATTTATATGTCAAAGGGTCAAAACAGATGCCGTCTTAAAGTTTGCAATATTCATTTAAATTGAATAGAAGAATTTGCCATTCACAGTAATCAACACTAAGTGAGGTTGTATAACAGCTAGAGTTGAAGTGGAAGTTTAAACGTCTATGGAAGTTATAAAATTCATGGAAACTGTAAAAATCTTACCCAATCATGATTTATGTTTCTTTTCCATATCCTTCTTTCCGGTGTGCCTTTTACCAACCAGAATACGCGAGATCTCAAGGCCTCTACTGAATGCTTCATTGAAGAGAAGCTTGGTTTGCATGGACTGAAAACCAGGAGCCCAAGAAAGCATAACTACCGGCATTATAACAATCAATCCAAAGAGAACCTCATAGAGACGAGCTATAGAAACTATTGCTTCCCAGATCATAGTTGACTTCATTAAAAATGACTTTGTCACCAATGCAATTGAAATTAATCCCCAACCAGTTGGAATAAATGCCAACAGACTAGCGAAAACATCCACTATCCCTAAATTTGTGAACTGGGATAGTAATATTATGATCAACACGGTACTCAAAAGTACAAGGGACTGAACAGCACGATAGTATATATGTTCTTTGGCAGCATACTTGTCCCGGGCATAACCAATCAACATAAAAAGTCCAACAGCAACTAGTACATAGATCCAAGATAAAAGATAGACTAAAATGCTGTGGCTGCCATTGGCAATTTGGAGCCGATAAACTATTCCATATTGAAAAAAGAAGAATCGAAGGACAAGAACTGCTTCTACTGACTTACTCCAGATACCAGTTGTTCTGAGATGATCATTCTCCCCATTCCACCATATCTCCCAGCTTTGCTTCGCTGTTGTAGATATGCCACCTTGGTACCAGATCCAATTCATAAATTCCTCAAAGTCATCTACAGTTTTTAGCCAGTCAAACCCCAGGGGGTTGAATAAAAAAGGAGCCAAAACCCAAGACGTCACTAGAAACCAGCTTGAAATGGTCAAGGCTATGTAAACAAAACTATTTTTAGCAACCCGACTGTAAGAAGAATAGACTGTTAAGATCAAGCCTAACTCAATTGCTTTTGTGAAATGACTACGAGCATATTGCCTATAATTTTCACAGAAACTCTTATGTTCCACAACAAAACCTCGCCCAGTAGCTTGATACTTGGCACCTCCATGAAGGATTGTCCTTCCAAAGAAATGACTCCGGGTTCCCAAGGAAAATGTGAAAAAAACTGATCCTAGCTGAAGCTGCATTTTAATGAAGTCCCAAATTGCACCAATGAATCCATACTCAAGAGAGTTCTCTACAATCATCGGTAAGGCAGTGAAAAGACCCAGCTGGATAATGAATTGCTGATTAAGAATAGACCCAAGAGCAGCATTGTTGCTAGCAGAGACTAGGATAGAACCTTCCAGTCCACTGAGAGCCAAATAAAGGCGCGCCCATACAAATGCAAAAACGGTCAGGACCACCAAAAGAGAATTAAAATAGAAACCCACAGTTGTGTAGAAAAAGGAGAGCATTCGGAAGAAATCTAGCCGGTGACCCAATCTGTATACATCTCTACTCGAAACCTGTTCACCGTTGCCACTAGAAACCTTTCCTTCAAATATCGATATCTGATTGAGCCCAACATCACGCCCTTTGCCAACTTGAATGTATTCATGATGAGTAACGTTTCCTCCGCGTAATGTGCAATTAAAACCCGCAAATATGTCCTCACTGATGTTTATCACCTTAGATCCTTTGCTTATACCTCCACGACTTAGAAACCACACACGGTCAAAAACATCAGGATGCCCATAATGCATTCTCACCTTCAAAGGAGTGGCAAGAACACGCTGTCCAAGTGTAACAAAGCTCGTCTCCTGTGCAGACATAAACCAGGCCAGAGAAGATACTGATCCTGTGAAGATATGCTCTCTTACTCCTAAGATTGTCGGCTTCCGGACACCATAATTATGGGTAAACTCCTCCAATAGGTTCCGTAGTTTAAGAGCTTCCTCAAAATAATTATCCTGGTTCATATCTATAGTTTGAACAGCGTCACCTCTAGTAAAGATCAAGGCATGATTTTGATTCTCAGGCTTGCCTTCACCAAGCCTTATGGGCCCCGGGAGCTTGACCCGATAGATCTCAACCTCCTTCTCCAGCTGTGGGTCATACTTAACAAGAACCGAGTAATGTTCCGCAGATCCCCTTCCTGCCTTAACTTCGTCTGCATATGCAACACGAAGGGCTTCATTGTTCTTCATCAAATTCAATATTTCTGCAGCTTGTTGAGGCTTCTCCTTCTTCTGGACACCATATCTCTGGCAAGCCACAACATAGGTAAATTTCATCAATGATGTCCCAAAGACATGACCCTCGTATAATGACCCCCTCTCATCATCCAATCGGTTTGAATTCCCAGGAGAAGACATCCTCCCAGAACCCTGAACATCTTCTTTGTCAGAAACAATGGAAGTAAGTTCCCTGGACCCTTCATTCATGTCTGATTCAGATGCAGTGTCAAGGAAAGCCAACATTTTAAGTGCCCTGTAATAGTACATCATTCCCCTAACAGTCCGGGTCAATGTCTGACCCCGGAGTGATGCCCAGAGTTGGACATCCCTCATCTTTTCTTCCAGGATATTTTTCTTGTCGGTCAATCCCTCGTCCAACATCCTCTCCAAAAAATTTTCCCACTCATCAGCATATATCTTCTGCAGATAAAACAAGATTGATATGCCATCTTCATTTTTTGGGTCTATCTGATCCTTGGTATACAATACCTCTTCTTCATAGTATGGGGTCAGCACACTGAAAGCTTGCATTTTCTCAACTAAGGGAGCCCGAGGCATATTCATAAACAATGAATTGCTGAAGAAGGCAATTCTACGGCGAGCACCTAGGTTTTTGGGAACATTAGTCATAGAATCTTTCGAGCTAAGAATCACATGAAGCCGCCTAACCTGTTTGTAGAAATCCAGATCACCTTTATCAGGCAACTCTACTGCATTCTCAAACAAAAGATTAGATGAACCGTGACTAGAGGACACCCACCCGTCCCGCTGCATATCATCCAAATTCTTTTTCTGCTTTGGAAAATCCCGAATGACAATTTCATACAAGCTCTGAAGAGAATTCACAAACTTCTTATCTGAATACTTCTTATGATCTACCAACATTTCTGTAAGAGCAACCAACTTCAAATGAACGCTTCGTAATGAAGACATCTTGTATACCAAGGTGAATTTCTGCAATCTGATTTCCTCATCAATACTGAATAGCAAGTTGGAAACAATGGAATGCTCCGGACTTCCATCTTTTAGGATCCCAAGCAGCAAGAACTTGACACTATCATATGCCTCAATGACTGCACATCTCCTGTATTCATTCTTGCATATCTTTTGCCAGAGCTTCCTATCTGGCAACTCCAATTCATTGACCTGAGTGAGTGCTATCTGCAGCTCATTGCAGAGAAGAAAACAGGGCCACCGAATCACACGAATCCCCCATCCGCGCTGCGGCATCTCCAGTAGCTCTTCCTCATGGTTACTGATGATGTCCTCCTCCCGAAAAGCTGCAATTACCTCATTCCATATCAACTGAAATCTGGTCTTCCACAGCTGATTTGACTCGATCTTCTCGTACATCCTTCCCAGCCCGTACCGCAGCTTCAATCTGTGAATGGCATCACGAAACCTGCTTTTAATAGTTTGCACCGGCAAGAGCTGGTCCTCGGGCATCAAGTTGAACTGCATCGCACTAGCGAAGAACTGGAACCGCAACCTCAACTGCTGAACATTCCGAATTTCACCCAGGTGTGCAAACAAACCCACCAGTGCCCCCGTGAAGGATGACGCGATCGAGTACCAGATCTGCAAGTCCATCATGTATATCAGCACAACAGGCAGCCACAGCAAACCCACAGCCAACCGATTCTTATCACTGAAGAGACGATACCACGTGTATTGTACATCCCTTAGATTCAGAATGGACCTAGTTGGAGCGACCATCGGCTTGATCTGAAGGAAGTAACTGAACATGAACTTGACAGAGAGCACAGCCACCCAGAATAAGCCATATAGAGCACTATCCACCAACCCCTCCCACAACCCCCTACCCACAAAGGTCCTGCTCTGGAACCACCATGTCAGCACATGAACTACCTTCGAATTACTCCTCTCCACAAATCGACGTACCCATGGCACCACGAACAGCAACAAACCAAGTAACTCGGGTATCATAAATACCAGACCAGCCTCAAGAAAATTGATTGCCCGATTATTAGCAGCTTTCGACCATCCTTTGTCCTTCTTTTGCTGATCCCAGATTTTATTATACATCACTACGAACACAAGGATCCATGCCGCAGAAGCCATGCTCTTAAGCACCATCCTTACTCCAAGCAGCTTCGTCTCCCTCGACACCAGCTTGAACTGAGTCGCCCAATCAATGGCAGACTGCAGAAACCTAAGCCCTGCCCAGGTGATGAATATTGTTAACGCCCTGACCTGCACATCACGAAACATGAGCCCCCGCCATGGATACTTGTCTCCATTCCACGCAACAATGATAGCGAACTGGAGGAACAAGATCAGCATCACCCAGAGCCGATCAAAACTGCGGTAGATGTTCCAGAAGGTTCTCTGCTCGACAAAGCCCGTCTTTCCAACACGGCTGGGGTTAGGCGGGGCCATGAAAAAGTTCCTGGAAAGGTCCATCGGCCAGCCAAGCGTCTGGAAGCAGCGGTCGCTCCAGAAGTACTCGTTGAAGTCGTCGTAATTACGCCAGGCGGAGTGTGGAGCGGTGCCATTATTGCTGCCTTTGAATTCAGCGGCGATGGTCTGGTAGAGGGGGGTGACGACCTTGACGAGGAAGGCATTTTCACCATGGGTGGAAGGGACGGCGGCGGCCCCGGTATTCTCGTCAACATAGCCCTCGAGGATGCGGTTGAGCTCCATGGCCATGTGATGGAAGATGTAGCAGAGGCACTCCGGGATGAAGCGGAGGTTGGCGGCCTCACCCCAGATGAGGAGGTAGAGGGCGACATAGAGGAGCTCCCTGCGGGGGTCGGGAGGGAGGGTAGAGGAGCGGCGGCGGAAGGCGGAGGAGGGGTCGGGGGACCAGACGTTGGAGCGGCGGCGGAGGAAGGAGCACCAGGCGGTGTAGTTTGCGAGGAGCTTGCGGCGGAGGTGACCGACGACGGAAGGGTCGAGCGATTCGAGGGAGGAGGGCTGGGGAAGGCGCATCTGGGCGTTTGCGAGGAGGAGGACGAGGTGCTCGCGCTGGTTGCGGACGTTGTCCCGCTGGAAGCCGAAGAAGGAGCCGAGCCACTCCATTATGTCCACAGGAGTGGAAGTCGAGAAGGGTGGCCTTCGGAGCTCCCCGACGGCGCGGAGGGCGGCCATGGCAGCGCGGACCTCGGGGAAGCGGAGGGAGGGGTGGTTGGTGACCACATCGTGGATGGGGATGAGGTTATACACGACACCATTGCCGCCGGCGTCCGAATTGAAGCTCATGGTTGCATGGAAGATAGAGATGGAGTAGATTTAGGGGAGGAAAGGAGTGGGCACTACGGGGTCAAGGCGTGGAAAGTGGGAGAAAAGGCAGAGGGAGATAAGGGTGTTGAGCGGATCTAAGACGCGGAATGGGCGGGGACGGGGAGACGAGAGGAGAAGTTCAATGAGCCTGTGGCCAATGGGTTATTTTTCTTCATCGTGTTGTGTCGCTGTCCAAGAATGCTTCCTCCATGCGATTTACAGATTTCGCTGTGTGACAATTGACATTTATGTCAAAGAAAAGAGAAAACGGGGCCTTTTCTAACTTGGGATGAGAAAAGGTTGGACTATTGGAGATAAATAAATACTTGAAATACAATTATTAATCATGGTGTCATCACTTATCTTTTGTGATAGATTTTATCATGCATTCAAACAAGATCGAGTGAGAACGCTAATTTCACGAGACCTTTCAAAGCTTCCATCGGTCTCATATTATCCCCTTCTTATTCATTCTCACCCCAACTCATCAGTGAGGTAATATTGAAAGGAGGGTATGCTTAAAGATGTTTGGAGATATATTGAACAAAGTGACTAGGAGGAGAGAATGATGCACCAAGCTCTCGTATTTTAAATTATGATATGTATTGATTGAATAAATTTATTGTATAAGATATTAAAAATAGAGAAGATGCATGTATACAATAAAATATTTATCTAGCTTTAAAAAATAAAGATATAAAAAAATTAAGAGGTCAAAAATACTATGTGAGAATGAAATGAACTTTGCTAAATAATTATATAAATGATTATAAGTTGATTGGTGAAATATTATATTTTTATAAATAATTAGCACAATTTAATTTATAGTAATGAGCATGAAGAATTGTATTTTTTTTCCCAAAAGAGTGTTTCTCATCGTACTTCCAAATTTTTACATGTGAGTTATTGGCAATGATATAATGTGAATGACTCCGTCGATGAGAGTACACGTACATGCGATCATTATATGTATATATTTACCCAATTCCATCTTTTGAATGTGTATATCATGAGGAAATTGTGAGCTCTCCAATTGATTGTGGTAAAGTGTTAAGTAGCATTTTCCCAACTTATCTTATGGGAGTCAAGGACTCTATCTAGAGTAGAATTAAAATAAGCAAAATGGACCCTTTATAGAGGGGGCACATTCTTCTTAAATTCATCAGACCATGAACATCATCCTTGCGCTCGCATCTTGAAAGGTGATATGGCGATAGATGGGAGTACTGATGTGTCCAAGTGATCCCGTATCACTGCTAATAGAGATTGTTGATCTTGGTGACATGGCCATGCACTTTTGTTATATTTGACAATTGTCATATGGTGGGTGTTTGGGGTTTATTTAATTTATGTACCTAAGCAATCCCATATCTTGGTGTGTTGTTATACTATGCAATTTGGGATTTTTATGGCATGGAGATGAATAACATATCTTCACCAGTTGGTAAATGATGGGACGAGTGGCATAACGCCCTTGCTTGTTGTTGTGATCATGTTAGTAGGAGGTGTTGAGATTTCTGGATTGGCTTACTGCTAATTAGATCCATCTCTTTTATTATTTCACTTTATCTAAAACCCTTTTGCAAAAATATGCAAATATGCATCAATTTTCATTCATTACAAAAAAATAAAAAGTTATAAATATGTACTTAACATTAAACATAAAGTAAAAGGAACAAAAGCATATAAAAAATAAAATATATATATATATATTATAAGGATGTATATATAAAAATATGTGCATATTGACAAAGAACACAAAATAAACATAGATGTATGGTATACATGTGACTTTAACCCAGGGACCAAATCAGATTAATTTGGTCAAATTATTCAAAAAAATACTAATTTGGTCAACAAAGTAGCAAGTGGGGAGAAATAAAAATAACCCAAAAAAATTAAATGTGTATGTCATACAAACTAAATTCACCTCTACGTATATAAAAATTCAAATAATTATTCAGAATGTTTTCTTATCATTTTTGAATAATTATTTTTCCATTGTGTAGAAAATAATAAGCATTAAAATACATTTTTTATCGAAAATAGTCTAAATAAAATTAAGGAAAATCTTAAACCCTAGTTCCCAAAACTGGCAACTTTCTAGACTGATATTGATTCATAAAGAACTTCGAATTTACCAAATTCACATTTGAACTTAAATATGTTAAGCATTATTTTATAAAAAAATCATAAAATACCTTGGTGAAAAATTAAAGGGAGGTCTAATCTCGCACATCCCAGAAAATACGGAATATATGGATGAATATGAATAAAACAAGTGCTTGCCATATGAGCAATATAGCAACGTAGAAAAAAACTATCACTTTGTGAACTGCATGGATAAGAAAATGTTTTCCATATTGTTTTACAAACCACATGAATAAGGGATCATTACCTTTGATGTGTGTAGTCTCAAAGGTAAGAGACCTTATGAATTGAGTCTGGTCGATGAGCAAAGCACGCACGAAGGTGGGGATGAATCACACAAATATGTTATATGCAATAGAGATGCTTCTCTCATGTTTTCTTCTCCATGTGTAGAGTGATCAATTCTTGATCACCATGATCATCTCCAGCAAGTCCTTGTCACATGAAGTCACCTTTTTCTTTACAAGCATGGACGACATGAAGAAGATGATGGTCTTCATCTTCTCTTATGGACAATCACTATGAAGAGAAAAAATAAGAGGGGGACGACCACCATATGGAGAGGGGGGGAGGGAACGACTATGGAGAAGAGAGGGAGAGATATGTGGAATCTCACTTTTGGGACTCCTCGTCTCTTGTGAAGAGAGAATGAATAGTTTTGGGAAGAGTGGCCCAACCCTCTCTTATATAGTAATGGGGAATAGTCGTATATAAAAGTGGAGAGGCTATCTCTTCTCCTTTCCAATTAGGAATTGGTGGAGATATTTTGATTTTCAATTATAACAAGCCATTATGCAATAAAGCTATTGAAGATCACTCCTTAATATAAAATGTGTTAGTGCTTCGGTCCTTCGTAATTTTAAATATGACATGCGTACACAAGAATATATCGTAGTCCCTCGTATATTCTTTGTAATTGCAAGACTGTAAGTGTGGATCTCAGCTCAACACGACTATGTAAAGTCCTCGTTCTAAAGCAGAAGCAGAGGCTCAGCTTTGTTGTTTCTTGTTCAAAAGACTTGTAATAGTTTATCTTTATTAGGTTTGCAAAAGTTGTAACTGTAGTACATTTCAACCAAAAGTTTCCTCTTCAGGAGTATCAAGTTTTGATAAAATTATTGATCATACTTTGACATTGATCGATTACACCTTGTCGATCATATGTTGTTCATTGATCGATCACTCCTTGTCAATCATACATCTTGAAATTATCGACCATTATTTAAATCATTCAAACAGTCATCAACTGATTGATCATATGTATTTAAATGATCGATCATACAGTTACCATGATCGACCATATCAAGAAATCATCTTTGATTTCATACCATTTTTATTTCCAATGGTCAATTTTCTTGAGACCCTATACCCATTGTTGGAACACGCACCATTCAAGTAATCACTCTTCCTTTCTCTAGAAAAGCAAGAAGCTCTACTTAAGTGGTTTCCTTGATATTCTTTCTCCTATTCTTCGATTTATTTGATATTTCAAGAAGAATATTCTTATTGAAAATATGTGAAGCAAGTTATTCATGTTCAACACTGTTCGATTTTCTAATTGCTTTATAAGTTATTCTAATAGCAGCCGGAGTATTTTTGGCAGCCTCTTCTCAGTGTGTCGAAATTTACTATCTTGTTTAATATTGCTTATCCGTCGCATGTGATATCTACATATAATTTCTTATGTTATTCTCTATGAATTATATGTGCAATTATATTGTTTGTTCTTTACCTCAAGATATCATGTGTTATTTATTGGCGGACTGATAGGTTGACGAGCTAATCAAAGGTCTTTACACCGGCAAGTCGGTGTGCATATGAGGACATAAGAGGAATGTGATCTCTCAAAAGGATCTTACAAGTTCACTACTGAACCAAGATACATGAGCCCACTCATGAGATATTGGGATAAACCAAATTCTAACTTTGGTCATTTTATTTTGGAAATGATACAGGATTTGAAGGTATGATATTTGCTTTTGGAAAGCATATAATTGATACTAACTCCCAATGATCAAATGACAAACTTACAGATAAAGCCTCGAGGAAGACAACCTAAAATAGAATTCGAACTTCGAGTTTAATTATAATATTCCAATATGCAGAATATATGGGAATCGGGAATACTCGAGGGTGATGTGATCTTAGTCAGTCTCATACCACGATACTTCCATTATGAAGGAGTAATGAAACATGTTTGGATTTTAGTGACTCTGCTTAGTAGATTCGTTATCCAATCTTACGTGAAAGGTTGGACATTAATCTGTATTGGACTTAGGTACAATGAAAAAATCGAATACACTGATCGATGTGATCAGACGACCTTGAGAGATCCTCTAGATCTGGATATGAGATCGCATCTTATCATCTAGGTTACTATACATAACATATGCAGTCTCCCCGACCTTATCTCTAAGTATCTGCGGAGAAGGCATACTATCTTAAAAGGGGCTTGAGGAATGTTCCTAAAGAGATGGATCTGAATTTGGACAAAAAAAAGGCAAATTAGGATGATTAAATTATATTTAATAATCCCACATAACATTATCATGGATAATATTATCCATAGTACTCCAAGAATGATGCGAATAAGACTCAAATTATTTTTGTGGTGCGTTTAAAGAGAAAATTAGGATGATTAAATTGGATTTAATTATCTTGGATAACATTATCGTGGATAGTGTCATCCACAATACTCCAATAATGATGTGGATAAGATTCATATTATTTTATGGGTATGTTCAGAGAGGAATCTAAGATAATTAAATTAGATTTAACTATCATTGATAAATTTAATCTGGATAGTGGTATCCACAATAAATTGAGAAAATGTGGATAAGATCCACATTATTTTCTAAGACTTGATTGTGAACGATATCCAGGAATTTAATGTTGATGTAAATTGGAATCATGATGTACACTAATAAATGTATTTCGATTTACTTTTAGTTTAGGACCTATAAATGTGATTCATATTTTAGATAGCCTGTTTATAATTATCACAAATAATTTTTAAATTATTTGGTGATAATTAATTTCCAAAATTAGTCAAGAAGCAAGGTCTAATGATTGATAAGATGAAATAAAAAGGCATAAAAGGGGGCATCCATGGTGGGTGCCATCATGGGGACGTCCCCTCCTTTTTTTGTATCCCTTTTGTTCTCTATTTATCCTATTGTTTTGTTGATATATTGGTAGGTGATTAATTGATTAAATAGTTGATAATATTGATCAACTTTTATCTTCAAGTTGTTGATGATTACAATTAATCCTAACCATCCATTTAATGATTAGGATTGCAATCTCAATGGTTCGAAAAAGTATAAAAGAGGAGGCAAGCCCTACCTTCTAATATAAATATACACAGTTGTAAATCAACAAGTCTCTCTCTCTCTCTCTGTGTGTGTGTGTGTGTCTTTGTGTGTGTATGTGTGTGTGTGAGTTTGTGTGTGGACGTCCATCCCTTACCCCAGGGTCGTCCCCTTCTCGGAAATATGCCCTTAATGGTGGTCATCCCCCTTGCTCCCCCAAGACCGTCCACTTACTGGGTTGATACCCCTTAATGGTGGTCGACCCTGCTGTTGTGCTACTGGATCGGTTCGATCAATCTCACATAGAGGTTCTTCATCTTTGGTTCTTCACGATCACAAAGAAGAATGCAGATTTTGTTTGATGGAATCAGGAGTAAAGAGTCTCAAATCTTCTTGTTGGATTACAGGAAGTACATCGTTCATCCTCGTTTGTGCATGTGCCACCTCCATCGAATTGAACATGAGTCAGGAGGTCTCTTAACTTAGAGACTCAAGGATCCCAATCACGCTTCAAAGGTGTGTATTTTCTTTCATGTGATCATGATGAAATGGGTTGAGAATGGTTATTAATCCATGTGGTTCCATCGATTTTTTTAATTTTTATTGTTATCCCAACTTGTACGGAGTTTATTTTGATTGAATATAATCTGATCCAAACGCTTTTTAGATGTGTGAGGAATGATTGTCTCCATTAATGTGGTATTAGAGCCATGTTGAAGGTTGAACCAGCAAGCCGTACGATTTTATTTTGTGTGCTTCTGACTTCGATAGCCCGTGATATTGGATATCTAGTCGGTTAGAGTTGGAAGGTGATAAGATCATCTAACTGACATATTTATTTGTATTTATCATTCAAAATTAATCATGGAAATATGTGACATTTCTTGATTAAATCTTGAATCAAATATTCAAAGAAATATTTGAAATACGAATAATTTTTTTGAATAGTTGTTTTATGATAAGACTGAATATGAACTGCAAATGTTGTAACCAAATAATTCAGATGCAAAAATATAGTATTGATTCTAATTTTGTTGCGTGAGATAATGAAAATTTGTGGAACTTAAAAGTTTTGATTCTAAATTCTTGTGAGATATTATTATATAGTATAATGCATAGTAGAAAGATAGATAAAACCACACGTACAAATTGATCCAATTACATTATGCCAAATTGGGACGGAGATGGTGTCTAGATCGGGATGCTGACTTTGTTTTTAATCAACACCTTTCATCGAAAGAAATGATCCCTAAGCCAAGGTGTGCTCTAATAATTAAAATTGGAATAAGACGTACATGTGAGAGCACATACTATATAATAAATTATATCAAGCAAGAATTGTCATTTGGTTGAACTAGATTAATACTGATTTAATATGATTAAATGAATATGATCGAATTATCACAATCTATTGTTTATAATAATATTAAGTAGACTAGAGTTCTCTTAATAGATTGATCATGAGAATTTGATTTGAACGGGTCAATAATCAATTTGAAGAAGAGATGGAAAATCATATGATGGCATCCATGGTCTCCCTTCAAAGCAGAGGATATCGTCACCATGGACTGTATAACAAAGTGTCATATACTCCTATGCAAAGTCATAGCTCCAATGTACAAGTTCACATGGATTGGGCTTCTCTATTTTCGAAAGAGATAAGTCATGTGCATAGTAACCCCAATGGTGTTCCCTATATAATTAAGGCGGTATTGGATTGCATGTAGCGAGTTATATTATTGTTAATGATTGGCTATTACCAATGTGTCAACATCACCTTAGGGTGGTGGGCACATGTGTCAAAGATCGAATTGGGAATGCAAGTTGGACTTGCAAGATGGTCCCGCTTCCTTCACTGGAGTTGCATTTTCTCATACATTTAAGGTGTGATAGAAGTGGAGGGAGATCACAAATCTCACTTGAGGTATTTTGATTAGCATACCTCATGCTTTGAAAGTTGGAAAGGCAATGGACTATCAAAGTAATAAAAAAGTAAGATAAAATTGATTTAAAATAATAATAACTTTAATCAAAGTAAATATTTATGCAAATTATCTTGTTTCAGATAGCCTCCACTAAACCCACTCAATATATACTCAATCATAAACAATATAATGGATATGATCCATTATTAAGATGTAGTATTTATAGTTAGACATACAATGTATGTGGTTGCAATGTACTAGTTCCATCAAAATGATGAGGATATGCAATTAAATAGGAAGTAGGACAACAAACAAGGGTTTTGTGTCACTACAATCCCGTGCCCTCAAAAAATGAGTTTTAAGAGTGATATGTCAATGTGGATCATAATTGTCGATATCCTCCTAGATCCGAAGGAAATTTGTGCTCTCAACATTGATCATGAAGGACATGGTTCATTTCATTATGCAGAATGGTGGCTCCATTGGAGATGATGTACTCAAAATGTTTGAGTACCTGCCTAAATCAAAATCTTAAGAGTCGAGATGGACGTGGATATGATGATTGTCATCACTCTACTATCTCTATTCAAGTCCTTCACGAGATCCATAATTTTATAATAATGAAAAAGATGAAGCAAGTCTAAATGTCAAAATACTCTCAGATTAAACTCCTTCGATTAGATGCTCAACTAAAGAGATCCTTTATCTTAAGGAATGGTTGTTCAAGGATTAGGGAAAGCACACATAAAGCTTGGATCCGGACCTATAATAAAAATAAGGAAAGTCAAAGAGTTGACTATACTTCTATGACTTCCACACTTATGGCATCCAACTTGTTCGATGACTGCCAATACGACAACAAGCCATTATATTGGAATTATGACTATTCAGACTATCTATAATCCTTAGAGAAAGACTGGTATAGTAAATTGGCACATCCTACATCTGTAATTCATTATTGAAACTGACTTACTTGTTGGACAAGGCGAAAGTTCGATAGTTGTTTCTCGTTCTTACTAACACTTGCAATCGGTTGTACATGTTTTAGAAGACTAGTGAACTTGATCTAAAGTTTGATAGTCATCCACATGAGATTTGATGCAATTATTGCAACAATCGCATTGGATAGATAAACTACCATGTTTCAGTGGGAGAGACTTTATCTTAGAGAATGTCTCTATGACCTAAATGTTAGAAAGGATCCATTTATGTTTCTAAACTTTTTAGAGACAAACATACATTCTGAAATTCACCTATAAGATATATACCACATATATTGTTTACTTTTCTCTTACCCTCGATCGCCTCATTTATGTCTTCTTCTATTCTTAGGCTGACCACAACCTAAGTATATGGGGGCGACTGACTTATATATGAAGGTAGGAGATTACACCTCTCGCATCACAGAAGCGTGGAGATCGAATCGTATACGATCTAGGTCGACTATTCTTACTAGTCGATGGTGTGATGGAAAATAAAAACTAAGATGAAATCGCATGATATGGGAACAGTTCCCAAGCCGTTTCATCAAGATCACATGATTAGTAAGATTACCTCTTGAAGTGTAATCGCTATATACGAATCTCTAAGAGAAGAGACCTCATGTCTCAAGTCTGATCCAACATAGTGAGCACTTATGGGAGCGTGGATGAAACTTGTGCTTCTCGCATTCCAAAGCAACGATCTGAGTAAAGAACCTCCTAATTTCATCATACAAAAACCACCACCTTCTTTGAGAGCATGAATCGTCGAGGAAGATAAAGAACCACGAGAAATCAGTTCGGTAGCACAACGGTAGCACGTTGACGATCGTCATCTCGACAAAACCCCATGTAGTGGATGGCCACTAGGGTTTATGGAGAGAGAGATGAGACGTGTGGTATGACCGTATGAGAGAGAGAGTTGTTGCAATAATTGCATTCACTAAGAGAGATAGGGTTAACCTCACTTTTGTAATTAATTGGATGGCTAGGATGCACTCCTAAGAAGAATCAATGGTTGATATTAAATTATAATGTTCATTATTGCAAGTTGAGAGACATTCTCCAACTATTGCAATCATTTAGCAGCACACATAATGGGATGAAGATAGCTCCTTCCCATTATAGAGTGGACAACCACCATGGTGGGATCCACCATGGCCATCCACACTATATTAGGAGAAGGAGTCTCCTCCTTTTCCTAATATGTGATGAGACCTACTATTGCACCAAAGTAATTTGTGTTGTTTATTTTAAATTGATTTATTACCAAAATAATTCAAAATTATTTGTGGCAATTACTATTAGATCATTGAGTTTTAAGAATCGACATCCTCCTTCTCGTAATATGTGATGCAATCTAATATTACAACAAAGTAATTTGTATTTATTATTATTACAAAAATAATTCAGAATTATTGTGATAATTACTATTAGACCTTTGATTTTTATGAGTCATATTCTACCATATAAAACTAAATGTAAGTCACATTTACATTTAATTATACAATGTGAATCCAATTCACATTAATATTTAAATTGTGGATCTTATTTACAATTAATTCTCTTTATGATATTGTGGATCATATTTACATTACCAACAACTATTATGGGTAGTATTATCAATATTAATCTCATCTATGATAATTAAATCTAATTTAATTATTTATGATGTCTCTCTACACATGTCTAAATAATGTGAATCACATCCACAATATTTATGATAATAAATCTAATTTAATTATCATTATTTCTCTTTATTTTCCAATGCTCGGATATTGTCTCTAATGTAACGATTCTTAAACTTTTTCAAGAATAATGTGCCTTCTCCGTGGATACTTGGATATAAGGACATAGCGACTATATATTCCATATATAATGACTTGGATAGTGAGATCTAATCTCACATACAGATCTAGAAGATCTCTCAAAGGCATCTGATCAGAATATGTAATTCATCATCTTTATTCTTTCATTTTGGCTTAAAATCCCTTATAAATTACAAGTAAATATCACTAATTCTCATTTCTTAATAAACTCTGATAATATTGTATTATTATCATTATTTTAACCCAAAAATAAAAGAACAAATAAGAAAAGGAAAGGAAAGGATCGAAAGATGTATATATGTGCCATAAATACAGACTAATCCTGACCCTAAGAGTAGATCAAGTATTTACCTATCTACAAGGAATAAAGTTGGGGGATATGGGTCATTAGGTTATAAAATTCTCAGAAAAACCAAGATCACATTGTACATATTCATCACATTAACTTTGTAAATATATTGTATCATTTTATTTATCATCAAAACAACCTTAAATAAAAATAGTATCTTCTTGAGATTGTGTACATAAAAATGTTCTTTAAATGACAAAAAATGGTTGTAAAAAGAAATCTTATATAGAATAAAAGGGTATAACACCCATGAAAACTGTAAAATAAGAATTGAAAGCTCAACATGTACTCCATATGAACTCAAAATGAACCAAACTCATTTTTATTGTACTCATAATAAAATTATCTTTAGAACGAAGGTTTTAAAAAAAACTAGAGTTAAGATTCGAAAATTGACTTTTTTGGGCACCCTATACTTGTTCAATAGTATATTACTTGCATTTATTTATTCTTAATATTTTTGTACATATTGTATTTTTAATGTGATGTATATAATATACTTATAAAATAAAATTTAAAATAACAAAATCTAAAAGAATAATAAATAAATAAAGTGTACTCATTGAACAAGTAAATAATACCTATATTGTAAATAAACCTATTTGTTTACTCTTGTAAATAGCTTTGTAAAAATATACCAAAAAACGCATTCAAATCTCTTTTAGTGTGTTGTAATTAAATAAAGTACAAAAATAATAAAATGTATATAATAATAAACCATTAAAAAATTATATCTCATATGTAGATAAAATGTACCTATATTGTAAATATCATTAATTATTTGTGCCATTAAATTAACTCATAAAATAAATAGAAATATGTTTATAATCCTTAATTTATTCTTTAAATATATAAAATACAATAAAATGTATATCTGTAAAAATAGATAATTAAAAATACGTGTACTTTGTACATATGTATTCTATACTTGTAAATACATGTATTTAACTAATATAAGTATTTAAACTAATGTATTTATTTTTTTAAAAATATCATAAAATAATTTATTAAATTATGAATATTTTCCATTTTATTTTATTTTTCAATTAATCCCATTTACTTTTCATTTCATATTTATTTATATTTAATTTTTTTTATTATTTTATCTTATTCAGATTGGGCTTTGATTGGCTCAGACCCGAATCATTTACTAACCCGGTCAACTGCTCCCTTCCTCCTTCTAGACCCGAACAACTCACCGAAATCGCCCCCATCTCCAAATTTTCTTGACCAATTCCAACATCCATCTGACCCAATTCCTTTCACATATTGATCTGCCTTGCAATCTAGGTCCACACTCGATCTAGTCCTCGCTTGATCCGAATTTCCTTACGCGTCAACTCCTCGAACACTCTATCCTCTTCCTTCGCCTATTTAAGCACATCTAGGTCCTCCATTTCAGCTATGGATTTATCTTTCATCTACAAATTCCTTGAACTCAATACATGAGCGAATCCTTGGAGACGAGAGGAGATCCCCATCGAGTTGGAGTGTGAAGTAGGAGTTGATCAACGAGATACGCTATTGGTAGAAGCTCCGACGATGTCGCGTCTAGCTTCTACAGTGCATCCACAATTTCACTGAGATGATATCCATCTCCATTTCATACATTATTCGTCCAGGTATCTTTAGCTTAAATTTTCATGCATTTCTTTTGATTATTGTTCAATTTCCACTCTTGTAGAAGTGGTATAAGTTCTAGCCTCTGATCTGCTCGATTGGAGGTCATCCTTACCAACTCTGATCTCGATCCGACTCACACATTCACCTCCGATCATCTCCTCTTCTTCATCCTCCGATCTGCAATGTATCACCTCATATCAATTGATCTGAGCAGGATCTCCATCCCTCACCTTCGCCAGAGATCCCTATGCCGATTCATCACCATTTTCTAGTCGGATAATGTGTGAACGAGGTCTATAAAGGCTTTGAGCAAGGTTCACTGCCTTATAAGTCAACTAGAGAGCATCTGGAGCATGGATTGAGCATCACCACATCTCACAACATCACATATGAGTGTGTCACCTCCATATCTCTGATCAACGAGATCTGGACTCGAACAACATTGTAGATTGATACGAAAGTGAGTTAGGAACATGCTAGAGGCGTCAGAGCTTCGACCCGAGTTGAATTGAGGGAGATCGAGGTAATTGAAGTTCGAATGTAGCGAGCTTCATATGAGTTCTTCCAGAAGCTTCAGACCCATTCGATCGAGGAAGAGAGACGCCATATAGAATATTGTCCACTCAATTACATCCAATTCAGAGACCTCGGATCATATCTGAAGGAGTTGGTCCACACCGTTGCTTCGCACCTAAATCTCCACCATCAGATTAGATCAGGAGATCCATATCAAAGTCGTACAATGCCCTCACGAGCTCCAGATGCCTCCCACTTTGGTGAAGTTGAATACTTTACCTTTCAGTCTTATTTATTGTATGAGAGTGTTGAATAATTGCTTCTCTGTATTTTTAGTTTTTTGTTTTGCATTTGAGTCCTTGCAAACTGTGGCCATGTGGTTCATTGCATGCCTTTGTTGGTTGGTCTAATTGCACATTTATCCTAATCTTTCCAAATTGGTCCATAACTACTTTAGAAGTTTTGACTATTTGCATCACAGTCCCTATTCTGCCGTGCACGTGAAATTTACACGTGTCTTGTGGAATAACTACACATTTTATCCTAGAACTCTTATTTTGTTACCTATTTCTTGAATATTTATTTGTTTGAAAATTTATAAAACTTATAGTAGCTCTATTTTGCAATATATTCTCACCTATATAAAAATCACATAAAATATAAATAGGAAATTATAAAAATTCAAATATTTGAAAAACCTTATAAAAATCAAAGAAAAATATGAAAAATCAATGTAACTTCTTGTTTCAAAGCTCGAGGAAATATACTTTTATATAAAATTGATTTCCAGAACATTTGCTTATATTTTAGACTTAAAAAAATGGTAGATTATTCCACTTTAAAATTGTTTTCAATTTTAATTCAATATAAAATTTGTAAAAAAACCATGAAAACACCAAAAAATAGAGAAAAATATAAACATAAAAGCATTTTGTTCTCTTATTTATGACTTGATTATATATATCTTAAAAATAGAAAATGGATTTTATCCAGTTTTTAATATATTTTACTCTTAAATTATTATAAAAATTAAAAATACATATAAATTTGAAAAACTAAAACTAACTAGAAATTTAAAATCAGATAATGAAAAATATAGGACATTCAAAAATTATAAAATCATGAAATCATAAAAAACTATATAAATAAAAAAACTTTAAAAATAGTAGAAATTCATGATTAATAACTTTACACCACTACTTAGTTGAAAGTTTTCCTCATTGAGTTCGCAGCACTTATCAGTATACATATTGTTAGGAGCATAAATAAAACTTTAAAAGATCATAAATCTTTTTTGTGAATATCACCTTGTCGACACAACTACACAACTCTTCATTTAAAGTAGTAGTCCGAGTTTAGATATTCATCAGATGACGTCATTGCTAGTGAGACACGACTAAGTGGATAGAATAAGTAGGATTTTCTACTTGCTTGTTTATTTTCATATATTTGCATTTTATTTCATTTACTTGCACTTTATTTTCTATTTGGATATTTTTGTTGGTGTTCTTTTCTTCTTGCGTTGCAGGGCCTAGATATGGAGGTTGACTTCGTAAGATTCAAACAACCAAAGTGCGTGGTGACTGGTGTTTGGTTCAAGCCAGTTGCATAGGAGTAGTATAAGGAGGACAACCGCATGAGTTCCTTTTTAAAGTCTTTTTTTTAATTTATGTTTCATCATTCTTGTAATATATTTGCAATAACTTTAAGGCACATGCCTTTTATTTGGGCACCTTAAGAGTATCTCGAGTTGTACCATAGATATTGGACACTTTCTATTTTTAGAGGCATGTTTCACCATCACATGTGCTGGGGGGCTTCACTGAGTTTTCATCATAGTTTTCATCACTTTCTTCTTTCTTCATCCCTATTTTCCACTTGTTTTCTTCGATTCTTGTGATGTGAGTTTTTTTTTGTCTTTTTTGTTTTGTGTGCTCGATCCCTTAGATCTAGGTTTCTATTTTGTTGAGCTGAGTAATCATTAGGTACAAATCTTAATAAGATTTCTATTCCTATTGAAATTTTGATTTGGACTTATTCAAATAAAATTGGTTCTTCCTGTTAATAGAAGTTCTTGCTAGGACCGTAAATACGTTTGCATTACGTATATAATAGATTTACTTTATATGCGTGGAGCATATTACATGTAGAGTGATGGAGCAAGGTACATCTTCTTTCCTTCGCATGCATTCATAGCTTTCTCGCGCATCAGTTTTTCCGACTTCTCCTTTGTTTTTTGGGCTTTGGTTAATAAAGGAATCAGAAAAATTGTTAGGCATATTGCATTGAAAAATATCCCAAAAAAAGTGACAACCAAATAAAATCGAGACTGCTAAATTTACTCAACCCCTAAAATAAACGTAAGGATTCACTTTTTGATATGGGGAAATTAGCCCCCTCACTGGACACATGTACTTACCTCCAGACTTGAGCAAGAGAAGATGTAGTTAGAGCAAAAAATTCTTGGACGTGTGCCCTAAGCACCCTTGTACTGTATCTCGGTACTCAATTGAGCTGTAAGCACTTGCCTTCGAGCATAGAAAGTCGATTTAGTGTACTAGGTTTCACATTTCCCTTTGGACTTGATATAACTGGCAACTCGGGTTGATTGTTCCATTGTTTGGGGAGGTGTGGAGACATATAGTAGGTGACATGGTGACACATCTTGTGAGTGTGTAATTAAATAATTATCTTATCACTTAACTCTAAAAAAGAAAACACAAACGACCGAACCTTCACAATCACCATGTGTTGAGTTGGTGAAATTTGGGTTTTGATTTGTGCTTGTCATGTAGAATAAATGTCATTCTACATGATTTGTGCCTTTTCTTCATTTTACTTTTAATTTGACCTTCATGTTCTCGCATATGTCTCTTATTTAGATGATGTCAGGATGGAGCGATTTGTGTTCGATTTTTGCAAACTTATCTCTCTACTTTCCATACCATATGTCTTCACTTTTTTAGGATGACTCTTTTCTCAAATTTTCTTCTTTTGCTCCTTATCTTTCACCAATAAACATGTTATTGAGATGGGCCCTCTTCTCGAACTTTCATTGAGACTATCATTTCTGAAGATTGATCGAGTTCCTTTTATACTTCCAGAGGTCGATTTAGAGATAAAAGACTCGATGGCAACACCAAAGTGAAAGGGATACATTCATAATTAGATAGAGATCAATAACATGTTCTTAGATATGATTCATGCTATCCAGGCTCAGATGTCAGAGCATGCCAACATCCAGGTAGGGTTGAGAGACATGCTCCTGGAGATTAGAGGAAGAGATGATAGGGGAGAAAAGGATCAACAAAGAGGAGGTGGGAATGTGGGAGATAATGAGTAGATTTGATTTGAGCAAAAGTAGATGCTTAGAGATTCTTACAATCCAGGAGTTAGTCAAACGATCAATTGGATACAGATTCCTATGGTACATGGGCATTTTGAGTTGATGTCACAACTACTACCACTTCTCCCTATATTTCATGGAAACATGAATGAAAAACCTTATATACATCTCTAGCAGTTTGACAACATATGGAGTACAATGCAATACCCCAACATCTTGTTCAAGGTAGTCAAGACGACAACTTCCCCCTTTAGCCTTAAGGATAAGGTGTTATACGAAAAATCATTTAGGAAGCATGGTGACGTCTTAGGAAGAGATGAGACCAGCTTTCTTGAACAAGTATTATCCCCTAGTACGATTGAATCAAATGTGATACTTTATATCCAACTTCTACCAAATCTCCCAATAGCCTATTCACGAGGCATGACGACATTTAAAAGACTTAATGGATAAGTGCCCCACCATGAGATCCCGAGGATGAGTCTAGTCCAAAACTTCTTTGAGGGTTTGCGCATAGAGAATCAGAGGCTTGTAGATGCTTCTTGTGGGGACATTTCAACGAGGATGAGGATGTAGTTTGGTAGATATTTGAAGAGATGGCGAAGGGTTCATGAGCGTTGTCTTCTTCTCATGCATTTTAGAAGTGTCCTCCACTTTCTCACAAGATTATCAATATGGCAACGTCTCATGATGTGGATAGGATTGACAGTTCTGACGTGAGCATTATAGGGACCACCTATCCAAAGTGGACATAATTGAAAATTGATCACAAGACCTTGTGAAACTAAATGTGATCGAATAAAGAACAAAGTGCCTGCATAAGCTGGATCATATTACCAAGCATCTTGAGTTGTTGGTTAGCACCATTTATTCATGCCAGACTTCGAGTACTGCATTTAAGACTACTGCATTAGAGCATAATTCTTTTACTTCAGCACAATATAGATCCCGAGTACCTACTTCCGTTCAACATGTTTACCACGTGCAGATTCCAGATCAGGGATTGTAGTAGAAACCTACCCAGATTGTGATGGACCATTCAAATACTTCCTATCCGAAGCAGCAATTTCCCCCTCCACCTCAAATTCAGGATGTGAATGGCGTATGGGCCAACCAGGAGCGCAACCAGACCCGTCCACGTGGGCAGTCACATTTGGGTTCTCGGGCCACCACTAGGCCATTTTACCAACCTCATGGAGGAAGGAAGTTCCAGCATCATCCTTTTTCTCCTCAGTATCAGTACCCCCTTCCTCTACATATACTGGGTACCAGCAATAGCCTCAGCCACACTTCAAGTCTCGACCACCAATTGTTGAGAAATTTGAAGCATCTTCAATGAATCATGTACTTGATCACTTGGCCCAATTAATGATGAATATGAATGAGATCAATAAGAGGCTAGATGACCCGACCGCTACCAAGACCATCATTCAAGTTCAAATCAAATCCGATCCCAACAATTCCCATCACAATAAGGAGCAGGTAGCATGCCATGATCCTTTCATTATCAAGATTGATTTTTTCATGATTTTTCATGTTTATCTAATGTCGTTACTTTTAAGAGCGGTAGGAGCTTGCATCCACCAACACCAGCGGGATTTGAGATAAAGGTAATGATAGCATCTTCTTCATCCAATGAACCTAGATCGAGTGTTGTAGTTGATGGAGGAGAATAATCAGAAGAAAAAAACAAAAATGAAGAAAATTAAAATTTTCAAAAATCAACAATGAGAGATGCTGAGCCGAGTCAACCTTAGAGGAGAGTGCACCAGTTGCTATCTTCAACAACAGATAGAGCATCCCATTCTTCTTTTCCTTTTTCTGTTATGGATGACATTGTAAAAACGGATTATGGTTGTCCAATTGTAAATGTTGATTCAAAAGTGAATAAATAAAGTTGTTCTGATTTTATTCCATTTTCTCATACGTTGAATAAAAACAAGTCTGTCAAAAAAATAAAAAACAACACTATTTGATTTCTGGAGTGGTAGAGAATCTACAAAATATTTTTCTTGAGATGTCACTCTTGAAGGCCATGGAGTACATGCCAGTTATGAAGAAAGGAATGAAAGAGGCATGTACATCAAAACATCTACCCAAGCATACCATAGTCAATAAGACAGAGAAGCAAATTCTGACCATGGCCACTATGAATGCCATCATCAATCTCCGAAGCAAAAAGGAAGACAAGGAAGAACCTCTTATCAGATGCGAGATTTTTGACCAAGAATTTGATCATAATCTTCTTGATAGTGGATCCTCTATCAATTTAATGCTGACCTTTCTACTCAAAGAGCTTGGGTTGGGCCCACTTAAATCAAGGAGGATGATCCTTCAATTTGCTGACTGATCGATTAAGCGGTCGAGGGGCATTCTAGAGGATGTTATTGTAATAGTGCAATGAATGAAATTCCCAGTGGACTTCATTGTCTTGGACATGGATACCTCTACACCATTACTCTATACCTCGATCATACTCGGATGACTATTCCTTCAAACAATCAAAGCGGTAGTTGATTATGGTACATGTAATATAAAATTTCGCTCCAACAACAACAATGTTATACTAGAGGCAATCCCAGATTTGAAGCCAACATAATCAATGTCAAATGAGAGAGAGCATGTGAAACCTATAAAAGAAGACTGTGATTTTTAGGCTGAGATCAGAGACCCGTGAATTTCTTTAGAGGACATTGAGACCCGAGAATTCCTCTCCAAAGAGGAAGACCTGGGAAGTATATTTGAGTTTGCTCTTTTGTTGATGATGAGTCGTATACTGATGAGATAAATGAGTTGTTTGAAGATGGTCCCTCTAGAGCAGAATAAAAAGAACAATTCATTGTAGATCTATTTGAACTAATCACGATGGACAACACACACTTGATAGTTTATTTACCAACCACCACCACAATTTTTGAGGTAGCCACAAAGCATATTCAGACCCCACCAGGGCTTAAGCCAATTCCTGCAACTCTGAAGTATGATTTCCTTTCGGGTGACCCACACATGTTTGTAGTCATCGTTGGTTTGCAGCTGACTGATGATCAAGAATCTCGCTTGCTAGTGATTCTAGAGAGAAACTGTAAGGCATTAGGTTGGAAGATTTCAGATCTCCGTGAGATAAATCCAACATTATGCTTGCATCATATCTACTTATAGGATGACAACAAGCCATACCTTTTATGTGCCGTCTAAATTCTAATCTATGAGAAATTGTCATGAAAGAGATAATGAAATGGTGCGAAGTTGGCTTTATTTACTCCATCTTTGATTCAAAAGAGGTGATTCTGTTGCATGTGGTTCCAGAGAAATCCAGAATCACAATTGTAAAGATTGACAAAGGAGAGGAAATTTTGACCCAAGTACCTACCTCATGACATATTTGTGTAGATTATTGGTACATGAATACATCAACCAAGAATTATCACTTTTCACTACCCTTTAATGACCAGATCATTGAAAAACTAACAAGGAAAGAGTTCTTTTATTTCTTGAATGGGTACTCTGGGTACAACTATGTAGCGATCACTCCTAAGGATTAAGAAACAACCACTTTTACTTGTTCGTTTGGCACCTACGCCTTTAGACAGATGCTCTTTGGTGTGTAACAACCCCGCTATTCCAGAGGTTTATGTTAGCTATTTTTGCCGACATGGTGGATAATTTACTTGAGGTCTTAATGGATGATTTCTTGGTATATAGAGATAGTTTTGACTCATATCTTGATTATTTAGACCGAGTGCTACAACGTTGTTGTGAATTGAACTTGGTGCTCTCATGGTAGAAGATACGCTTTATGATGGCTGATGGGATTGTGTTGAGCATGTTGTCTCCAAGCAAGGCATGGAGGCTTACCTGGCCAAGGTGGATGTTATTGTCAAACTCAAGCCACCGACAACACTGAAGCAATTAAGATCCATTCTAGGTCATGTTGGATTTTACAGAGTTTTTATCAAGGACTTCGGCAGGATTGCCCAATCTTTAACTGAGCTTCTAAGCAAGGAGACTAAGTTTGTTGTAGATAATAAGGTTCTACAAGCCTTTCATCATCTGAAAAATCTAGTTACTTAAGCACATGTTGTATAGCCACTAGACTGGTCTCTTCCATTTGAGATCATGACAAATGCTTCTAATTTGACTATTGGGGTTGTATTAGGATAGAGGATGGATGGATTGATGTTTTCCATTCATTATGCTAGCAAAACATTGGATGATGACCAAAAGAATAACACAACACAGAGAAAGAGATGTTAGCAGTTATGTTTGTCTTAGAGAAGTTCAGATCTCACCTACATGGATCTAAAGTAATTGTTTACACTGACTAATCTGCCATCATGTACTTACAGGATATAAAGGATTCCAAACCCCTTCTTCTTTGTTGGATCTTTCTGCTCCAGGAGTTGATTTGGAAATTAGAGATAGATCTGGAGTTGCAAATGTTGTGCCAGATCATATTTCTAAAATCAATGAACAAGAGACTCTAACCTGAATACATTGCCTATCATAGTGACCTTCCGAGATGAGGCGATTCTTGTTATTATCACCTCAATCCCATGGTATGTCAATATTGTGAACTATTCTGTCTCCAAGAAAGTTCTACAAGATTGATCGAAGCTAAAGGTTGACAAGTTATTGTCTGAGAAACATTTTTACAGTGGGAGGATCCATACGTATTTCGTAAGTGTACATATTGCATCTGAATGAGGTGCGTTCCTAAGGAGGAGTAACCAGTGTCCTCAAGCATTGCCACAAGCTAGAGGTAGGAGGACACCATTCTAGGAAGCATACAATAGCAAAAGTACTTCTGTGCAGCCTTTAGTGGCCCACTCTTTTCAAGGATTCTACAACTTATGTGAAGGGTTGTATCGACTGTCAAAAATGGGAGGAACTATTGATTACAAAGATACAATGACACTCAAGTTCATTCAGATCAGATGTTTTTTATTCTTTGGGCATTGACTTCATTGATACATTCTCTAACAATCAAAGATTTGAGTACATCCCCCTGGCCTTAAATTATATTAAGTCGTTGGATGGAGGCAATCTCCACTCAAACCACTGACAGTCATATTATTTGTTGCTTTTTGAAGGACAATATTATCTCATGATTTGGGATTCCAAAGATTCTTATTTTAGATGGGGGAAGATATTTTATCAACGGAGAAGTCAAGAAGCTTGTTAAGGAGTATGACATTGAGCATCATGTTGCATCTCCTTACTGTTGGACTTGTAAGCCCTTAGCGTCCCATTAATGCAATAAAAGTTATTGCTTTATCATGTCCATATGAAATGAATGGTTGTGAATGCACTTAATATTGAGGTCCTATTATAAAACTAGGGTTATGTACAGTGTCCATGTTGAATACCATGCAGTTGGGAGGACACAATTGACTTAACATGTGATATTCAATAAAATTCTCCAATTTGAGAAAGAAATGGCAATATTTCTCTAAATGCTGATTTCCGACCGACTTCTTGATGCATGTCCTCCACATAATAATTTTGATTCAGAGGTATCAGAATAGTCATGTCAAAGAGTTGCCTTGATGAGGTCAAGATAAACTAAGACCGGAATCTTAACTATCATGATCAAGCACACATCCTTTGACCATAAAAAATGCATCTATATGCCCGAGTGTGCACATTTGATAAACTAATAGGTTGGTAGCCTAACCTGAATGATAGGGTTTGGATCTTAGTGCATCACAGAAGCATGAATTTTTCATCACATGCGATCAATAGCCTTCCTCACGAGCGAGATGCACTGAAGAAGGCGGAGATCCACGAGCAGTCGATCCGACAACACAACAACGACATGACGACTACGAATAATGGAGCACCTAACGTCTGGTCTTGGAGGGCATTCGGTGTCCGACAAGTCGAATCCGACAACCGCTGCATCGACTGCTCTCATGGCACTCGGTACCCGATCAGTAATGTCAACAACAATCGACCCACAATGTATGATAAATCAATGCAAATGTACGAGTCAAAAATTATTTTTATTTTAACTCTACAAAATGTGTGTATAATGTGTAAGTATGTAGAGTATCCTACCACAAAGAGCAGAGGCGAATAGAGAAAATGGAATAGTCTACGTAGGTATTTTTGTTTTTGTTTTTTCAAATGTTTTTGTAGGTTTTTAATTTATATGATTTTTTATTTTTTAAATTTTGAGAATGTTTTAATTGATTTTTAATTCTAATAATATATAATATATAAAAGATAATGATTATATATGTTAGGGATATATAGGTATATATAGAATAAAGGAAATTCAAACTTTTTTGAAAGTTTAAAATATTAAATAGAGCCAATTTTTTAAAATAAAATATTTTTATATATTTTTTGGATTTTTCTCTATTTTTGATGATTTTTGAGGAGTTTTTGAGACTTTTTATAGATTTTTAAAAATAAAAAATATAAAATAGTGCAAAAAATAAAATTAGAAGATTGAAATGGGCCTAATAAATATCTAACAAATCAGATATGGCCCATGATCAATTTTCCAATAGACTAGATAAATATAGAAAATTCAAAAGATTAAAACGCATTTTTTAATTTTTGGGAAAATTTTTATGATTTTTATAAGGTTTTCAGAGTCTTGCCATTTTTAAGGTTTTGGCTTTGTACAATTTTTTATGATTTTTGGATATATGTTAAAATACTACAAAATATTGCTAATATTTTTTGGGGAAATTTTGGGGAGGTTCTGAAATTTTTATCATTTTCTAAACTCAAACAGGGAAACATGCAATGTTTTTTAGATTTTTATAAACAGAATAATAACTTTAATTGCTCCAAGAAAAATATATGTGATAAAATAAAGTTCCAAGCAATTAAGATATTTTTTCTAGAATTTTTAGGCTCGAAATACTTTCTAAAATACTTAAAATTTACAAAATAAATTAATTTAGGAAACAAAGGACCTAAATGCAATTTCTAGGAAGTTTAGATTCATTTGATAACAATATATCAAAGTTCAAGACCGATTCGACAAGTAACCCAAATATATAACATTAAATAAACAGTAACCGGAGTATTTTCAAAAACAAAATAACTTCCAGGGTCTCTCACACAATTTCCACAAAAATGTTAACACTAATATTCAAGATTCCAAGACCAAATCAAAATAAGGAAACTTGAAAGGGTATTCTTACAAAATGCCCAGGCACCTCACATGTATGGGCACGTGAGGTGACTTGACATGGACCTAGATGCAATATCCAACAAGTTCAAGGGTCTAATAGCAAATATTACAAAACATTACATTTGCAAATGAAAGATTTAAAACTTAAAATAAATTCTGAGAAGGCGGTGACGGTGGGAGGGGGGTATGATGTAAAATACCCACTGATGAATCACTAAATACGTGATATCATTTATACTCGCTGTAATACATGTATCTAGTGAATCATGCAGAATCGAATCGAATGTCTCTGTGAAGAGGACTCGGCTTAAATTTATATCCCGGGTAAGTCCGGGGTCGAACATAGGGAGGCAAAGGAACAACTTTGTGTCAATTCATATTAACTACGTCTAGGTTTCCAATGCGGGGTTTTTCTATTTTTTATGCAATATGAATGCGAGTGAAAACTGCAGGTGAACTAAGTTAATAAGAAAACACACAATTTAGCCAAATAAATTTAATATAAATTTAGTCCAATTTAGCCAAATTATATTTTTCCTAGAAACTTAATCCAATGAGGAATGCAAAACACTTTTTTGTGGGAATTTTAAGGGATAAAATGCAACAATGAAAAATGCACACTTTTATGGGTTTTCACATAATTTTTCACAAATACAAAAATTATGAAAATTTTACTGGAACTTAAAGATGATGCAATGAGACTACAATAATTGTTATGGTATTTTTCGATAATATATGAATTTGTTATGAATTTTTTAATGAAAATAGAGTGACAGTGAGTATTTAATTTCTAGTAAATTCACAATATCAATTCATGTAAGACCGACTTATCTCAATAAGGTATTTTATATGTAATCCAGGAGAGTTGGAATTTTGCAAAAATAGTATGTATGGATTTAATTAAAAATCATTTACTAACATCACTCTATAAGTTTTTTAAGACACATGACAACTCCAATTTAGATGAAATTTGGGTAGTAATTTATTCACATTTCGAGGCATCATTTCTGATTTTTGGGAATTTTTGAAGCAACTGTGAATTAGATATGAATTTAACACCATAAATTAGGTAAAATATGCAATTTTTCACTAAAAACATTTTAGTTAATTACATAAAGCTCGCAAAAATCTAGATAAATAACCAAATGATAGAGAATTAGTTGCTCAACAATATGAAATTTTTCATTAAAATAAATGATGCAATAAAGACTTCCAAATTAACATGCAAACATAGGGTTATACGTGCTATTCCAGAAATGAACTTAAACAACACTAAACGTGCACAGGGACGACTTTGCAATAATGAAAACTTAACATAAAAATAGTACAATTTTTACAAAAAATATAAAATGACCTTCTTCCTTGTAGCTTCGACGGTTAGGACTCAACAGGGAGAAGGCATCGGCAGTAGACGAGGCAACGCGACCCGTGCAGAGGCGTGCGGTAGAGGGTGGTGGCACGAGTGGTTGCTGCGTTGCAGACGGTGGCCGGTGGGCTTAGAGCTGCAGGGGGGATTGAAGGTGGGGCGGATGTGTAATAAACCGCTAAATCGTCCCTTTAAAAGTGTAGTTTCAACATTTGAAATTGTCATCGCAGTCGGGCCGAAATGGGCTCATCAAAAGACCACCTCATTTAAATATAACAATCAAAATAAGATGGTCGTAATTATTTTTACTTGGAAAGAAACCAAGGTCGAACTCAGGGACGCGAGCCTCTCTTGTGTTTTCCAGATTTTTTATCCATCTAACTAAGTGTTGAGATAATGATCATAGGTCAACCAATGATGAAAGACAAGACTATGCATTAAAACAAAAGTAAACATGCATTTTTTTTTATTTTATAATGCAAATAAATGCCAATGCAAAGTAATATGCCCTAGGTCAGAATAAATATGATGAGCAAATTAAACAAGGGTCGATCTCAGGTTTAATAAAGAGGTCAAGCTTGATGAACAAAATAAATAAGGTACAAGTTAAAGCTCTGAGAGACACATGACTTCTAAAATAATACAATGAAAATCTTTGAGTCCAAGATAACAATTAAGCATGCCATTAGAAAGATCATCAAACGAGCTTCGAAATGAAACTGAAATCAACTAAAACGGAAATACGATGCTCAAGATATACAATAAAGAAGACAGGGGCATAAATGAAAGAAAACATGAAATAAAATTGCAGACAGGTCCCTGGCTGGGACTAAAATGTAATAACGAAAAAGATCAGGACCTTCCCTGTAAATAACCCACACGCATATGGGCATTTTTGCAAATTTGAAAACCCTCGAGGGTTCACTTGCAAAATGCCCAAGGTACGCGTGAGCTACTCGTGATGTTGGACCTGGATGCAATATGCAAAAGATGCGAGGGCGCCGATGCAAAAAGCCCAGAACCCACGTGCATGAGGCACGTGAGTTCAGGCTCGGGTGGGGGAGAGGCTCGGCGCAGGGTCGGGCGGCTGTAGCAGGTGGCTCGGGCCACGTGGCGGCTCGAGGGTGCCTCGGGCGAGGCTCGGTCCCACCAAGCCTCCGCGCTCCGGGAGGGCGACGTGGCTGCTCCTGGGTCGTTAGATCTCCGCCATTGGGGCAGGATCCAACGATATCTACTCTTCCTTCTTCCTTGGAGGTGGCAGCGCCATTGGAGCTCCGACTTGAGGCCTGAAGCTCCTCCGTGCCTCTCTGTGCTCGGTGATCGGGGAAGGACACTGGAGGTCTGGCGATGAAGATTCGAGGTCGTAGAAGATGCGGGGGTGCCTGGATTTCACTGTCAACGCGTGCTCGCCGGAAGCGGAGCTCTAGAACTTGGCTCCGCCCGAGGTCCGGCCAATGGAGATTTGGACTTGCAAGGAGGGTTAGATGAAAGCTGAAGCGTGCGTGCGTGCGAGCTGAGGTAAACAGAGGGCTGAACGAAGGCGAGGAAGCGGAGCCCTTGGTGGGTTCTCCTCCGCCTTCGGCGGAGGAGAAAGCCTGGGATGATGATGGTTCTGACGGGGGACAGAGGTGATCAAAGAGTTTGGCAAAGGTGAAGGGTGCGCGGTGGAGCTCGTAGGATGATCAGGTGGCGGTGAAGACGACTATAGGAACCTATTAAATTACGAGAAAGCCAAGGAAAAATACAAAAGTTAATCGAAGGGAGCTTACCTGAGCTATGGTGGTCGGAAGCCTGGGCTGAGCATCGTGTAGATGCCCGGGCTCGTCGCACGTCGAGGTCGACTATTCCTCGGAGCTCGAGCGGGGCTTGAGCCTTCGCATCGCCACCATTATCGGCGGCGAGTCTCACCGAGGACGCAGGTCATCGTCTCTCTATCCTAGCTCCTCCCCCTATCATAGGGAGGAGGAGGAGGGCCGGGCCTTGCCCTTCGTGAAGATGGACGAGAAGGAACGAGGGAGGTGGCGGGGTTTTTAAAGATGAGGGTGACGGGTCCAGGTGGTGATGGGCAAGGTTTGACTGGGGATCATGGAGCAATGGGAGGGGATCATGGTTAGTGGAGACATGCACGAGGATCAAGGATGAATGGGCTCGGTCGTAGGGTGGTTAGAGAGTGGAGAGGATGACCAGGGCTATGGCCAAAAATGGAAGGGGGATGGAGGTCTGCGAGGCGCGGGGCTCGGCCGGAGGTTGCGGGAGGAAGAAGACGAAGCCCTGGCCGTTGGATCGTGAGATCCAACGGCCGGCGATTGGGCGCGAAAGAACGGTTCCGATTAGATCTGAGGCGAAGCGATCGAAGGGCGATGCATGCGCCACGTGTCGAGCTGCAGACACAACGCTGGCGGGTGGTGGTGATTGATTTTGAAGCGTGATCGTGGGGTTGCTGACGCAGCGGGAATGGACAGCGGCGATGGATCATCGGGCGCATGATTGAACGGTGGACAACGCGCCACGTGGCGTAAGGAGAATAAGGCGGGAATGAGTGGCGGTGATGAAGCCGTGGGAGAGATCTGACGGTCGAGGGAGAATGGCGTATGTGGAGGTCATCTACGCCGTTGGATTCAAAGAGAGATCCAACGGCCAGAGGCGCGAGCGGCTGAAGCAAGGGAGGCGGGCCACGTGGCTCACCCAGAACGGGCCACGTGGCCCAATCAGATTATTCCAACAGAAAAGTTTATTTTTGGGGGTCTAAAAGGCTGAATTTGAGAAAACTCAAAACATGAAAGTTGTAGATCTCGATGAGATCTACAAGTTTTTTTTCGACTGAAAATGGAAACGAGGTCACCTGAAGACACAAAATATTTTTAGGGGTATTTTTAAGGCTAAAAATACCACGAATTTTAATTTTGTGATTTTTTGTGGTTTTTAATTTATTTAGGACTCTGATAATTACAGGACTTTATCTGGATTTCATTGACACAACTTTAAGCAAGGGGGTTAATAATAGAAAATTAAGATGATGAAATTGAGTTTCATCACCCCCTATACTTAAACTATGCTCGTCCTCGAGCATCAAAGAGACTGAGTAAGATGGATTAACCCCCTTGTGCATGTGAGTACAGGATCTGATCCGGTCAAGTTTACTCAACTTTAGAGGTCCAAAATCCTAGAGTTCAACCCATCCTTAACCAAGAGGCACCCAATTCCTTTAATTCTCCATACTCTCTCTGATTTACATATATAATCTAAAAGATATGAATTTTAGTGTTTACTGCAATTCTGAGAGTATAGTCAAATCGTCACCCAAAGTCTTGGTCCAAGAAATTCTCTTAAGGACCCAATCCTCAACACTAGGAATAAATATCTTGCATCCAGTCCACCATCTCTTTAGTTGTAAGACTTAGAAAATGTAGATGGAAGGCTAGTGATGGAGGGCATGGGATTGTGTCATTTCTTCTCTCCCTCTCATTGGAACAAGGATTCTCTCTAGTGCCTTTTTACGCAACACTTTTTTTGGTGTTGATCAGTGCGTCCGTCAAGAGAAGTTGGAGCTGTCTGCACTTGTTTTCCTGGGAATACACCGAGGTGTGTCTCTTTTGAGTACCTATCGTACCTTCGACACCCAGACTTATAGCATTTATGATGCAGAGCCCTTTTTTGGTGCAAGCCCGACTCCTGGTCATAATAGCGGTGGTCCAAGTAGACACTTTGAAATGTTTGGGAGCGCTCGCCTTTGGTGGAATCTCTTTGATATTTGACTTTGTGGAATGAGAGCTTTTCTTTGACATTTCATTGATTTGTATAATTTTGGCTAGCTCCACTGCTTTTACCAAAAGTTGGCGCACACTGATCAACATTTTTTTATTTATTCACACCCGGGCACTTAGGTCAATATCAAGAGATTAGTATAAGAACCAAGTTCTCATACTGGCTAATATTTGCTGACACTCAGGTTTCATGAAGCCTTCAAAGATTTTATCCCATCCTCGAGCATCATTAAATCAAGTCCAAACTCGAATCCCTCATCCCAATCCCTCAGGTGAAAAGTCAACTCATCTCATCGAAACTGCAGTCGTGCATGTGATGTGTTGATCATATTCTTATTGTCTGAGACTAAGCATGGAATATAGCATGCAAATCTAGAAATCTAGGGAAATGTGGATGATTAAGTCTAAGACCCTGATTGCTAAGGCTGGTTAACCTAAAATCTCAAAGACCTCATAAAACTAAGTTTCCTTGAATATTTCAGATCCTGGGTGGAAGTGTAAGAGCAGAGGATTAATCCAGTTCCTTCATTCAAAAACTTTTTTTTAGACTTCAAGAGATATTAGGACTGCCTAAACTCAATTAAGCATCTACATTCAGCCAGTATGGATGTAAGTACAGGCCGGAGCCCGTTGCTTGAGGACAGGGCCTTACGCGATGTCCTCTAAACCATCCAATCTACTAAGGGCGAACCCTCACTGACGCGGCTACTTAATTGGGCTTAGTAGTCACTAACGGCTCCTAAAGGATTTTGGATTTTTCTCATTTTTACGGATTTTAATTAAAAGGATAAAACACAGGTTAGACTCAACTTTCTTTGAAAAGAGATAGAAAATTTTTCAAAACTACATCACACAAATAAAATTTTCAAAACATTTTCAAAAGATTTTTCAAAATGAGAAAAACTCATTTTCCAAATCATTTTCAAAAATATTTTTATCAAAATAGTGTAACATAGTATAGAAAAAGCCGTGAAAAACTTTTGAGTCCTCTTAGTTCAAGGAATTTTACTTAGCCAAAAAGTTTTAATTTTTTCCAATTTTTCAGATTATAGCTAAAGTTAGTATATTGTATATACGGTATACCCCCCTATACTTAAACTTTGCTATGTCCTCATAGCACTAGATGTTACAAGTACATAGGTCCATTTAAATATAAAGGAATATACAGGAGCTAAGAGGGACTCCCCCTATACTTAGGTTAGAAAATAACCTAAGTATAAAGGCAAGGAAAGAAGAGTGGAGAAAATCACAGGGACTCAGGTCCCCCCTATACTTAGGCTGAGATTAGCCTAAGTATAAAGATGAGAATTGATGTTGGAAGGGACCCAAGGTGAACTGAGAAGAAGGATGGATTTACACGTGATTGGATGAATCTACGGAGATGAATGGAGTGACTAAGGCTCTGGGGAGTGTATCGAAGCAAACATGGCTCCATCAAGCAAGCAAGACCCTCAATTTCACCAACTCACACATGAAACCAACCGAGGTTGGTATATTATCTTGTCGGTTTTATTGGTGATAAAACATTTGATGTTTACGCGGAGAAAAATGTTAAGTGAAAATCAATGCGTAAACGAGGGTGTTGCTCTCCCAAAACAAATTTTACTCCATTTTAGGTTTGACTTGCAATTAACAGTCCTAATTTTTCTTAAGGTTGTCACTGAATTAAGGTTGGCACAAAAATCAAGAAATCATCGTCTACCGTTCATTCCCATTTTCCATTAACCTAGGTGATCAAGCTAGGAGGGGAAACCAAGAAAAAATCATGCATTCGATAAAAACCACGATCTAGGCTAAGCGATAAAATCATGAAGTGCTTGGCGAAAAATCCGTGAAAATTTGGGTTGTTTGAAAACCAACATGAATATGTATGCAAGTCGATCAGAAAACCGCACCTAATCATGCTTCTATTAGCGGGAAAAAATATCTTTTAATTTTGACTAAGTGAAGCGATGCTACGTGCATCTTGAATTAAGGTGTGTCCTACCTACGAGCAAGCACATAAAAATGTGAATTTTAAACTAAGCTCGAAGAGCCGCATGCCTGGTCCTAGGTCGACACTCTAGTGGGGATGATCCCCACACAACCACATATAATCATTCATTTACAAACGCGAGCCTTCGATCGAAGACCGCTGTAAAGACGGTTATTACAAGAATATGAATAAAAATGCGAGACATTTTTTCCTTTATTTTCTATTTGGTCCAAGCAATTTTCTACGGCTCCTCGCAGCGGGAAGCACCAATTCCTCGCCTCCTTGAGTGATCAAGGGCCCTGCCACAGAAATAATGGTTAGAGATCGATAGAAAAGAAAATTTTATAATGCAAGTCAAATTGACAACTTGACCTATAAAAGATAAACACTTAATCAAATAAATGAAAATCCAAAAAATACAAGAAATGAGCCGTGTCCCCGGCAATGGCGCCATTATATAAACCGCTAAATCGACCCTCTAATAGTGTTGTTTTAACAATTGAAATTGTCATCGCAGTCAGGCCGAAATGGGCTCATCAAAGACCATCTCATTGATATTTCGTTAAAAATAAGATGGTCGAAATTTATTATTTTACTTGGCAAGAAACCAAGGTCGAACTCAGGGACACGAGCCTCTCTCGTATTATCTAGATTTTTATCTATCTAATTAAGTGTTGAGTTAAAGCACATATAGGTCAAATTATGCATGAAAGACAAGACTATGCATTAAAACAAAAGTAAACATGCATTTTTTTTATTTTATAATGCAAATAAATGCCAATGCAAAGTAAATAATATGCCCTAGGTTAGAATAAATATGATGAGCAAATTAAACAAGCGTCGATCTCAAGTTTAATTAAGAGGTCAAGCTTGATGAACAAAATAAATAAGGCACAAGTTAAAGCTCTGAGAGACACATGACTTCTAAAATAATACAATGAAAATCTTTGAGTCTAAGATAATAATTAAGCATGCCATTAGAAAAATCATCAAACGAGCTTCGAAATGAAACTGAAATCAACTAAAACAGAAATACGATACTCAAGATATACAATAAAGAAGACAGGGGCATAACTGAAAGAAAACATGAAATAAAATTGCAGACAGGTCCCTGGGAGGGACTAAAATGTAATAACAAAAAAGATCGAGACCTTCCCTGTAAATAACCCACACGCACAGGGGCATTTTTGCAAATTTAAAAACCCTCGAGGGTTCACTTGCAAAATGCCCAAGGTACGCGTGAGCTGCACGTGATGTTGGACCTGGATGCAATATGCGAAAGATGCGAGGGCGCTGATGCAAAAAGCCTAGAACCCACGTACATGAGGCACGTGAGTTCAGGCTCGGGTGGGGGCGAGGCTTGGCGTAGGGTCGGGCGACCGTAGCAGGTGGCTCGGGCCACGTGGCGGCTCGAGGGTGCCTCGGGCGAGGCTCGGTCCCACCGAGCCTCCACGCTCCGGGAGGGCGACGCGACTGCTCCAGGGCCGTTAGATCTCCACCGTGGGGGCAGGATCCAACGGTATCTGCTCTTCCTTCTTCCTTAGAGGTGACGGCGCCATTAGAGCTCCGGTGTGAGGCCTGGAGCTCCTCCGCGCCTCTCTGTGCTCGATGAAGATCAGGGAAGGACGCTGGAGGTCTGGCGATGAAGATCCGAGGTCAGAGAAGATGCGGGGTTCCTGGATTTCACTGTCAACACGCGCTCGTCGGAAGCGGAGCTCTAGAAATTGGCTCCGCCCGAGGTCCGGCCAATGGAGATTTGGACCTGCAAGGAGGGTTAGATGAAAGCTGAAGCGTGCGTGCGTGCGAGCTGAGGTGAACGGAGGTGAGGAAGCGGAGCCCTTGGTGGGTTCTCCTCCGCCTCCGGCGGAGGAGAAAGCCTGGGATGATGATGGTTCTGACGGGGGATGGAGGTGATCGGAGAGTTTGGCGAAGGTGAAGGGTGCGCGGTGGAGCTCGTAGGATGATCAAGTGGCGGTGAAGATGACTATAGCGACCTATTAAATTACGAGAAAGCCAAAGGAAAAATACAAAAGGTAATCGAAGGGAGCTTACCTGAGCTATGGCGGTCGGAAGCCTGGGCTGAGCATCATGTAGATGACCGGGGTCATCGCACGTCGTGGTCAGCTATTCCTCGGAGCTCGAGTGGGGCTTGAGCCTCCGCATTGCCACCATTATCGGCGGCGGGTCTCACCGAGGACGCAGGTCGTCGTCGCTCTATCCTAGCTCCTCCCCCTGTCACAGGGAGGAGGAGGGCTGGGCCTTGCCCTTCGTGAAGGTGGACAAGAAGGAACGAGGGAGGTGACGAGGTTTTTAAAGGTGAGGGTGACGGGTCCAGGTGGTGATGGGCAAGGTTTGACTGGGGATCCTGGAGCAATGGGAGGGTATCGTGGTTAGTGGAGACATGCGCGAGGATCAAGGATGAATGGGCTCGGTCGTAGGGTGGTTAGAGAGTGGAGAGGATGACCAGGGTTATGGCCAAAAATGGAAGGGGGACGGAGGTCTGCGAGGCGCGGGACTCGGCCGGAGGTTACGGGAGGAAGAAGACGGAGCCCTGGCCGTTGGATCGTGAGATCCAACGGTTGACGATTGGGCGCGAAAGAACGGTTCCGATTAGATCTGAGGCGAAGCGATAGAAGGGCGATGCATGCGCCACGTGTCGAGCTGCAGACACAACGCTGGCAGGCAGTGGTGATTGATTCTGAAGCGTGATCGTGCGATTGCTGATGCAGCGGGAATGGACATCGACGATGGATCATCGGGCGCGCGATTGAACGGTGGACAACGCGCCACGTGGCGTAAGGAGAATAAGGCGGGAATGAGTGGCGGTGATGAAGCCCTGGGAGAGATCTGACGGTCGAGGGAGAATGGCGTACGTGGAGGTCATCTACGCCATTGGATTCAAAGAGAGATCCAGCGGCCAAAGGCGCGGGCGGCTGAAGCAAGGGAGGCGGGCCACGTGGCTGACCCAGAACGGGCCACGTGGCCCAATCAGATTATTCCAACAGAAAAGTTTATTTTGAGGGTCTAAAAGGTTGAATTTGAGAAAACTCAAAACATGAAAGTTGTAAATCTCGATGAGATCTACAAGTTTCATTTTGACCGAAAATGGAAACAAGGTCACCTGAAGACACAAAATATTTTTAGGGGTATTTTAAGGCTAAAAATACCACGAATTTTAATTTTGTGATTTTTTGCGGTTTTTAATTTATTAAGGACTCTGATAATTACAGGACTTTATCTGGATTTTATTGACACAACTTTAAGCAAGGGGGTTAATAATAGAAAATTAAGATGATGAAATTGAGTTTCATCAAGGTGGTTGTAGGGGGCCACACGCGAGGAGCGTTGGCGGTGGGTTGGCGTGAGGCAAAGATGGTTGTGGGGTAGCTCGGGAATCTACACGATCGAGGCACCGCCACTGCCAGCAGTGGTTCTACGAGGCCGGAGGCAGGGGCGCCGCCCTAGAGCTGCCTGGAAGTTTTTTTTTTTTGAAAATTTTGATTAATGTTTTAAATAAATTTTTTTATTTTTTTTACTTTTTTTAAATAAGGAATAAACACAAGATAAAAAGATTTGTCGGTGAAGGTGTTGATGGAAATGAATGAAGATGAACAAGACTAAAAAAATGTTAGGTAAAAAATGACAAAGTTGAGATAGAGAATTTACCTGTGGTTCGTCGGATTTGCGGAGCAGCTACGTTAGACTCCTGTCATGGTCTTGATCCGGTTGGTGCAAAAAAGTCGGAGAAGCTAATGATGGGAAGCTCGTGACATGACAATGATGGTCGTTGCGGATCTTACCTGAAGGAGGCTGTCGCTTGAGGAAGATGATAGTCTGTTGTCACCGACACCACATTCCAAACTCTCTCCTTTTCTCTAAGAATGGAGGATGGTGAAAAATGAGGATGAAGAGAAGAATAAAAAGAGAAAAAAATGGAAGTTAGTAACATGGTGGAATGGTGGAGTTGAATGGGAGGTTAAAGAAAATGATGGAGTTGAATGGGGGGTTAAAGAAAATGGTGGAGGAGATGGAGTGGAATGTGAGGTTATTGTAGAGAAAGGGAAAATAAATAAAAAGAAAATAAAAGTTGGCTACTAAAAAAATAAAATAAAATAAGGAGAAAAAAAGTGGAGAATTTACAAAAGTAGGTCCATAAATAAAACAAACAATATGTACATGTGTTTTTTTACTTTTCTATTTTTAATATTTTTTTGATATTTTTAATGAAAGATATTTACAACATAAAAATAAAATACTTGAAATAAAATAAAATACAAACATGATTTTTTAGTTTTCTAGTAATTAAGAAAAAGAAAATAAATAAAGAAAGAAAGAATATTTACAATGTATACAATGTACACCTAGGTCCCAAAATTCATATTTTGCAAACGAGCTCCGATTTTTAATGATACCACTTTCATTGGATAGGAAATTTCTAGCTTAAATCTAAAAGTGATTTGGTGAATTTGGAGTTCATATGGAGCGTGAATTTGGTCGGGAAGTTGGACTTTATAGCTTTTTCTCTTTGGGATCTAGGAGTATTTATATGAGGTGAAATTTATTTTGCATTTTTGTATTTTTTATATAAATTTTTATAAACAAGTCAGATAAAGAATTAACCAAAAATTGTTTGAAATGAAATTATTAAAAATACATGAAGTTTAGGCTATTTATAGGTGAAGAAACTCCTTTATTTTTCGTATTATTATTAATTTATTTTGTACAATATAATATACAATACTTGGTGTATTTTATTTACAAGAGTCTTTTTATTAATTTATTTATTTTACGACCATTTATTTGAGATTTAGCTCATGGATTTTGGTAAGATCAATATATTGAGATGATGAATCATGGATTCATCATCCCCTATAAATAAACTTTGCTAGTCCTCGAGCAAATAAAGAATGAATAAGCTGGATTAACTCTGGACTGTGCATGTGAATACAAGACTTGATCTATTGAAGAACTCTTGGTTTTAGTGATCCTAAAATTCTAAGGTGAACCAAGCTCTAGTAAAAAGGTATCCGATTTTCCTAATCATCAGACTCTCTATGTATACATATATAATGTGGATATGACTTTTAGTGTGGACTGCAGTTACAAGAGTAGAGTCGCAACGTCACCCAAGGTTCTATTCCAAGAGACTCTTCTAAGAACCCGATCCTCAAGACTAGGGAATAAACCATTTCTTGCATCTAATCCACCGTCTCTTTAGTTGTCGGACTTAAAAGTGTAGATGGAAGGCCGGTTGATGGAGGGTATAGGATTGTGTCATTCTTCTCTCTCTCTCATTGGAACAAGGATCCTTTCGAGCGCCTTATTAACTCACACATGTATTTTTTGGTTGTTGATCAGTGTGTCTGTCAAGAGAAGTTGGAGTCGTCTGCACTTGTTTTCTTGGGAGTACACCGGGGTGTGTCTCTTTTGAGTATTTAAGATACCTTAGACACCCAGACTTGTATCACAATATGATGCAACGCCCTTTTTGGGTGCTGGCCCGACTCCGTGATCCTAATAGCGGTTGTCCAAGTGGACACTTTGAAATGGTTGGGAGCGCTCGCCTTTGGTGGAAGCTTTTTGATATTTGATTTTGTATGGTGAGAGCTTTTCTTCCAACATTTCTTTCTTTCTTTTTTTTCTTTGCTTTTGGCTAGATCCACTACTTTTACCAAGAATCAACGCACATTGATCAACAATTTTTAGATTTCATCACACCCTGACACATAGGTAAATGTCAAGAGATTGTACAAGAACCATGTTCTCATACTGGCTAAAGGTGCTGACACTCAGGTTCCATGAAACCTTCATTGATTTTATCCCATCCTCGAGCATTATCAAATCAGGTCCAAACTCAAATCCCTCATCCCAGTTCCTCAACTGAAATTTCAACTCATCTCATCACAACTGTAGTCGTATATGTGAGGTGCTGATCATATTCTTAAGGTAGTGACTAAACGTGCAATATATCATACAAATCTTTCAAACTAGGGAAATGTGAATAATTAAGTCAAAGACCCTAATGACTAAGGTTGGTTAACTCAAAATCTTAAGACCTTATAAACCAAGTGTTCTTGAACGTCATTAGTCTTGTGTGAATGTCAAAATGTCAGGGACTAAACAAACTTATTAGTTATGTTTTTTTGTGATTTTGATTTTTGTGATTTTTTTGAAAAAGAAAGGAAAAAGAAGAAAAAAGTTTTTTGCTATTTTTTTTCAAAAGTTTTTTTAAAAGAAAGGTAAATAAGAAAGGACACTCATTTTTTTAAAAAGGTTTTTTTTGAAAAGAAAGAGGAAGAATTTTTTTTGAAAAGTTTTTTTTTTATTTTTTTAAAAAAAGAGATTTTTTTGAAAATATTTTTTTTTAAAAAGCATATTTTTATTTTTTTGGAAAAAAGAGATTTTTTAGTTTTTTTAAAAACAAGCTTTGTTTTATGAAAAAGTTTTTTGGTTATACCTCTTATTTACAACAATTTACCCATAACCCCTTTTTAAATTATAAATAAGTCAAAGTACGAGTTATAGTTAAAGTATATACGTAATATATCCAACCCCCCTATATTTAACATGTGTTATGCCCTCATGGAACTAGGTGACAAAAAGCCATAGCTCGTACTAAACATAAGTGGGTGAAAAGAATAGAGAAGAAAAAATAATAAGAGCATAGAGAATATACAACGGGCATCGCTCCCTCTATACTTAGGCTCTGGTCAGCCTAAGTATTGGAGAGAACACAAGATTGTGGAGCCGATGAGGGTGAAAAGAATATACAAAAAGAAAAAATAAAAAGAAGAGACGGAGCAACTCGGGTCACTTACCCCCTATACTTAGGATCTAGTCATCCTAAGTATAACCACAAAATGAAACAATACGGAACTGGGACGAGTGTGCGAATCACGAGGGAGGGAGGGAAATAAAAGGAAAACTATACAAGGAGTGAGAATATACAAGGATCAAGAAGGATTGTGACGGACCTTCTTGCGGAAGCGAGGGGGTGGGTAGTATACATATGCGTCACTATCAGAATCACCCTCAAAGGAATAATAGTGAGGGGTAGGGAACATCCAATGGTGGTCAACACATGGCTTCTTTCTCAAATATGGCTTAAGAACAACCGAACTGAGCTCTCTCATATAGATCACCTCATCCTAACTTGATGAGGACTCCTCAGAAAACTCCTTCTCTGGTTTGTTGAAGGCAACTTTCTTAGCCGGTTTTCTAAAACCTGAAGCATCAAGAGAAAGAGGAGATTGATACGTCTTGAGGAGTTTAAGGGAACACCTCAAGGAATCAATACTATTCTTCTTCTTAACAGATGACCGACTAGAGGATGGAGCAACCGACTTATCGAGATTGGTCAATTTGGTCCCGACTGTCTCTTTTGGTGTAGGTCCTGGATGTAGTGTGTGTGAGGTGCTGACCAGAGGTTCATCATCAGATGAGTTACCATATGCATTGTAATACTCCTGCAGGGTCAGCATACGTCTCTGGTATGACATAGTGTTCTCAATTGGCTTGGCATTTATCAGCTCATGTATCGGATCATCTAAATAGTCAAGGAAATCAGAAATGATCATGTCTGACTCGGGGCAGCTTCTGGTTGTGAATCCTCTCTATAAGCTATCACGGTGGTAGTGATGCAAGCAATGGGTGACGTGGAGGTGTAGGGAGTCTCTGAACCAATGGTAGTCTGGACATTCGGTATCTCAGGTGTAATAGAGAGACGTGACTCAACTGTCTCTCGGAGGTCACGGATGTCTGCAACTTTACGGGTTACCTTAGAATATCATGTGTCCTCAAAGATTGGGTGAGGTCGGAGTGCTCCCATGCAGTGAAATCTATCTCCCGAGTCTCTCAATCTATAGTTGCCTTAGCCAACTCTAAGAACGGCTTCCCGAGAATGATCGGAGATTGGGTGAACTTTCCTATGTGCTCAATATTCAATGATCGTGAAGTCTATCTGTAGTAGAGCACCTTGGAAAGTAATGATGACTGAAATGGTTCCTCTTGACCGTTTAATGGACCGATCAACCAACTGAACAATCTCTCTTGAATTCTTGGCAGATCCGAGTTTGAGCTTGGCAAACACAGAGGTCGGGAGGATATTAATCGATGAGTCATCATCAATTCATGCATGGGTGAAGGTGGTGTCTTTGATTTCTCAATCAAACCTAGGCAACCGCTTCACTCTGCAGCTCTTGGTTTTTCTCCCTATCATTAAAGAGGTGGCCATAGACACTATGTGTCTCTCAGTCCTTGTCCTCTTATTGCCGACCTTTTAGGCATCAATTTACTTCTCACAAGTATTTTGAGGTTGGGAAAGTGTTCAATGGTCATTATTAATGGAAGCTAAAAAATCAACTCTCTATCAATCGCTTCCCTAAGTGCAGGATCCCACTTTTAAAGTCCTTTTCATTTTCATTTTTATGGTAGTTTTGAGTTTTTCAATTTTTTTGATCTTTTTGATAGGTGGAGGAGGAATAGGAGAATGTACATACTCTAGTTTGGAGGGAAAGTGGTTAGTAGAAGAGGAAGGTATGAAGGACCCCGGCTGGACATGATGTGTGGTCAATTCAGTGTCTTCTAGGTTTTCAAAATTCAATCCGTGAAATCCATGATCCACTTTCATACCTGAACGCTTGATCAGGATTTCATCCTCCAATAAGTTCTCATGACACATCATGAAAGAAGTCTGCTCAGTTGGAGGATATTGCTAAGAACTCAGGATCTTATACTCAACACACCTTGACTCAAGCGTGTAATGCTTGGTTGAGTACGACCCATCTGTATGGAAGATGTTGGTCGGAGCCTCAAGGTGGAGTCAGTAGGTAGGGGGTCTGTAAATTGGTCGCATGAATCCGATCCCATGTACATGTTGTCTCTCCAAATGGGTGATATGAAGGTTGGTCAATGTGGGCTTGATCAATTAGGTCAATTAAGTTAGGAATATCATGTAGTGCAGGCCTATCCATTCGGTCTGTTTGGTCGACCATGTTGTAACCTAAGGTCAAGTTGGGATGTGTATAGATCAATTGTTGTCCGGTCCCAACTCGAGGTGAGAATGAGGTCCGTGGGGGCATCTGATTCTGCCAATCATTCATCTCAGCAGTGGCTTGTTCTTCGATTTGTTCCTTGATTCTAGCAAGCGGATGAGAGTAAGGTGAGTCAATCCAAGGTGGATGTGGGTCAGGGGTGTAAGAATGTGAGGTAGGTGAGAAGTATGAGGAAGTGTAGATGTCAGTAGGAGTTCTAACTTCACGGTCGGGGTGTGGGTATGTGGAGGAATAAGAAGGTGGAGATGGTCAGAATATGGTTGAAGAAGAGTAACATGGATATGATGACAAATATCTTGACATCTTTGAAGAGGGATGGGAGAATGAAGAGGATCGAGGAAGAAAGTGTGCAAGTGCACCGGATAACACACAAACAGACAAATACAAGAGCAAACCCTGAATTCACCTACTCAATGTTGTGATGGTCGCAAGAGTCCAACCGGTTATCTTTTCAATTTTAATTAGGTGATAAATCAATATATAATTCCAATTACGCAAGGCTTAAAAGTAGGTTTTGGGCACTATCCTAAGGATGCGTCGTCACCTCTCAACAATCACAATAGCACAAGCATACAATGGGGGTTTTGCTCTTCCGAAAACAAGTGTTAATTTTAGTTAAATATTTCGGTCAACTCTGATTATTAGTCCTGATTTTAAGCTCAGTTATCACTTGATTAATCCACCAAACACAACATGCCTAACGATCTGTCCTGATTTCCTTTTAACCTAAGTTTCAAAACCAAGGGGAAGTGAGTCGAGAAAAACCAATGCAAATAGAGAAATCAATGATGCATGCCCAGTTCATAAGACTTACAGTGATCCTCGTACTCTACATGGGGGATGCAACGCAGAATTGAATATTTATACTATATGAGATGCAAATGAGAAAACCGTTCATAGACGTGCAGTTCTACTAGCGAGTGATGAACAATTTAAACAATTTAATTTGGACTAATAGCTCTGCGGTCTAAGTGGGTCTCATAAAATGTGATGTGCGATCCTAAAGATTATGAGCACAAGCAATAAAAATATTCTCGTAAAATGCTCTAAGAGCTACGAGTGCAAGTCATATTCTACGTTAATCAGCCGCACGACCACAAATGAGTCAAATGCCCAGTCCTGATAAAAGCACGAGCTCTCAAACAAGAGTCACTGTAAAGAGCAAATTACCTAAATTATTACAACACAATAATTACAAAAATGAAAATTATCTCAAAAATAAATTAAAAATTCCTTGATCTTTAACAATCGATGCACATCACGTCCGCCGACCTCCGATGCACTGCAAGTCCACCAGGCCCTTGCAAGGAAAATGATATTTATTTTAGACAGAAAAACAACAAAATATAAAAAAATGAGCAGAAAAATAATTGAGAGAAAAGAAGAAGAAATTGGATTTATTACAAGGTGGCTCGGGGGTCAGACTACCCGAGCAAGAGAAAATCTAAATCTAATTTTCTAAATTAATCCCTAAGTCATTTACGTCCTCGACAATGATGCCATCTTACTAATCGCAAAATACGTGATATAATTTGTACTTGTTGTAATACAGCTACTTAGCGAATCATGCAAAACCAAATTGAATATCTCTTTGAAGAGGACTTGGCTTAAATTTCTATCCCGAACAAGTCCAGGGTCGAACACAAGGAGGCAAAGGGAAAACTTTGTGTCAATTCAGATTAATTAGGTCCAGGTTTCCAATGCAGTGTTTTTGTATTTTTTTACGCAATATGAATGCGAGTGCAAAATGCGGGTGAATTAAGTTAATAAGAAAACACACAATTTAACTAAATTAATTTTAATATGAAATTAATCCAATTTAGCCGAATTATATTTTTTCTAGAAACTTAATCCAGTGAGGAACATAAAACACTTTTTTTGGAATTTTAAGGGTTAAAATGCAACCATAAAAATGCATACTTTTATGGATTTTTACATAATTTTTTACACAAACAGAATGCAAAAATTATGAAAATTTTACTGGAACTTAAACATGATGATGAGCCTACAATAATTTTTTTTGGGGATTTTTCTATAATATATGAATTTTTATGGATTTTTTTAATGAAAACAGAGTGATATTGAGTATTTAATTCCTAATAAATCCACAATGTCAATTAATCTAGAGATCGAATTATCTCAATAAGGTATTTTAATATATAATCCAGGAGAGTTGGAATTTCGCAAAAATAATATATGTGGATTTAATTAAAAATCATTTACTAAAATCACTCTATAATTTATTTAGGCACATGACAACTCCAATTTAGATGAAATTTGAACAGTAATTTATTCACATTTCAAGGCATAATTTTTTTTTGAGGAATGTTTGAAGCGACCGTGAATTAGAAATGAATTTAATACCATAAATTGAGTAAAATATGCAATTTTCATTAACTCAATTTTAATTAATTACCCAAAGCTCACAAAAATCCAGATAAACAGTCAAATGATAGAGAATTATTTGCTCAACAACATGACATTTTTCATTAATGCTACAAAGACGTCTAAATTAACATGCAAACATAGGGGTATCCGTGCAATTCCAGAAGTGAACTTAAACAACACTAAACATGTACATGGACGACTTTGCAACAACGAAAATTTAACATAAAAATGGTGCAATTTTTACAAAAATATAAAATGACATTCTTCCTTGAAGCCTCGACGGTTAGGGCTTGACAGGGAGAAGGCAGTGGCAGTGGACGTGGCTGCGCGTCCTGTACGGAGGCGCGCGGAGGAGGGTGATGGCACGGGCGGCTGCTACGCCACATACGGTGGCGCGAGCGGCTGCTATGTCGCATGCAGTGGCGCGGGACGTGGACTTGGAGCTAGGGGGGGTGAAGGCGGGGATGAGGTGGCTGCATGGTGCTGCACGCGAGGAGCACTAGCGGTGGGCTAGCATGAGGCATCGGTGGCCGTGGGGCAGCGCAAGAAGCTACATGATGGAGGCGCCGCCGTTGGCGGCAGCGGTGCGACCGTTGTTGGATGCAGGGGCGCCGCCTGTAAGTTTTTTATTTTTTATTAATTTTATTAATTTGTTTTTTTATTTTCTTAATTTTCTTAAACAAGGAATAAACACAAGATAAAAATATTTGGTGGTGAAGGTGGTGATGGAAATGAACGAAGATGAACAAGACTAAAAAGAAAACGTTAGATAAAAATGACAAAGTAGAGATAGAGAATTTACCTGTGGTTTGCCGGATTTGCAAAGCATCTACGGTGGACTCCCATCAAGGCCTCGATCTGATTGGTGAAGAAAATCGAAGAACCTATGCGAGCTTGATGGGAAGCTCGTGACACGACAATGATGGTTGCCGCGGATCTTGCCTGAAGGAGGTCATTGCTTGAGGAAGATGATAGGCCGCTGTCACTGACACCACATTCCAAGCTCTCTCCTTTTCTCTAAGAATGGCAGTTGGCGAAAAATGAGGATGAAGGGAGGAAGAAAAAGAGAAAAAAATGGAAGTTAGAAACATGGTGGAATGGTGGAGATGAATGGGAGGTTAAAGAAAATGGTGGAGTTGAAGGGGAGGTTAAAGAAAATGGTGAGGAGATGGAGTGGAATGGGAGGTTATTGTAGAGAAAGGGAAAATAAATTAAAAGTTGGCTACTACAAAAATAAAATAAAATAAAGAGAAAAAAGAGCAGAGAATTTACAAAAGTAGGTCCACAAATAAAACAAACAATATGTACATGTGTTTTTTACTTTTCTAATTTTAATATTTTTTTGGTATTTTTAATAAAAGATATTTACAGCATAAAAATAAAATAAATATTATAAATAAAATAAAATATAAACATGATTTTTTTAGATTTTTTGTAATTAAGAAAAAGAAAATAAAAAAGGAAGGAAGAAAGAATATTTACAATATATACAATGTACACCTAGATCTCAAAATCAATATTTTGCAATGAGCTCCGATTTTAATGAAACCTCTTTCATTGGATAGATAATTTTCTAACTTAAACTTTAAATGAATTTGGAGTTCAGATGGAGCGGGAATTTGGCTTGGAAGTTGGACTTTATGGATTTTCCTCTTTGGGATCTAGGGGTATTTATTTGAGGTGAAATTTATTTTGCATTTTTGCATTTTTATACATTTTTGTAAACAAGTCAGAGAAAGAATTAGCTAAAAAGGAGTTGACATGAAATTATTAAAAATACATGAAGTTTGGGCTATTTACAGGTGAAGAAACTCCTTTATTTTGCGGCTTTTTATTATTAATTTATTTTGTACATTATAATATATAATAATAAGTGTATTTTATTTACAAGAGTCATTTTATTAATTTATTGATTTTATGAACATTTATTTGAGATTTAGCTCAGGGACATTTCTAAGATCAATATATTGAGATGATGAATCATGGATTCATCATCCACTCACATGCTCACGTGTGATGCAGATTACTTCACTTGAGTGCATCAAACGACCCACGACACACAAAGGTTTGACTCGATCCAGCGACAAAGATTATACCTAGAGTTCATTCTTCATCCAACATCTATCGAAGTGTCTGTAAGAACCGATGAAGAACGAGCTCAATGGATGCTTCGATCGGGCATAACTCGCCCCTCAGATGACCTCCCAAGCTGTTGAAGTGGTCAACATATTCCTACTAGTGATTCACAAATGCTAGAATGCTCAAGAAGGTCTAGGACCCATCGACGGGGTCCTAGGGATCTTTGTGGAAATGGTGGACCTGGAGATGCTTCTTGGTGTCATCCAACCTCCAAATGGGGTCCTCTAACTCATTCACCTGAACAAGAAGCACCGTGGTTCGAGGGCGAAGACTCTCGACCATATAAGAGGGCATAAACAACAAAAATGATTGGGGGGGAGGGGGATTGAGGAGATTTAAGCGATGACGGAAGATGGATCTACAGACTTGATCTATGCAAGATCAGGATGTTCTAGGCAAAGGGGAAGGTGAAGAAGATGAGGGGGACTGAAATAAACTGATCAGCAGAGCGAAACATGGTTTAGACTTGGGAAACACGGGATTGGAGCTCAAGAGCTACTTTTTATGATTTTTTTTGGAAGTTTTGGTTTTAAGGTGAAATCAAAGGAAACTAATTATACAAATACACTAAGAAACAAAATACGAAGATAATGGCTTAAAGATAAGCTTCACCTAACTGAGAAGCTGGGAGACAGAACCACGCGACGAAGCTCGTCAGTAGTCGGGTTGAATCACCTCACCGCTCTTCTCCTCGCCTTGGAATTGAGTGAAACTCTTCCTGTCACGAAGTGCACACACCTAGGAGTGATTGCAAAGGGTTATGATGTGGGAAAGAGGTATTAATGGCAAATTGAAGCTCGGATAAGGAACTTTATAGCAGAGGTGAGAGGGGGTCTTTGAAGAGGATTCTGCTCGGATCGATAAAGATCGATTGTATATGAATTTAGGGCGTGAATCATGGATCTCCAATTAACAATTTTCGTTCAGAATTCCAGACAACATGATCATTGTATCATGTTAGAAAAATGGAGGAAAAGGGGGAAGAGTCGGGTTTGACAGGCGCAAAGCTCCAAGAGGTGCCGATCACCAAAGGTCAACAAAGGACCACCTCTCATTGGTCCACGTCGGACCAGATGAGGACAAAATAGGGAAAACTAAAGAATTAATTTGAAATAAAATAGCTATGCTTTTTATTAAATAAAAGTTAGAACACAAAAACTATTTATTATTTTATGTACTCTTTTAAGATGATTTTTATTTATTTTTACAACTTTATTTATTAAGTGTTATTTTTTACAAGTATACTTATAAGTATAGTTACCTATGTTTCAAGTATTTTATTTTTATTTTGTATTTCTGATTTTATATCTTATATACATATTTTATATATTTATAGATAATTAAAAATATTTTTACATATTTTTACTTCTTTTTTTACTTTACTTACATACTTAAATAAATAGGGGTATTTTCATTATAGCTATATCATACCTATATATTATATTCCATTATTTATTTAAATGAATTTTTAATAGTTTACTTTATAGTTTTATTTTTAATATGTTTTAGAATAATATTTACAAATATTTAAAAAATAAGAAAAATAAAAAGTTAAACAATAAATTATATGAATAAAATATGCATGTATATAGTACAATGGTACCCCAAAAAGTCAGTTTTTGCATCTTAGCTCCATTTTCAATAAAAATACCTTCATTATATATATATATATAATTTAATTTAGAGTACAATGGAGGTGAGTTTGGTGAATTTGAGTTCACATGGAGAAGATATTGACATGTGAAATTCTGTTTACAACTTTTTCATCTGTGTGTCCCTAGTGCATTGTACGTTATTTTTATGTGCAATTGTTTTTGTATTTTTCTATGAATTTTTATGTACAAATTTCATTTCGATTATTTTATTATTTGGGATGTGTAAAATGTAAAATAATTTGAAGCAAAAATGGCTAAATGTGTGAGCTGCTCTTCTCCTACTCTCTCTGCCTCTCTCTTGCTCTCTCCTTGTTGGCTCACAAGAAGAAGCACCGACCTCCTCGCTGCTCGGGTATGTCCAGCTCCTAGGAAGCGACCGTCGCACGTGGTCCCTCGCAAGAAAGTCAAAGATAGACAATTGGGTCAGAACAGATCAAATAATTATAAAAAATAAAGAGCAAAAATGAAAGAAATAATGAGTGAAATAATATACACAAAGCTACACTATCCATTGCTTCCCGGCAACGACACCATTTGAAAAGACCAAAATAATATGAGGAGGAGGGTCGTGTCAATCTACAAGGTAGAATGGCAGTCGTCGAAGTGACCCCTCGCTAAGATTAATCGGTGATCTCAACAATCAACCACACAATAGGAATCAATCAATGCAAGCGAGTGTGAATCAAAATTTATTATAGTCCTACAATGAAATGTGTATAGTGACAAGTATGGTAAGGTGTCGAACACAGGGGGATGGGACATAACATGTGATGAATCTCGTATTCATCATGCTAAAAATCAATTATTAACCCCCTTACTTAATTAATCCAATAAAAATCACCAATAATTCCTCATTATTATATTGTATTATATTGTGTATAATTAACCTATAATTGTACTTATTTACTTTGTCATTATAAAAAACCCATAAAAATTTGGTTGATTAATTGTTTATAACTTCCTAACCTTTAAAAGAAAAGTATAAAAATGTCAAAATCAAAAATCGATATTTTTAACCCCTTAAAAATACCCCAAAAACCTTTTTGTACAAATGAGCTCTACTGACTTTTTGTCCAATATGAAACTTGTAGATCTCAACGAGATCTACAACTTTCATGTTTTGACTTTTTCCTAATTTTGCCTCTAACTAATTATTTATGATTTTCCTTTGTTTCTACGTTTTCTAGTTTCCCGATTGGGCCACATGGCACCCTCGAGGCCGCCCACATGGCCCGCTCCTCCTTCCGCCACCTGGCCCTCCTGGAGCCGTATGATCCTCACCTCCCGCTTCAATCTTGGCCACACAAACCCACTCCATCTCCAACCGTAGGATCTGATCTCAGATCAGATCCTCACTGCTCCTAGCGCCTTCCTCACAACCATCCGATCCCATTATCATCCTACGTCTAGCATCACTCCACATCATCCACTCATTCCCCGCCATCAAATTACATCCTAAAGCTCCATCTGATCCATTCATCTCTGCCTATTCCTCATCTGTAGGATCAAATCCCTGATCGAATCTCCACCCCTCGCCCGCGCTTCCATCCTAGCCGTTGGATCGCAAGATCCAACGGCTCGAGCTTTGTCCCCTACCTCCATTGGCCTTCCGCCCAGACATTACGCCTCACCGCCCCTTCTCCCCCTTTCAATTTTGGCCACTGCCTCCAACCCTCTCTCGTTAACCTAACGGTTCCCATGTGTAGCCCTTTGCTCCGTCTCCCTCACGTAACCTCTAGGACCCCCTCCTTCACTCCACCAGCCGTTACCACCATTGCCATTACACCTTTGACCACTTAAAACGCCTCCAACTCCTCCTATAAAATCAACCTCTCCGCCCACCGTCACCGTCATCCACCACTCGCGAGGGCTGTGGCCCAGCTCCCTCCGCCCTCCGGTGACAGCGGAGGGCGGTGTCAAAGCAATGACGATCGAACTTCTTAGGTGTGATCCATGGCATCTCTGCCATGTTAGCTCCGCATCTTTGGCGGTAGCTGTGCTCCTCGGAGCGGCAGCCCGAGTCAGAGCGACGACCCCGGGCTTCCTCGAAGCCCAGCACAAGCCACTACCTCCGCCAACTACCCATCTCCGACGAGGTACCCTCCCATCTTATTTTTCTTGATTTTCTCCTAATTATTCCATCACCTATACCTACCTTCGTCCCCATCTGACCATCTCTATATCTCCTTCAACCAACGGCACCTACACCAACACCTCCGATCGTCCTTTCCTCTTCTTCATGACCTGACTACATCCACCCACTTCACATATGATTCACCGGAGATGAAGACATTGGTCCACCGCTCCTCCACCTCCACGGAACCCCACGCCATTCACAACTCCATGCATGCATCAAGCTTCAGTGATACTAACACATGCAGCCTCATTGCCCGGAGTTTGGCCGGAGCGAGGTTCTACAGCCTTCGCCTCTAGCATAACCCTATCATCATCAGCTTCCATCCTTCCCCATGCCTCCGTCGTCGTCTGAGCTTCAACACCAAGCCTTTACGAATCTTCCTCGACCATCAGGCAAGCCTCTAGAGCACGGTGGAGCGATTCAGAGTTCGTCGGATCCTCGCCTCCTCTGGCGGTCTGCAGCGGAGAACAAAGAGAAGGCACCGTCCAATCCTCACGATCGGACGATTTAGATCATGACACATGGCCCCACCGAGCCATACGCAGAACCAGCAGGCTCGGTCCTCCAAGCCTCACTTCGAGCCACCACCAGAAGCCACGTGGACTGAGCCAACTACGCCTCCCAAGCCTGGTCCCCTCGCGTACATGGCATGCGAAGGATTGGGCAAATTGCAACAAAGACCCTGGATATTTTGTTATTTGATATTTGGTCCCCCAGCATGTGCCTCATATGTACGCATGGGTATTTTATAGGGGAGGCCCTCCGTACTTATGGAAATTGTGGATATGCCCCAGTGCGCAATGGGGAAATTACATAGGGTCCTAGCCGATTTTTGCAAATTGCAAATATGTCCCCCAGGGACCTATTTATAATTATTTATCCTTTTATTTCCTTCATTTTTATTACTATTATGCCCCTGCATTTTTTCTTCATAACTTGAGCATAGTAGGTCCAAATTGCATGATTTTAGTGTCGTTTTGATCCTTGTTTCTTCATCTATCTTATGCCATGTTTAATTTTTCTCATCTGACATCATTTTAAATATGATGAATTTTTATTGTTCGATGATGTCTCTTACTCAAATACCTTGTCATAAAATAGATGTTTTCTCATAATGTTATTCTCAAAACGACTCTGATTTCAAACTACAATCTGTTGCTCACCTTAGTGATCTTTCATTTTTCTCATGCATCATTCATTTTTCACGTTCATGGCATACGTAACCCTTGCATTTAATCATTCATATTTCTCATGCATCATCTTATATTTGCATTAAAATCAATTAAAAATTACATGCATCATATAATTGCATTGTATTCTGCATCGAGACCTGTAAATACGAATTTATCACAACATACTCTTAACTGACCAAAATTCGATAGATAGATTAAAGTAGATCGTGTCCCTGTGTTCGACTTGGTAGACTTGTCAAGTATAAATACTCCACAATATTCAAAGATTATGGTTTTTGCTGATCGAAATTTGTCTCCTATACTACTATAATTTACGACTTTTTAAAAGAGGCAAATTTCACGTTCATCAAATGGCGCCATTGTCGGGGACATGGCTCACCTTTATTTATTTGTTGGATTTTTATATATTTTTATGTTGAATATTTTTTCAAAATTCACATGTCTTCTTTTCATGCATTATTTTTGCATTATTTCTGCCTGATAATTTCCTTATTATTTTTCTAACATTTCTCTTTTGTGGCAGGCCCATGAAGATCGAGGACGCTTGCTCTCCATGGAGGCGTGGAGTGGGTAGCTCTCTGCTGAGAAGGTCGCAAAAGAATTGGTGAAGAATTTTAAAGGAATTTTATCAATATGCTTGCATTTGCATATTATAAAAAATGTTGCATGTGCATTTTTAGCAGTCCTCATTAGAGGACTCACATGTTGTTAAAAAATAGATCACTAGATGATCTACCCCACCTCTCTCTCACACACACACACTTGCACATATACACTCACCCTCCCCTTCTCTCTCTGTACCAATCACACTCTCTCTCCTCTCACCTCCAAATCTGTACACAAAGCCCCCCCACCACTCGTCTTCTGTAAACATTCATCCCCCCCTTGTATCTTAGTGTAAATGCTCCTCCCAACATAGACCCCCCTAATTCAGATCCTTTATTTAGGCCTATTCATAGCCTAAGTATGGGGGGACCGACTCATTCATCCCTCCCTCCCTCAGTTCCGCTTTATCACCCTATATTTAACGGAGCCATGGATTCATATCAATTATGCTATGAGGACATAGCAAAAGTTAAGTATAGGGGGTATACCGTATATTACTGTATATCTACTTTAGCCATAGCTCGTATATTTTTAAACTTTTTGAAAAGTTCTTTTTGGGGTTGGTTTAGGTTAACTTGAGACTAAGTTTTGTAAAAATTCATGTAAAAACATTTTTTAAATTGAGGGATCAATATTTTTTTGTAAAAATTAACTTTTTTATAAAAATTAAATTTTTGTGAAAATAACCTTTTTAAAAAAAACCATAAAAATGAAAAAAATAAAATAAAAACTTTCTTTGAATGAGACTTTGACTACTAGGCTGAGTAACTACTTTCAATGAGGGAACCTCAGTCTCCCTTTACAGAGTGGTGGTTTAGAGGACACTGTATATGGCTCCATCCTCAAATAACACGGGTCCATCTAACGGCCCGTACGTACACCCATACTGGCTGAGAGTAGATATATCTATTCATATGAATCTAGGCCTGTCATTGTCTCTCAAAAGAATTTAAAAAATTGAAAACTAAAATCCATAAAAATCCACAAAAGCCAAAAATAACAAAAAAATCACTAACCGAGTTGGTTATTCCTGAGGCTTGAGTATTTTGAGGACAATTGATTTCTGTGATCTTTAGAGTTTGAGTTAGCATGACTTAGTTATTAGGGTTTTAAAACTTAATTATCCACACTTTCCTAGTTTGAAAGATTTGAGCACTATATTGCACTCTTCATCTCTGCCTTCTAAAAAGAATATGATCAGCACAACACATTCACAACTGCATGATTGATGAGATGAGTTGAGTTATCACTTGAGAAACTAGGACTAGAGATTTGAGTTTAGACCCGATCTAATGATGCTCGAGGATGTGATAAAGTTAATGAAGTCTTCATGAAACTCGAGTGTCAGCAAAACCTTAGCCAGTATGTGAACAAGTTCATATGCTATCTCTTTGATATTTACCTATGTGCTAGGGTGTGATGAAACTAATTTAATTGTTGATAAGTGTGCGCCAAATTTTAGTAAAAGCAGTGAAGCTAGACAAAAACAAAAGAAACGTTCAAAAAAGCTCTATCCTCCAAAAGTCAAATTACAAATGAGCTTCCACCAATGGCGAGCGTTCACGACCATTTTCAAAGTGTCCACTTGGACCAAGCACTAATTAGGACCAAGGAGTCAGGCTAGCACCAAAAGGGCTCTGCATCGCAAGCGATACATGTCTGAGTGTCGAAGGTATCTTAGATACCCAAAAGAGACACACCCTGGTGTACTCCCAAAAAAACAAGTGCAGACGACTCCGAATTCTCTTGACGGACACATTGATAAACAAAAAAATATCTAAGTGTTGAGTAATACGGCACTCGAGATGCCGCTTGTTCCAATGTGAGGGAGAGAAAAATAGACACAATCCTATACCGTCCATCATCTGTCCATCCATCTACATCTCAAGTCTAACAAACTAATGAGATGGTTGACTGAAGCAAGAATAAACTTATTCCCTAGTGTTGAGGATTAGGTCTAGAGGAGAGTATCTTAGACTGGAACTTTAGGTGATGACTCGACTTGACTCTCATGAATGCAGTACACTAATTTCATATCCCTATATTATATGTACAAAAAGAGAGTCTGAAAATTGAAGAAGTTGGATTCCTTCTAACTAGAGCATGGTTGAGCTCAGAATTTTAGGGTCACTTAAATTGAGGGTCTTCGAAGGATTGAGCCTTGAAATCTTCACTTGCACTGTTAGGAATTAATCCGACTCCTTCATTCTTTAGATGCTCGAGGACGAGCATGGTTTAAGTATAGAGGTATGATGAATCTCGTATTCATCATGCTAAAAATCAATTATTACCCCCTTGATTAATTAATCCAATAAAAATCACCAATAATTCCTCATTATTATATTGTATTATATTTTGTATAATTAACTTATAATGGTACTTATTTACTTTGTAATTGTGAAAAACCCATAAAAATTAGGTTGAATAATTCTTTATAAGTTCCTAATATTTTAAAGACGAAAACTACAAAAAATATCACAACCAAAAATTAGCGTTTTTAATCCCTTAAAAATACCCTCAAAAATTCTTTTTGTATAAATGACCTCTTTTGGCTTTTGTCTAACATGTAACTTGTAGATCTCATCGAGATCTACAATTTTCATGTTTTGGCTTTTTCCTAATTTTGCCTCTAACTAATTCTTTTTTATTTTCCTTTGTTTTTATATTTTCTAATTTCCTGATTGGGCCATGTGGCGCCCTCTGGGCCGCCCACGTGGCCCGCTCCTCCTTCCGCCACCTGGCCCCTCCTGGAGCCATCTGATCATCACCTCTCGCTTCAATCTTGGCCGCACAAACCCGCTCCATCTCTAGCCGTATGATCTGATCTCAGATCAGATCCTCATCGCTCCCTAGCGCCTTCCTCACAACCATCCGATCCCATTATCATCCTGCGGCTAGCATCGCTCCACGTCATCCACTCATTCCCCATCATCGGATTACTTCCTAAAGCTCCATCTGATCCATTCATCTCTGCATATTCCTCATCCATAGGATCAGAGCCCTGATTGAATCTCCACCCCTCGCCCGCGTTTCCATCCTAGCCGTTGGATTGTGAGATCCAACGGCCAGGGCTTCGTCTCCTACCTCCCGTTGGCCCTCCGCTAGACATTACGCCTCACCGCCCCTTCTCCCCCTTCCAATTTTGGCCTCTGCCTCCAACCCTCTCTCGTTGACCTAATGGTTCCCCTGCGCAGCCCTTCGCTCCGTCTCCCTCGCGTAACCTTTAGGACCCCCTCCTTCAGTCCACTAGCCGTTACCACCATTGCCATTACACCCTTCGACCACTTGAAACACCTCCACCTCCTCCTATAAAATCAACCTCTCCGCCCACCGTCACCGTCATCCACCACTTGGGAGGGTTGTAGCCCAACTCCCTCCGCCCTCCGGTGACAGCGGAGGGCGGTGTCGAAGTGACGACAGCCAAGCTTCTCAGGTGTGATCCATGGCATCTCCGCCATGTTAGCTCCGCCTCTCCAGTAGTAGCTGAGCTCCTCGGAGCGGCTTCCCGAGTCAGAGCGACGACCCCGGGCTTCCTCAAGGCCCATCACAAGCCGCTACCTCCGCCAACTACCCATCCCGAACAATGTACCCTCCCATCTTATTTTTCTTGATTTTCTCCTAATTATTCCATCACCTACACCTACCTTCGTCCCCATCTGACCATCTCTATATCTCCTCCAACCAAAGAACACTCACGCCAACACCTCCGATCTCCCTTTCCTCTTCTTCATGACCTGATCACATCCACCCACTTTACCTCTGCTTCACCGGAGATGGAGACATTGGTCCTCTGCTCCTCCACCTCCATGGGACCCTGCACCATTCACAACTCCACGAACGCATCAAGCTTCGGCTATACTCATACTTGCAGGCATTGCACATCCTCAATGATCGGAGTTTGGCCGGAGCAAGGTTCTACAGCTCTGCCTCTGGCGTAGCCCTATCATCAGCAGCTTCCAGCCATCCCCATACCTCCGTCGTCGTCCGGGCTTCAACGCCAAGCCCTCACGAATCTTCCTTGACCATGAGGCGATCCTCTAGAGCACGATGGAGTGATTCAGAGTTCACCAGATCCCTGCCTCCTCCAACGGTCTGCGGCGGAGAACGAAGAGCATGCACCATCCGATCCTCATGATTGGATGATTTAGATCATGACACGTGGCCCCACCGAGCCTTATGCAGAACCAGCAAGCTCGGATCCTCCAAGCCTCACTCTGAGCCACCACCAGAAGCCACGAGACCGAGCCAACTACGCCTCCCGAGCCTGGTCCCCTCGCGTGCATGGCACGTGAAAGTCTGGGCAAATTGCAACGAAGACCCTGGACGTTTGTTATTTGCAAATTGGTCCGCTAGTGCGTGCCTCACGTGCGCCCTTGGTATTTTACAGGGAGGCCCTCAGTACTTGTGGAAATTGCAGATATGCCTTACGTGTAATGGGAAAATTACATAGGGGACCAATCAGTTTTTGTAAATTGCAAATAGGTTCCCCTAGGGATGTATTTGTAATTATTTATCCTTTTAATTCCCACATTTTTATTATAATTATGCTCATGCATTATTTTCTTCATAACTTGAGCATCGTAGTTCCAAATTGCATGATTTTAGTATCGTTTTGATTTTTGTTTCTTCATCTATCTTATGGCGTGCTTAATTTTCTCATATGACATCATTTTAAATATGATGAATTTTTATTGTTAGATGATGTCTCTTGCTCAAATGCCTTGTCAAAAAATAGATGTTTGCTCATCATGTTATGCTAAAAAAGACTCTGATTTCAAACTACAGTCTGTTGCTCAATATAGTGATCTTTCTAGGGTATATTTGTAATAATCATCTATATACATAACCCTAGCATTTAATCATTCATTTTTCTCATGCATCATCTTATAAACTTGCCAAGTAAAAATATTCCACAACATTCAAAGATTGTGATTTTTGCTGACCGAAATTCGTCTCCTATACTACTACAATTTACGACTTTTAAAGAGGCGAATTTTGCATTTATCAGCAAGCATTATTTAAATGAATAAATAAATCAAGTGCATACAAGTATGCACAAAATCAATCAATGTGTATGTGGGTTTTAATTAAAATAAAATAATTTCTTTTTAATTAAATATATATCTTAGTTTTTAATTTTCTGAGTTTTACTTTTTTATTTAATTATACAAAGGTAATATATAAGGAAATATGTATAGAAAGGGATATAAGATAAATGTATGCATATATATATATAAGTAATATATAATACAATATATATAATAAATATCTTAAAATCAGGAATTAACTTAAAAAGGTAGTCCTTTTTATTTTTTAAGGGTTTTAAATATATTTAGAATATTTATAATAAGTAATAATAATTAAGGAATAAATAATACTATATATATGCTATATAAGGTCTACCATATATAAATATAGATTGAAATATGCAAAAATACCAAATAAAATCTTTTTATATTTTCAAAATTGTTCCCATTTTTATGGATTTTTGGGGATTTTTGCAATTTTTGTATTTTTAAAATATGAAAGATAACAAAATGGACTGTTTACTAGGGCAAAATTGATTTGAGATTCAAAAATAGGAATTGGTCTCAAAATTCCTCAAAATCAATTTTAATAGATAGATATTACCATATATAAAAATATGGAATATAAATAAATAATTTTAGGATTTTTTGGGAATATTTATAATTTTTTAGGGTTAGCAAGGTTTGCTAATTCTTAGGGTTTCTTTTGAGATTTTTTATGATTTTTATTCAGCAGTTAGAAAATAGCGTAATAAATAGTAGTTCACTTTAAAATAAAAAGGGATTTTTATTTTTTATTTTTAAATCCAACAAGGAATAAAATAGCTCTAAATGATTTAATAAATAAAATGCATACAAAATACAATTAAAAATAATAGCGTGAATAATCAGCCAATCATGCACATACACCTATTTTTTGAGAATTTTTGGAGCACATGAGCTATTTTAAGTAAAAAGAGATGCATAAATCAAATTTAATCAAGATGGAAAGGAATATTTGCAAATAAATCAAATCAGGGTACATGTGCAAAATAACCTAAAAGTTTGAACGTCAACTTGATTTTAATAGACTTAATACTAATTACAAAAATTGGGAGTAGGGATGGGCATTGGGCTGGGCCGGCCCGACCCAGCCCGAAGCCCGACCCAAAAAGCTCGGCCCAGCCCAAGCCCAAGAGGACATTGGGCCGGGTCTGGGCCTAAAAAATCGGCCCAAATTTTTTTGGGCCGGGCTCAGGCTGGGCATGGCCCAACCCGACCCAGCCCAAGGCCCGACCTGACATAGGCCCGAGTGGTGGCCCATAGTATGGCCTGAGATTGATCCCATGACCCAGCCCAAATGTGGCCCACAAGCCTTAGTCAGGGACATATGTCCCCTCCAGCTCCTCCCCTCACGCCAAACACGGTTGATGCCATAGGCTCCTAACCCCTCATGCACGAGAAACCCAAATCCCACTCCTAAAACCGCAAGTTGTATTGTCCTCCAAGGCTCCAAGCTTAGTTGCTAAGGTATATCATTGTTGACAAATCTTTTTTTTATTTTTCGATAGCAACTGAAATTTAATTATGTGGTTGTTTTAGAAATTTTGACATTGTATTGTCACTAGAACATCATTGTTTTACAATTTGAAGAGATTGATTTACAATTTTACAATGTTTTTTCATAGTAATATAATATAATTCCCCATTTTATTGGTTAATGGTTTGTGTCTTATATTACATGTGAGGAGGATGGTATATTCAATTTAGGGGTTTTTTCAGGCTAGAAATTATCCATGTAGTCATATTTCTTGAAGTAGGAAAGGATTGAGTGTTGTCAGGAGGAATTCGTGGCAATTAATCATGAGTAGCTCAATGTATGTTTATATAGGTCTGCAGAACTTGTCTAGTCTTGGGCCGGCCCGGCCCAAGCCCGACCCAAAGGAAATGGGCCGGACCTGGGCTTGGGCCGAGCAATAAGAAGATTTGCGGGCCTAGGCCCGGCCCAAGGCTCGAAATATTTAGATGGGCTTGGGCCTGGGCCCTTCTGGACCCAGCCCAGCCCGGTCCATGCCCATCCTAAATGGGAGTGCCTTTCTACAAAATATCCACTCACGTGGGGGTCCACGTGAGGTGACCTGGCACTGGACTGATTTTAATATTAAAAAGTCATGAGGGTATACATGCAAATATTCCACAAAGTTTTCCACTTAATTAAAATATTTACACCACCTTTTTCCAAATATAAAAAATACAGACGGAGGTCTTTGCAATTATACCATTAAAGCACTCGTGAATTGATCGCTATCTGTATGCCGCGTGGAAGATTGCATGACTGGGGATGGGCAACACTTCGTCTTGATTGAATGGTTGAGATTAGACCCGGGCGTCAAGGAGAATCCAACAGAATCAAAGGCCTTTAGATGAACTCTTAAGAACCCCGGTGACACGAACATTGACCTCGATTTCCAGCGACTCCGACGATAAGGTAGCCACTGGTACGTCTTGCTCGATAAAGTTTCGTATGTGCAGGTCCCCTTTAGATGAACAGAGATGACTCCATTGACGATCCGGAGGGTCAGATAGCTCCATGGTGCATGGATCTTGTCCAAGTGCTTTAGATGCTACAGATGCCTCTCCAAGGCCACAGTTTCTTTACTAAAAACTTCCTCGGCTTGAGGCAAATCAGCTCAGCCAAAAATGCTGCAAAGTAACATGGGGATGACGAGTTACGATGAGGCATTAACAAAGTGGTGGAGCGCAAACCTCATTTCACCTGATCTTGACGAGATCCAGGGTTGGGAAGGTGGTCTCAAGGTGGAGAATGCAAAGGGAGAGTGAATGAGATGGAGAGCCGGGTCGAGTCAACGTTTGGATCACAGTGATTTAGCCTGGAGCTCAAGCTCTAGGCGATTTGGGAATTTTCAAAATTACATCTAAAGAGTGGATTAAACCTACAATTAAAGGCTAAAAATGAGACTATGACTACGAGATCAACTAAGTACAGGAAGGAAAGGGCCTCCAGTCGGCTGTGATCTGGACGAAGAGCGACCACTATCGCCCTCCGACAGCAATGATGGATCACTCCTTTGCACCTCCTCCTCGTTGTAAAACCTCTAGAACTTGAGCTGTCACCATGAGGAACTGATTGTGCATGCTCGTAGGGCCACTAAGAGGGAATGAAGAAGGATCAAAATTGAGAAGAAGGTCGAGGGGTTTGTTTATAGGATGAGAAACAAGGATATTCGATCGAGATTTTTGGATGAATCAAGGACGATCGATTGGATCTTTGGCTATGGCGTGAATCCTGGATGTGCAATCTCCATGAATCGTGCATTACAGCAAGCCAGAGCAACATGATTTCAAGCAGATAAAATGGAGGAAACCCCGGGTCTGACATATTGAAGCTTGAGGAAGAGAGAGGGGGAGTATTGAATGGGGTAACATAAGGAGCTCTCTAGTTGTCCATGTGGACCAAACAATAAAAAAATAAATAGTAAATGATTTAATTAAATTTTAAAACATAAAAAATCTTGGTAATCTGATGTACTATTTTATGCAATATTTTTATATATTTTTATGAGGCTTCTTACAAATTAATATTTACATGTAAAATATAGGTATAAATACCCGTATTTAGGTATTTTATTATGGGAAAAGGGAGTATGCACTGACGGGGTGCAGCTAACTAGCTACACCTGGCCATTTTTCTTATTGATTTTTTATTTTTTTGAAAAAAACTTATGTAGATTTACTTAGTTTATTGGCAAGAATATGTGTTTCAAATTTCATGCAAAACAAACACCTCCTAGCATGCCCATCTAGAAATGGTCAATTTCAATAATTCTGAAACGTTAAAATGTCATAGCCTTGATGAAGATGATAGAAATGTCAAATTAGCTGAAATTGGTATGATATCATGGTGATATATGGTGATTTAAACCCCTCTAGGTTTCATTTCAAAAACACAAAAAACAATGAAAAAGATGGCCGGGTGCAACTAGTTAGCCACACCCCCGGTGCAGCTTCCCCAACCCCTTTTATTATTATTTTACAATATGTAATTTAGTATTTATATATTTATTTATATATTTTTTGGTTTATTTTTATACACATTTTGTTATTTTCATTGTGTTTTTCTGAGCTAATATGTACACTTAATTAATTATATATATATACATTATATGTATATACAATGTGTATTTAAATGAATCATTTATTTTAATTTATTTTGATGGTTTATTTTATTTTAATTATGAATGTGTGTTTAAAATAATATCTACAATTTTATAAAAAATAAAAGAATTTAAAAAACACAAAGAATAAACATAATGATTAAAATATACAAGTATATTACACAATATGGGCCCCAAACCTAACTTTGCATCTTAACTCCAAATTGGATGAAACCACCTTCACTAAATAGATTATTAAAGTTATATACAATTAAAGTGATTTTGGTCCATTTTGATACAATATGGAGAAGATACATGTCTGTGATGTTTTTATTTTTATTTTTTATTTTGTGTATCTCTAGTACACTGTGCATTATTTTCAATGAACTCAATTTTGTATTTTTCTTGGTAATTTTTATCAACAAGGCATGTTCAAAGTTTATTGATTTAAAGTATGAATAATAAAGAATAAAATATGCCAAAAAAGTGATTATTGACGCATTAAAAATTAGGGTTTTAATTTATAGACTATACAATTCATTTTCCCTATCTCCCCCTACATTATTCGTTGTCGACCATGTCATCATGATGATTGGGTCTCGGGGTCTAGGTCACTCAACACCTATGGTATTTCATTTCTATTTCTTTTCTTCCTTTATTCTTTAATTTTGGAATTAAATACATATATAATACTGTATTTTATACAGTATTTTGTACAAATTATACAATTTTTATTTTGATAAATTAGTGATATATACATACATTTACCTAGGAATTTGAGGCCAATATGAAGAGAACAAAAGTAATGAAATGGAGATTCATCACCCCCCTATACTTACCTTTGTTAGTCCCTAGCAAACACTTGTGCATATATGTGTAGAAAAAGAAAGTAAAGAAAAGAAAAAGAAATAAAGCGGATTGATTTCAAATTTCAAACTCATCTTCATAATATCAAAGTTTGGAGCTCAGTGAGACCTCTGGATTGTTAGTCTGCCGAAACCTTATTCGGGAACCACACTTAAAACACAACAACATCCAGGGACGGAGGGAGGGGGGACGGGAGGGCCCCCCTCCCCCCTCCCCGTCACCTGAAAATATCCTATAATATAGGATGGTTGGCCTCCCTAATTAAATACATTTGGAGTTCTAAAATTCTCTATTTACTATATGAGGAAAATGGGGTTGCCCCATGGGGGATTTAACTTGGCTCCCCACATTCAACTTTCCATATTTTTTTGAAAATGAATAGTGGAAATTCATCACTATATTCCTATATTATGCCATTCAAGTTTCGTGGGAAACAGAGACTCCTACGACCTCCATCTAGACATCCGTTTTTTAACGATCGTTGAATTGTTGAAATCGATCTCGTTTGGATGGAGGCCATAGGAGTCTCTATTTTGCACAAAATTCTAATGACATAACGTAAAGATATAATTATGAAAATATACGGAAGTATTTTTTCAAAAATAAAAAATAAAAAATAGGGAAAATGAGGGAGGGGGAGCAAGTTTGCTCCCTCTTGGGGGCATCCCCATTTTACCCTTACTATATAAAGAAGAAAAACTCAATTTACTTGACACACATCTCTCCTTTTTTTCTCTCAAACGTGGTCTCTCTCTCTCTCTCTGCATATTCAACTTATAATTACTACCACACTATCATTGATCAAATATTATCTTTATCTTATATAAATAAGTTATATTTATTATCCTTATAACTAAATGACATTTGATTTCTTGTTATTATGAACCTTTAATATTCCTTAACCTATGTACAATCTGATAGAACTGTTCATGGGATGATATTTAAATATTTTTCAATTATTTTACAGGTCAATCGTAATAAATTTTATAAAAATATAATGTGTTTCTTTATTGTTACAAGTTGTCACATTATATATCATTATAGAATTATCAGATTTTTATATTTGACCTTTATATATATTAGTGTCATTTTTAAGAATTAATGGATAAAGATATTAAAAATTATATAAATCACTACCAAAAATGAATTATGATCAGAAGAATATAATAGGTCCTAAAAAATTCATAAGGTCTTCGAGAAATATAGAATATGAATAAAATGGTAATATTTTAGAGTTTAATATAAGAGTATAGTTTTTCTTCAAATAAATAAACAAAATCCATCAAATGATGGTAGAATACCCTTTTATCTAATGGTTAAAATGAGGCTGCTTCATGGGGGAGTTCATTCTCCATATTTTATTTTTTGAGAAATAATTCCGTTGATTTTCATTATTTTATCCCTATATTATGTCATTCAAATTTTGTGCGAAACAAAGACTCCTAAGACCTCCATTCCGATTGGGTCGATTTCAACAATTCTACAACTGTAAAAAAAATGACTGTCTAGATGGAGGTCGGAGGAATTTATGTTTCTCACGAAACTTGAATGACATAATATAGGGATATAGTGATGAATTTCTACATATTTATTTTTTTTTAAAAACAATATGGGAAAATGGGACGAGGGGGGGACAAGTTAGCTAAGGGGGCATCCCCATTTTACCCTTATCTAATGGTAGCAAGAACATTTAGTGGCACTGTATGCATGTGTATATCATCTATTATCTTCTATACATATACTTTATGTACCCTCTTATTTAAAATTATAAATGGTTACCTTTTATTTTTCAAAATCTTATGAAAATCATAAAAAGAGTGCAGACTGAAATTTAGAATTTAATATAAAACTTTAGGCATAAAATTTGATTTCTAACAAATATAATTGATAAATTGTGTTATCATAATATGTTGATCTTTTTAGAAATAACATGAATTTAAATTTCTTTATATATAACTAAAGAGTGTAATTTTCTTGGTCCATTTGGCCTCCCCGTAACAAAAATCTTGGCTTCGTCCCTGACAACATCTAAGAATCACAAAACTCTGTCCAAGTCTCCTCAAAAGCTAGGTTAGAACAAACTGATGTCATGCATAATCTCTTATGACTTTGAGTCTATCTTGTACAGTGTGTGATATGTTTCTCATCTCGGTTGAAGCGGTAAATGTTAGTCTTCTCCAACGCGGTGACCCTAATTCCCTAGTCCGACAACTCTTTCCTCGAGAAGAGGGGTATTCTCTTCTAAGTTCAAGTGCAACTGGCTCAAGAAGAGATGGTGGAGAATAGATAGGACGATAGCTGGTGTAACTACCTATCCCAGGATGCTTGATCAGTGCAACCAAGTCATCCGGTTGTAAGCTTACATACATATTTGACTTTGAATCTCAAGCTTGCTTATTGAATACATGTGCTCCGACGGGAATTGACTTTTCTTGAAATTTCGCCCGTCTATTCTTTTTGGAGTTTTTATTTTTGCATTTTTTTACTATGTACAACATCATTTACGTATGGACTTGTTCCTCTTGAGCCAGTAGACTATCCCTCTTTTGAAGCATTATTGCAACCCACAATCTTTTGTCCTTCAACCTCATGGCTACTGAATTGGGTTGGGGCACAATAACCACAAATGTGTGACTTCCGATGTTTCCATTGGCTTGTGTCTCATGCTGGCAAATCCAACCCTCTACCACTTCAACTGAGTTGAGCAAAGTGCAAGGTGCAGGTTGTGGAAATTAGGTCATTGTCAACAAAAGTCATGCATGTGTTCCGAAATATTCTACTTAGGCAATCAAGACAACAATAAACCAAGTCTTGTGTTCTCAAAGAATTAAGTCTAGTAGACCTGAAGTGCCTCAATTCCAGTTCCTATAAGGTTCTTGTGAGTAAGTGGATTAAGGTCCAACCTAGCTCCAATCTTTGGATTTTACTTAGACTAGTTCAATTATCAATATCAATTCGAAAAATGTGAATGATATGCACAACACAAAAAATATTTTTGTGACACAATTTTCTAGTTTTGAACTTTTTTATGGGTTTTTGAAAAGGTTCTACAAATTTTTATGAAATTTTGGAAATATTTTGCAAATTTTTTATAGGTTTTTGGTTTTGCAATTTTTCAGTGATTTTTCAAAAACAAAGGAGTTTTGGCAAATAATTATGTGTGGATATTTACACGGGAGTGCATTAGTTATTTACAAGAAGTTAAGTGAAGAGTTTACACAATGTATTTACAGGTTTGATGTACACAATTAGTAAGGAATTTATTTTTTCTTGAAGTATGCACGGGGTTCTCAAAACAATTTGAAAACCTTTTCTCAATCATTTTGAAAACTTTATTTTGAAAAAGAATTTGACAAATAAATTTTACAGACATTTGCAAATTTGAAAACCATTTTGCAAAGATTTTTCAAACAATATGTATAGGTTTTCACAAATATTTTTGCAACCATTTGTAAATAGATTATCAAAACATTTTATTCAAACTGTGAAAATAAATTTTTATAAACAAAACATTTTTACAAAGGTTTGAAAATATTTTACAAAATATTTTCCAAATAGTTTTCAAAAGATTTTCAAAGAGATTTTCCAACCATTTTTTCAAACATTTTGCAAAACATTTTTAACGTCTTTATTATTTAATATCGATAAAGAATTATATGTGTTTTAATTTTTATTAATTGGACATATTAATTGAAAATATGCAAGTACGAGTTGTGGCTAAAATATATACAAGGTATATATGACCCCCTATACTTAACTTGAGGTATGTCCTCATATATCGAAGAGAAAATGAAGTCATAACTTGTATAAAGTATAGGAAAATCTATACTACAATGACTGAAGAAAGAATGAGAAGTCGACCGACCCCCTATACTTAGGATCACTTAATCCTAAGTATAACCGATTGTATGCTACGTGCAAAGTGTGTCGAGGGTGGAAATAAATAAATCAGCTACTCAGCTTGTCTCCCTCTATTCTTAGGGTAAAATATCCCTAAGTATAGAAAGAATGTCAAAAGTTGAGGAGATAGGCGAGGGGATTAAAGACTGAACATCGTATGCACCCATCCCCCTTATACTTAGGATGAAGTATATCTTAAGTATAACAATGATGAATGTGATGAGTGAAGCTTTTGAGAGAATCAAAGAATGAAAGACAAAAAGAAGAAAAGAAGAAAATGATTATTGATGTAAGCCCTTTGATTTGACTTTGTAATGAATGTGTTTTTTTCTTTATTTTTCTTTTTAGCTAGCTTCACCGCTTTTACCTCGAATTGGTGCACACTGATCAACATTTTATTTCATTTCATCACAACCCTATCACTAAGTTAAATATCCATAGACTAGTATGAGAACCAAGCTCTCATACTAGCTGATATTGTTGACACTTAGGTTTCATGAAGCCTTCATTAATTTTTATCCCATCAACGAGAATCATAAGATCAACTCCAAACTTAAATCTCAAATCCCAATTCCTTATGTGAAACCTTATCTCATCTACTCATGAATGCAGTCGTGCATGTGCGGGTTGGTCATATTCTTTAAGGAGAGATAAGCATGCAATATAGCACGCAAATCTTTCTAGCTAGGGATGTATGAATTATTGAGCCCAATACCCTATTGACTAAGACAGGTTAACTCTGAATTTCTGGACCTCATAAGTCAAGTGTTATGAATTTCAGAAAGCCTTGTTGTAAAGTGTAAATTGTCAGGGAAACACCAATTAATTAATTAGGATTTTTTAATTTTTTTAATTTTTTTGAATTAGGTTTAGATAATTAGGTTTATTTACAAAACACTTTGTTAATCTCAATTACACCCTTAGTTTTTGAAAACAACTTGAAAACTATTTTATAAACTTGTATCATAATTATGGAATTTCCAAACATTTTACAAAGATTTTTAAAAAACAAGTAAAATCCCATTTTTTCAAATCTTAATAAAATATTTTTTACAATAATGTCACATAGATATAAGTTTTACAAATATTTTACAAATGATTTTTCCAAAACAAGAAAACTCATACATTTACAAACCATGTAAAACATTTTAAAAACCATATCAAAATAGGTATATAAAAGTTCCCAAATCATTTTGATATCATTTTATCAGTTCCAAACTAATACATTATACTTAACACAAAAAGTTTGAAAAGAATTATAATATGAGTTATGGCTAAAGTATATATGAAAATATATATGGTACACCCCCCATACTTAGATGGTGCTATGTCCTCATATCACAAAGTAATATGAAGCCATAACTCATACTTAATATAAAAAGATCCACATTACTGAAATCAAGAAGAGCGGGTGTATGAAAGATTGAAAAGAATAAGTTAGTAGAAAACATGTGATGAAATGCCATTCATGCACATTTATTCATTCATTTTAGACTTTAATACCTAGATAAATGCATGTAAATACCAATAACATTTATGACAAGGGTTATTGCTAGCGGGTCTAAAATGTATCCTCACGGAGTACGAAGATAATTTGTCGCTGAGGTGACTAGCAAGAAATCCCTAATTAATCATCAAGTACCCACAATGTAAAAATAAGCGATGAATAGCCAGAAATGCGAGACACAATTTATTTTACTCTACGAACTCAAATGTATAACATGTTAGCATGTAGAGATCGAATCACAGAGAGCAAGTTGGTAGCCTATGATTATTGCTAATGTGTATTATATAAATACTTGTCTTTAAGTCTTTTATGTAGATTTTTTATTTTTTATATTTTTAAATTAAATTGAATTAATCGTAAATATATGTCTATATTTCATTTTATAATAATAGGATATATCAGATTTATATCTATATAGATATATATATGTACGTATAGGTAAAGATATACACATAAGGTATATAATTTTTATATCCTTTTTTTAAAATTTTTCTAATTTTTAATTTCTTTTTTTATTTTTGAAAATAAAATAAAAATATATTTATATAGAATATATTAGTACATAATATAAGTATATAGATAATATATATTTCAATTTATACACATATAGAAAGTATATATATGGTATACGTATTTACACATAATCCAAAAATACAAGGAAAATATTTTTTATGCTTTTTACATTTTTCTCATGTTTTTGTGATTTTTTTACATATTTTTAGATATTTTTAAAATAAAAAACATCCCAAAATAAGGATTAAATAAGTAGACCAATTGATTTGAAGGTTAAAAATAGAAAATGTGTCAAAAATTCTACAAATCAATTTTAATACATAAATAATAGTATAGATAGAATTTAGGGATAAGAATAAATATTTTTGGAATTTTTGTGATCTTTTTCTATTTTTCTGAATTTTGAGATTTTTAATTTTTTTATCATTTCTTTTTTATTTTTAGGAAATTTTGATCTGGAGTTAGAATAGGTCGTAATAAACAAATATTTTTTTGTAATGTTTAAAGGCATTTTAATATTTTTTGGCATTTTTATATCTAAACAGGGAAAAATATCCACTGTATGAATTATAATAATTACATAAAAGGCAAGAAATGCAAAATAAAAAGTAGATCATGAAAATATATCATTCTTGGCATTTACATGCATTTTTCCAAAATTAAATACAAACAATATCTATTTTTAACAAAAATAAACAAGAAAATAAAATTTAAGATACTAGCAAGGACCTATTTACAATTAAAATAAAGCATAATTGCATTTCATAACCACTTTACAAAACCCAAGGGAATACATGAAATTTTCCTCCAATTTCTTAAATTAAAAATGCCTTGAAAGGGCCTTTATGCAAATATACAAAAGTTACAGGTCCCATATACAAATTTTCCAAAAAATATAACACTGAATATATAATTTTGTGTATTAAAAATAATATACAAAAGCATGGGGTTATGACTGAAAAATACCCAACTCAGATGGCAAGCGACGTGAGTTGAGCTAGCATAGACACGTGTGCAAATACATGAAAGCACAGGGGACTATATGTAATTTTTACACTTATTTACACTCCAAACAATAATTAAAATACTAAAAAGAAATAAGAAAAAGGCGAAGGGGGCTTAATGCAAACTACCCCTATTTGCGCGTGGACCGACGACTGGGATCTTTTCACTTACAGATGTGGCGACTCCACAACGTACGATACCCCTTCAACGATCAACACATAAGATTTGATCATGAACCTCCATCAACGATCGAGGGTTGCGGATATTGGATGGTTCAGATGTAAACTGGAGGTCCTCCTCCATTAGATGGATACTGCTCCGCTCAAAGAATAGGGAAGAAGGTCCCTGCCTCCGAGCTTCGTTCGTCAAATACTCCCCTTCTCGAGCTGCTTCTTCGATGCATAGCTGCTCCACATGCCTGGGGATGTCTTCCGTAGCGAGTCAATGCTTCAAAAATGTCTAGGCCCCATCGGAGGGGGCCTGGAGCCTTGATCTTCATGGAGGTGTTCTTGAACCTCAACACCCCTCAGACGGGGTCCTCCATACCTGCATATGGGATAGAAAGCATGGAGAGACAAGGGCGACAGAATCATGGCTGTTATTTGATGGAATCAATGTGAGATGGAGTGGGGGTGATGATGATCAGACGAAGGGCGGCATAGGAGCATCAAATTCTTTGATCCAAAAGGAGTCGAAGTTGAATGGATGGTCAAGGATGCGGAGAATTATGGAGCTAGACGATGGAATGGTTGTGGAAATCAGATGGAGGGTGTAACAATGAATCACAGTGATCAGAGCTTTAGAGATCCAGCGAGACCTAAGTCTAAACCTAGGCTAAAAAAATAATTGAAACACAAAATTAAAGGCAGAGAATGAAATCTACAAACTAAATCTACCTAAAAATAAGGAAATGGCGCAGGTCGAACCTAATGGTGGACCAGGGAGTAGGACGGGCTGGAGCTCTATCGTGGACCCTCACTCCTCCTGCAGTGCTCCGAACCTCGGGGAAAGCACCTCTGTCACCGACACACTCTCATGCATATGGTTGGACATACTGTGGAGCTCGGAGATGGATCGAGGATGAATGGAAGAAAATTTGGGTTTTATTTATAGACATGGTTTTGGGTGATTTTCAATCGAGATTATTGAGAGGCTCGATGAAGACCAGAAGAATCTAATGAGTAGGTGTCGATGCCAATCATGATGTGAGCAAGTTTAATGAAGGTCTCAGGGTATTTTGTCGATTAGAGCGATCGGGCGGGGCAGAGAAGACTGGGTGCTCGAGGCTCTGACAAGAGTCAGAGGTGGGGAAGGACAGTCGACCAAGGTCAACAGTCCTAACCTACTGATTGGTCTACCTCAGACACTACAAGACAAAAGAGCTTTCTTTATTTGAAAATAATTAATTAAAAATAGTAAATGATTTTATTACTTTTGGGTTATAAAATAAAAGATGTTTATTATTTATATAGTATTTCATATGATTTATTTTTATGAATGAATTTACTACAAGTTGCTTTTTACAAGTGTATTTACAGGTATATTGATATATGTTATATATATATATTTTATTTTTATTTTAACTTTTTGATTTTATTATTTTATGTTCACATTCATATATTTATAACTTATTTTTATGCACATAAATATATTTTTATTGTTTTTTGATGTTTTTTCTACTCTTAAATAAATAGAGGTATATTTTATATAGGTATAAGTATAGCTATTTCGTCTATGTATGTATATAGACTAATTTATTTTTGTGTTTTAGTCATGATTTTATTCTATCATAAATATGTACATATAGTATACATACTATTTACAAAATTATAAAAATATAAATTTGTAAAAATAATAAAGGATAAATAAAATAAATATTTTATTTGGATATATTGTATAATAGAGGCCCAAAACCTAACTTTTGTATTTTAACTCCAAATTAGATGAAACAATCTTCATTAAATAGCTTATTAAAGTTATATACATTAAAGATTTTGATGCATTTTGAGTTTTTATTGAGGAGATATGAGTTTGGGAAGTTTGGATTTTGGCTTTTTATTTTGAGCATAAAATGTACACTATCTTATTTTTATGTAAACTCAGTTTTGTATTTTTCTATACATTTCTATCTAAAACTTTCATGTACAAGATTTATTGATTTGATGAATAAATAATAGAGAATAAAATAGGTCTCAAAAATGAATTCTTGATGAATAAAAGAATGGGATTTTTATTGTCTTTTTGGCCCTTATCTTTCTCTACTTTCTTCCTTGTCGACCACATCAACTATTAACTTGGTCTCAGAGTTTAAGGTCATAAAATACCTTTGGCATTTTACTTCTTTTTCTTTTTTCTTTATTCTTTTATTTTGGCTTTAAACAATGTAATTTATACAATAATAAATACAGAATGTTAATTAGTACAAAATAGTGATATTTACATGCATTTAGCTAGGGTTTAAAGGCCAAAATGAAAGAACAAAGGTGATGAAATGGAGATTCATCACCTACCTATACTTTCCTTTGCTAATCCATAGCAAACGCTTATGCAATGAGTGTAGAAAATAAAGAAAAGAAAAAGAAATAGCTTGGAATAATTACCGATTTTTAAACCAGTCTTTAATAAAGTCAAAGTTTGGAGCTTAGCGAAGGCCTTTGGATTAATGATCTGTTCGGAACCACATAGAAGTCAGGAGGTGTGACATAACAACCCTTAGGTTCCATACTCCTATGCTCCAGTCCAATTCGCAGCCATGTCAGAACCATCCTCTCAGTCGCATACTCTTGCTACATTGAAATGATATAACCATGTATGTGAATTTGTTCAGTTCTTCCTAGACAAAATCGTTGAACTATCAAGGTGTCAGCTCTTCTGGTAACTCGTCCTCATAGAGACACATATTCCCTTCTAAGGTCATATACTCCCAATCTTTACGACCGAATGGGGGAGAAGTTAGAAGAATGGGAAAATAAGTGAGAATGGACTGATGTATTCGTCATTCCCTTGTGAAGTCGGTTAGTGTAATCGATTCTTCACCAAGAAGCATGATTTTTTCTGAAGCTTAATTTTTTGTAGAATTTTTGGTATAGGCTTCTTTGGATGTTTTCTTTGACTTTGTACAGCTTCAGCTTTCTTGCTTATGCCCTGGTGGATATAGCATCTTTTTGTTCCGCTCATTTTTTGGGGTCTTAGAAAAAGTTACATTGGTAGACCATTCCTCATCTGAATTATTGCCTTAATCCATCTCTAGTCTTTAGATATCATTGTTACCAAAAGAAGTGGCTTAGAGTACCGGTGTCGGCTTTCCCCAAGAATGGTTCCTAAGCCACCCTTGACGAAGAGGCCTTGCATCGTCCCAACTTTGACTCCAAGATTTTTCAACAGTCCATTGGAGTTGAGCTAACTGCTAGGTGCAAGGTTTCTACTCAAGTCACTGTTCCAAGAGTCTTACGGATGACATGAAGAGTCCTAGTTAAGCACATTGAGTTGACTCATGAACATAGTCTTATGAAACCTAAGGAATTAAGTCAAGGTGACCTGAAATATCTCACATCCAGTCCTCAATGGGTTCCTCTGAAATTAAGTGTATTAAGGTCTATTCCAAGCTCCAATATTCATATTTTATTTGTACTTTTCAATTATCTAGGTTATTCCAAAAAATGTGAATGCTATGTACAATGCAAGAAAAATATTTTTGTGATGCTATTTTCTAGTTTTGAACTTTTTATGGATTTTTCGATTTTTTTAAAATTTTATGCAATTTTTGAAAAATATTTTGCTAATGTTTTTGGGATTTTGCAAAATTTTAGGGATTTTTAAAAAACAAAAGGTTTTGGAACAAAAAGGGAGTATATGCATATATTTACACAGACACGCATCTTTTCATTTATAGGGGTTGGGTTGTAGGAATTTTCAGGATTGTATATACAAGTTTTGTAAAGAATCTTTATTTGTTCTAATCATGTACATAGTTCTCAAAATAATTTGGAAAGATTTTTGCAAATATTTTGAAAACTTATTTTTTTTGCAAAATAATTTGACAAATAATTTTTACAAATATTTTTTAAAATTTGAAAACCATTTTGCAAAGATTTTTCAAATAGTACGTATATATTTTTCAAACTATTTTGCAACCATTTTCCAAACATTTACAAATATATTTTCAAAACATTTTATTTCAAACAAAGAAAATAAATTTTTACAAACAAAACATTTCTACAAAGGTTGAAGATATTTTATAAAATATTTTAAAATAGTTTTCAAAAGATTTTTCAAAGATTTTTCCAAGCCATTTTCAAGTATTTTGCAAAATATTTTTACACGATTTATTAATCGGTATATACAAAGAATTTTAATATGCATTTTATAGAAGTATGTTCTTTACATTTTATTAATTGTATTTTAACCATATTTATTGAAAATACGAAAGTACGAGTTATGGCTAAAGTTTATACACACTCTATACGAGCCTCCTATACTTAGCTTGAGCTATGTCCTCATAGATCAAAGAGAAAAGAAAAGACATAACTAGTACTAAGTATAAAAGAGCCTATACTACAACAACTAAAGAATAATGAACGTAAGAATGAGAAGTCGATCGTCCCCCCTATACTTAGGATTAAATAATCCTAAGTATAGCAGACTGTAGACAAGGCATGGAGGGTCGAGGATGGGAATGAACAACTCAACAATTCATCCTGTCTCCCCCTATACTTAGGGTAAGATATCCCTAAGTATAGACAGAAAGTATCAACATGAGAGAAGATATGTGAGGGGATCAAAGAATGAACATAGAAGATCGCTCACCCACCTATACCTAGGATGAATCATATCCTAAGTATAGAAGCGATGAGTGGGTGAAAACAAAGCAGGAAATGGAAAATGAAACCGAAAAGAAGAAAACTAAATGACAAGTTTTTGAGGAACATTATCTAAATCTTTTGATGTTGTTATGGTTATGGATGCTTCTTCATTGCATATCACTTGGACTGAATCAACAACAGCCAGGAAAGTGTCATGCTCAAGGTACAACTTCAGTAATTGGCCGTTGACGACGAACGGTTGTGCGTCAATTAAAAAATCTGATATCAAAATGCTTCCATTGTCACACACTTCCTTTACTCCGAGTGGCTCTGTCCACTTACTCTTTAATTTTCCCGGGAATATCTTCAACTTTGCATCAAATAGCCACACTTTCTGTCCAGTCTCGAAGATCTTTATTATGATATGCTGGTCATGCCAGTGTTTAACCTTCTTCTTGTACATTAATGTTTTATCATAAGCATAGTCTTGGAATTCCAGGAGCTTGTTCAGATCCTCTTTTCTTTTATGACCACTTTTCATGAGTCTAAGTTGTAGATATTAATTTCCCATAATGATTTGTGGATCAGCTCCATGGGCAGATGGCATGGATTTCCATATACCAGATGATAGGGCGACATGCCCAAGGGGGACTTGTAAGTAGTTTTGTATACCCAAAGGATGGAGTCCAAGAGTTGGGACCAATTCTTTCTGTCCAGCTTCACAAGCTTCTACATGATCATCTTGATTTCTCTGTTTGATAATTCCCCCATGCCGTTGGTCTGGGGATGATAAGGAGACGCGACTCGGTGCTCGATGCCATTCTCCTTCGTTAATTTTCTGACCTCTCTGTTGATGAAGTGACTAACCCCGTATGATATCAAAATCTTGAACTGCGAGATGATGATCTCTCTCAGGAATCGACAAACTGTACACCTGTCTACGGCTCGAGCGGGAATAACTTCATCCCATCGACTCATGTAATCAACGGCAAGAAGGATGTGCTTGTATCCCTGACTGTTGGGAAAGGGTCCCATGAAATTGATGCCCCGAGCATCAAATACATATGAAATCTGAATGAGCTGCATGGGCATAGAATCTTTAGCTGTAAGGGTGCCTCCCAATCTCTGACAGTCAGTGCAACGCTTGACGTATAGTGCGACATCCTTAAAAAGTGTAGGCCACCAGAGGCCACACTGTAGTACTTTTTCTATCGTTCTATCTCCAAAGTAATGTCCACCATATGCGAGTGACAATGCTTGAGGACACTATGATGCTCCTCTTGAGGGATACACCGCCAAATGCAATATGCTCCTTCCCTAAATAGAAGTGGGTCTTCCCATTAGTAGAAATAGATTTGGGACACGAATTTGTCCTTCTTGATCTTCATCTAATCTTGTGGGATTACACCAGAAATGAGGTAGTTCACAACATTGACATACCAATGGAGTGAATCCACGACCAAAATCAAATCATCAGGAGGGTGCACTGCTTAGTGGAGGCTTTTGCTATTCAATTCTGGAGAGGTGATCTGCTACCACATTCTGAACTCCAGGCTTGTCTTTGATTTCCAAGTTGAACTCTCAGAGGAGAATGATCCATCTGATCAATCTAGGCTTGGCATCCTTCTTCTGTTGTAAGTACCGGATAACAGAGTGGTCAGTATAGATGGTGACTTTAGATCCAAGCAGATAGGATCTGAACTTTTCAAGGGAGAATAACACACCCAACAATTCTTTTTCTGTGACAGTGTAATAAAGTTAGGGGATGGGGTCCTAGACACTGACTGAACCTAACCCCCGAGACCAAGTCAAACCTTGACTTGGCCGACAAGGAATAAAGTAGGGGGATAGGGCAGAAAAACCACATAAAACAAGCAATAAAAACCCTAATTTTCTTGTCAATATATTGATTTTGGGAAATAAACTCTGAACATGAAACTTGTAGATAATAATGTAAATAAAAATACAAAATTTATTTCATATAAAAATAATGCATAGTGTGCCCGGGAAACACAAAATAAAAAGTCGTCTCAAATATATATCTTCTCCATACAATCTTAAAATGCACAAAAATCACTTTAATTGTATATACCTTTTAATATGCTATTTATTGAAGGTGGTTTCATTTAATTTGGAGTTAAGATGCAGAAGTTAGCTTTTGGACCCTCATTGTGCACCATACCTATATAAAATAATCACTTTATTTATTCTTTATATTTTTAAGATTCTTATATTTTTATAAAATTGTAATAAAACTGAAATAAAATCATTTAAAATATGACAAAATAAATAATGTACTTTACTACATAGGTAAATATACCTATAAAGTACCTATATTATATGTATATGTATTTATTTAGGGGTATAAATAACTTCATAAAAATCAAATAAAAATATGTGTGTATGTAATTAAATATATTGTAAATCTTAAAATTATGTAAATAAAATAATAAATTATAATTAACATAATAAAAATAAAATAGGATTATATAGATACTTATACTTATGAATTACATGTAAAAAGAAAACTCAACAAATAATGTGATTAAAAAATAAAAATAATTGAAAACAGTTTACTAAATATGGAATAACTTTCATGTTTTAAGTTTTTTTTTAAATAAATTCATTTTCTATTTTAATTTTATTATTCCTTCATTTATTTCTCTGGTTTGTCGTTTACCGCCTAGGTGGCGCTGATGTGGACCAATCTTGGGCCTTGGACTGTTGACCTCGGGTCAACAACCCCCCTCCCCTCTAATGCCTGTCAAAACTTGTTGGGCATCCGACTTCTCGCATTTTTCTCATGATCCCCATTGCTCCTTTCGGTCTGATTTCGTTTTGAAAGTTGAAGATCATATCACCCTTCTGCCCGCGGATCATCTGGTTTTGATTTTTGTCGAGTGGCCATACCAAAACCCTAGCTCCATTTTTCTCCTTTTCCATCCAGCTATCAATAAGCCTCCTCCTCCTCCTCCTAAGCTCCGTTGATTACTCATAGTTTCCCTAACCCCCCCTGAACCCCTAGAGCGATTCGCCTTAGTGAGAGGAAGGTTGGAAACTGGTTCTTGGGCCTGGATGAAGGATGAGGATGTGCATCCACCCTTCATCAAAGCACTCACAGGTGAAGCTTTGCTTCCATGATCCCAACCTCGATGAGCTGTTTTTTCTTGCTCATTTTTGTTCCTTAGATTGGCCTTAGCATAGATTTTTATTCAGGTTTACTTGATTTCGTTTATAATATCCAAAAATCCCAAAAAAGTTTGATCGCTGGAGCTCTCTACTCCGACCTTGTTCTTCATCATTTCAACCATTGTCTGATGTTACTTTCACTTCCATCTAACTCCCCTCATGCTTCTCCATCTTTCTAATCACTCCACAATCCCTGATTCATTGTGAATCAGATTGACATGCCAAATGCTTCGTCCCTCATCGAAGGGCCTCTGCCTCGCTTCGCCCTGTGCTGACTGTGCAGGTTCTAGGAGATAAGGACACCTTTTAGGGGGGGTCTATTGTTAAAATGAAGCACCTCTAGGTCCAATACCGACTCTAACTAGCCAAGACCCCAAAAATGGGTCCTGGACTCTTTTATGACCCTCTGCAGCTGCGGGACCACTTCAACAAGCTATTCCGGACATCAGCTGCACGAGGGAGGCCTGGAGCGAGGAGATTTGGTGGATCGAAGTCGCTCTAAGCACATGTTCTTCCCCTATGCTTCATGAGTGCTTCGTTGTCGTTGGATGAAGAATGAAGTGCCAGACTCTACAGTAACCATTGGATCGAGCTTCTCACAGCCATCAGATCCATCTGAGGACATAATCTCAGCCAACCAAGGGCGAAGCGGTATCCAGCCATCTCGGCCGTTGGATCTGGACAAGGTGCGCATCTAGACTGTTGATCAGAGCTCAAGGAGTGGGTAAATTACTTAGTAATCCCTCCGATTTTGGTATTTACATAGTCTTGTAACTATATTTTGTTGTGCAAAAACTTTTAGAGAATTTGCATCTGGAACCTTGATACTTTTGCTATTTGCTTCTTGGTCCAGGCCATGTCATCTCACGTGTCGTCCCTTTAAAAATAAGAGCTTGAATACCACTCGTAAATAATCCAAGAAACATGACAGGTATATGAACTATCGAAGATATTAAATAAATAAGAACAACAACTACTAATTCATCAGCTAATATATTTCCAAAAAGTCGAAAACTAAGTGATAAAAGTTTTGTGAAATCTTTTGAAATGTTAATGGTTTTTATGGGTAAATTGCACCTTTTATCTTGTGGTTTCAGGGTCCTTCGAAATGTCAAAAATATTTTTGGAAGTTGCAATTTAGTCCCTGCCAGTATGCATTAAAATTATATTTTATTGGGGAAATTGCTTGCATTCCCCTAGATCTTTGTCTATTTACACACATGCCCCTGCCAGGCGTTTCTATATTGTGACATTAATTGGAAAAAATTGTGCTTAATCCCCTTATTTGTTAAAAATGCATGCTTAAAGTTTCACAAATTGTAAATTAGTCCTTTTGTGTTGTTTTTAATTATTTGCTTTTGTTATAATCGTATTAATTACCTACTTAAGTCCAAAAATCTTGGGAAATTAATTTAAATACCTTATATGATATTATATTACATATCTTTTAAAGGGATTTATTATTATTTTCCTAATTTTAAAAATTGCAAAATTAGCTATATTTTACTGTTTTAACTTTGAAAATTCATAAAAAGTAGAATATAGCTCCAAAAATTACAAAAATTAGGGTAAACGTATTTTATTGTCTTTTACCACATATCCAAAATAAAAAGGCACAAACAAAAGGCTTAAAAATTTCAAAATACAAAAAACCTTAAAATATCGTTAAACATGGTAGAAAAATAAAAAAAATACGTTCTAAAGCTTGAAATTTCTTTGATTTCTTCTCTATATAGGAAAAATCATTTTAGGCTTTTTCAAATATGATAGATATTTTTTAGCCTGTTCTGAAGTTCCTGTATTTTCTATTTCTTTTATTTTCTGTATTTTGATTTTTAAAAATCCACAAATAAGCTTAAAAATATCTTAAATAGAAAAAATACAACAAAACCCAAAAATATTTTATTTGGTTTATTTTGACTTTATTCGATACATTTGAAAAATTCAAAAAGACTCTTCTTTATATCTCTTTATATATCTCTCACATATATTTATCTTATTATTATATATTTATTATTATATTTTCTTAAAAAAGCAAAAAGAAAAACATTTGCAAAATTAAAATTCAAATATATATATCATAAAAAAGAAAATTAATTAAAAACCCACAAAAATACACAAGAACCTAATTAGGATGCGAGACCAACAATTTTGTGTTTGATTCCTTGAGTTGGGTTTAATTTTTGTAGTTTATCCCTGTTTGTTCCCGTAGACGATACTCTACCTGCTTGCCTCATACACATTTCATGCAGAGTTAAATAAATTTCATAACTTACATACTTAAATGAACTCCTTATACATACACACACTGTGGGTTTTGATTGAATGTTTGATTGATTTGGTTGATTGACATCCGAGTATCGAGAGAGGCATCGATACAACGACTGCCAGATCCGATTTGTCGAACACTACATGCCCTCCAAGATCGAGCATTAGGAATCCACACACTGATCAGATATCAGATCTCGTCACAAACAATAGAGACTCGGGTCCCCTATACTTAAGTTGAGAAATAGCTTAAGAAAAGAGATATGATATGAGAAATAAGGAACCTGAGATGAACAATCAGATTCAACATGGCTCCTCCTATACTTAGGCTGAAAAGTAGCCTAAGTATAAGAATGTAGATCTAATGGTGAGGGATCCGAGTCACAAATAGGGTTAGTTGAACTTATTAGGATAACTGAATCTTAGGAGATGTGAAATGGAGCTCTAGGGTTTCGGGGAGGGTTGAAGGAATCACAACCAAATACAAGCAAATCCGATAGATTCTCCAACACACACATTTAGACCAAAATGTATGGTCAAATTTTCTTGTTTCCTTTATTGGTGATATTATAAATTTTGAGTCGATTACGAGCATGCTTAAGTAGGATTTGGGCACTATCCTAAGGATCCTCACCTCTCAATATGCAAAATGTACCCACGAATAATGAGTTGTTTGCTCTCCCAATACAATGTGAAGTTTAAATTTTAATTAGGACAACTTGCATCAACAATCCTATTTTTAGAGCTTAGGTTATCATTTGATTAATAATCTGAACACATAAACCATCTTCTACCGACTAGTCATGTTTCTGTTTAAAATTCCTAAGTTCTAAATCAAGGGAGGATTGGAGAAATTGAAAACGCATACATTAAATTATGATGCATGCTCATGCTCAGAGATACAATCATTCTGTCTCTCTTCATGCACATGCGAGGCTGACTTAAAATTAGTATCTAAATGAATGCAAGTGGATAAAAAGTGGCATTCCTAAGCATAAGTTCTATTTAATGAATGGAATTTAATTAAGTTTGGCTAGGTCAAACGCATCTTAAGTGCATTTCATGAATCTGAAGAGATGGGTGAATCTCTTGAGATGCAGTTAAAGTATCCTACTTTACAGTTTCAAGCACATAAAATAATCAATTGAAAGTTTCTCTAAGAGTCGTGTGCCTAAAGCTAAATGAAACACTCAAGTTCAGTCCCACCGAAATAAGGATGAAATAGATTCAACACACAAAATGATAATGTCCAAGTCTAAATCTTACAGATTATATACAACATAGTATAATATATAACAAATAAAATACAACTTGATAATCTTCAATCTCTCAAAGGGATCGCTTGTGTCTCCTCTCAGCTAGAACTCAAAGCTCAGAGCACCTGACTCCGTAAGTCTTCAAGCATCCCTGAGTCCATGGACACTTGACACAAAAAATAAATAATAGATCAAAGAATAATCAAGTCAATGCACATTACATGTAAAAATAATGTAACAATTCAATACAGACACCTTTGACCTAAATAACAAATAATCAACTTAACAAAAAGTATTAAATCAAAAAAATAATGTCAATGAAGCCGTGTCCCTGCCAATGGCACCATCTGACAAATCTCTAACTATCTAAAATAATTATCACTCATTGTAATACGAACAATTAGCAATCATATTGAACCAAGTCGAATATCTCTGTGAAGAGGACTCGGTTTTAATTTATACCGGGACAAGTCTAGGATTGAACACAGGGACACAATCTATTAATATAAATAATCAAGCTTTTCATACCAATGTTAAGTGATCACTATAACTTCTAGGTCATAAGACAACTAAGGAATGCAATTCAACAAGTCACTTAAGAAATAGAATGATTTTAAACATTTTCATGCAAGGAAAAAAGTAAAAGAGTGGACAAATTACATTTAATACTAAAATGTATACAGAGACATAAATTATGCTCCTAGATTAAGTATGTAACTTAAGTAAGAATTTACAAAGTGATTTCAGAGTTCAATTGTACCATGAAATGAAATAAAAAATATACATATGGCATTAGATCATATGAAGAATGAAGACAATTTATCTCTGAATAATTAATCAATATTTATGCATCAAATTAGAGAAAAAATTACATGTAATCAACTATAATGGAATATAGATCACGATGAAATTGAAGTCATTTCAATCGGAGTTAAATTGCTCAAGTTATTCAAGAAACAAGCTAGGGGCATAAGTGCAATAAAATATAATATAAAATATTAAGAACATTTTCCCGCAAGGATTAAATTGCAATTATGAAAAACCTGCTATAGCTTTTATTGAATACCCCCTAAGTGGGGGTATTTTTGCAATTATGAGAAGTTGGTGGGGTGAATTTTCAATTTACCTAGACCATACATATGATGCACGTGCAGTCCATGCTCATATGACTAGTTGTGGCTCGGGCCACATGGAAGCACCGGATGCTTCGATTGGAGGCACATGATACCGAAGCTGTAGGCTTGAAGGCGTAGACGTGGCCCCAATTGGGCCATTGGATTATCCTCAATTGGGGTTAATCCAACAACAACTTTACACCGGTGATCCACCCTCCTCCTCCATGCAACGACAGAAGAGCTTGGGCTCCGGCGAGCCTGAGCATCCTCCTCTATGCTCCCGTGTTACTCCTGAAAATTAAAGAAGAAGAAGATGGGAAGGTGAACCCACCACGAGGGTCAGTTATCCTCAGGGAAGGTGGTGTTCCGATCAAAGAGAAAAGGAGGTGAATGTACATGATGTGAAAAATAAAAGAAAACTAAATTGAAAACAAAACCAAACTTATCTGAAGCTTGAAGAATGACACCGATGTACAAATGGCTTGGGCTTAAGCTCTTAACGACCTTAGGGTCATCGCTTCACAAGGTCAGCCGGACCTTGAAGCTCAAACGGACACATTTAAAGGCTGTGACATGGCAACTCTGGCCATGGGTCGCACATGAATCATCATTGTCATGGCCTCTATTAATCCCCCTTCTCCCTGTCACTGAGAGGAGGAGAGGGATGGGCGAGGATCTTATACAAGGGTGGACAACCCACGATGGCGAGCAGTTGGGGGCTATTTAAAGAAGAAGGTTAGGGGAAGTTGGGCTTAGGCAGTGGTTTCAATCATGGTGGTTACCATGATGGATAGGTTTAGAAGAAGTTATGGTTGACACATGGATAAGGGAGGTTAGAGGAAGGCGATGGAGATGGTAGTTGGTCGGAGGGATTGCTGAGGAGGATAAGATAATTCAAGAGAGTCGAAAGTTGACCTTTTTACACACTTTCGAAGGAGTGGCAGCGAGAGGTAGAGGATGATGATCAGACTATCTGATCAAAGATCAAATGGTCAAGAACTGGGAACAAGTTAATTGCTACGATTGGATCCGATCAATGATCTGATGGTTGTGGCTTAAGGCAGGTAAGGACAAAAGGCTGGCTACGTGGCTCACTGAGAGTGAGACATGTGGCCCAGTGGAATAAATCCAAAAAGATAAAAATAGTGTTTAATAGAAAACAAATGTTCAAAAGAAGAATTAGAAAAAAATTATAAACATGAAAGTTCTAGATCTCGTTGAGATCTACAACTTTCATGGAGAACTACTGTATATACAAAGAAAATAATTTTGTGATATTTTTAAAGTAAACAATACTTATTTTTTATTTCTTTTGTGATTTTTTTGAATTTTGAATTTATAGTTAGTGTTAAATTAATTATGTACAATAATATACTAATTTTTATTTGATTTTTCATAAATAATAAACACCTAAAATATATTCACAATATATAATAATTAGAGTTAATTATATACAACATGTTATGGTTAATTACTGTTAGTGAAATACGTAAGTAAGAGAGATAATCATACTAAATAATGTTGATAAATCAAGGATTTATCATTCCTTATACTTAAGTTAATCTCGTCCTCAAGCTAATAAAATAAAGAATGAATTATTGAGTTAGTGAATACACTGACATGTAGATGTGTAGATACAAAGCTTAAACAATGCAGAACACTTGTTTTTAGAGATCCTAAAACTCTAAGCTGATCCAAGTCTTAATCAAAATGAATTCAACTTCTATAATTTGTCAAACTCTCAATGTATACAAATATATAAGAGATATGACTTAATGTCTTTGACAGCATTCACAAGAGTAGAGTCAAGATGTCACATAAAGTTCCAGTCCAAAATTTTTTCCTAAGGACCCAACCCTCAACACTAGGGAATAAATCTAGTATTGCCTCAATCCACCATCTCTTTAGTTTGTCAGACTTAAAAGTGTGTAAATGGAAAGCAAGATGATGGAGGGATTAGGATATGTCACTTATTTTCTCCCTCTCATTGGAACAAGGTTTCTCTCTAGTACCTTAATCAAAAGGAATTCAACTTCTCTAGCTTGTCAGACTCTCGATGTATAAAAATATAAAAGAGATATGACTTATTGTCTTGACTGCATTCACAAGGGTAGAGTCAAGATGTCACTTAAAGTTCCTATCCAAAATATTCTCTTAAGGACTCAACCCTCAACACTAGGTAATAAATCTAGACTTGCTTCAATCCATCCTCTTTTTAGTTTGTCAGACTTCAAAATGTGTAAATGGAAAGCCAAATGATTGAGGGATTAGTATTTGTATCACTTCTTCTCTCCCTCTCATCAGAACAAGGTTTCTCTTTAGTGCCTTATTAACTCAAGACATATATTTTTGTTGTTAATCAGTGTGTCCGTGAAAAAAAAGTTGTCGTCTATACTTGTTTCCTGGGAATGCATCGGGGTGTGTCTCTTTTGAGTATCTAAGATACCTACACCCAGAATTGTATAGCTTACGATGCAGAGCCCTTTTTGAGGTACTAGCCCGGCTTAGAAAAGCCTAATACTTGGGTCCAAGTGGACTCTTAAAAAATCATGGGAGTGCTTTCCACTAGGGTATGCTCTTTGATTTGACTTTGTAATGAATGTGCTTTTCTCTTTATTTTTCCTTTTAGCTAGCTCCACTGCTTTTATCAAGAATTGGTGCATACTGATTAACATTTTATTTTCATTCATCACAACTTGGCACTTAGTTAAATATCAATAGATTAGTATAAGAACCAGATTCTCATACTGGCTAAGATTATTGACACTCATATTTCATGAAGACTTCATTAATTTTTATCCCGTCATCGAGCATCATAAGATCAGGTTTAAACTTAAATCTCAAATCCCAGTTCCTGAAACCTTATCTCATCTCATCTCATCATAAATGCAGTCGTGCATGTGAGTGTTGGTCATATTCTTTAATGAGAGATTAAGCATGCAATATAGCACACAAATCTTTCTAACTAGGTTCGTATGAATTATTGAGCCCAATACCCTATTGATTAAGACATGTTAACTCTGAATTTTTGGACCTCATAAACCAAGTGTTATGAATATCAACAAGCCTTGTTGTGAAGTGTGAAGTATCGGGGAAACACCAATTAATTAGTTAATATTTTTTTATTATTTTTATTTATTTAAATATTTTTTATATATTTTGGATATAGGTTAGAGAGTTAGGTATATTTACAAAACACTTTGTTAATATTAATTACAACCTTAGTTTTTGAAAACAATTTGAAAACTATTTTACAAACCTTGCCACATAATTATAGATTTTTCAAACATTTTACAAAGATTTTTCAAAACAAGTAAAAATCCTATTTTTCATATCTAAGCACAATATTTTTCACGACAATATCACATAGATATAGTTTTTCCAAATATTTTATAAATGATTTTCTAAAACAAGTGAAACCTTAGTTTTACAAACCATGTAAAACATTTTTGAAAACCATGTCAAAATAGGTATATAAAAGTTTCCAAATCATTCGAAAATCATTTTTTTATAAAAATCATTTCCAAACAAATGCATTACCCTTAGCCCAAAAAGGTTGAAAAAAATTAAAATAAGTGTTGTGGCTGAACTATATATGAAATATATACGGTACACCCCCTTGTGCTTAGGGTGATGCTATGTCCTCGTAGCACAAAGTGATATGAATTCATATCTCATACTAAATATAAAGAGATGTACACAAATGAAATCGAAAAGAGCAGGTGTATGAAAGAGTTAAAAAAATAGGTTAGTAGAATACATGGACTCAGATCCCCTATACTTAAGCTGAGAAATAGCTTAAGTAAAGAGATATGATATGAAAAATAAGGAACTCAAGGTGAACAATCAGACACAACATGCCTCCCCCCATAAGTAGGCTGAAAAGTAGCCTAAGTATAAGAATGTAGATCTAATGGTGAGGGAATAAAGACATAAATAAGGTTAGCTGAATCTATTAAGACAACTGAATCTTAGGAGATGTGAAAAGGAGCTCTAGGGTTTCAGGGAGGGTTGCAAGAATCACAACCAAGTACAAGCAATCCCGATAGATTTGCTAACACACACATTTAGAAAAAATGTATGGTTAAATTTTCTTGTCTCTTTTAGTGCAAATTTGAATCCATTATGAGTAGACTTAATTAGGATTTGGGCACTATCCTAAGGATATGTCCTCACATCTCAATATGCAAAATGTGCCTACAAATAATGAGGAGTTGCTTTCCTAATACAAGGTGAATTTTAGCTCCATTTTAATTAGGTCAACTTGCAATAACAGTCCCCTTTTTACAGCTTAGGTTATCACTTGATTAATGATCTGGACACATACATCGTCTACCAACCAGTCCTGTTTCCTTTTAAAATTCCTAAGTTATAAATCAAGAGAGGGTTCGAGAAAAAGCCAACGCATACGTTAAATTATAATGCATGCTCATGTTCAAAAATACTTACAGTCATTCTAGCTCTCTTCATGCACATGTGAGACTGAATTAAAATTAATATATAAAGGAATACAAGTCGATAAAAAACCACATTCCTAAGCATAAGTTCTATTAGCAGGATGGAATTTAATTAAGTTTGTCTAGGTCAAATGTAGATTATGTGAATCCCATTAATATGAAGAGATATGTGAATACCTTGAGATGTAGTTAGTGTGCCCTACTTCACAGTTTTAAGCACATAAAATAATCAATCGAAAGTAGCTCTAAGAGCCGTGTGCATAAACCCAAAATCGGGCACTCAAGTTGAATCCCACCCAAACAAGGATGACATAGACTCAACACATAAAATGATAATGTCCAAGTCCAAATCTTACCGATTATATACAACACAAGATAATATATAATAGACAAAATACTATTTGATAATCTTTAAGCTCTCAGAGGGATCTCCTATGTCTCCTCTTTGTTAGAACTTAGAGCTATAAGCACCAGACTCCGTAAGTCTCCGAGCATCCTTGAGTCCATGAGCCTTTAACACAAAAGCTTAAAAATAGGTCAAAGAATTATCTTGTTAATGTATATTACATGTAAAAACAATGCAACAATTCGATACAAATAGCTTTGACCTAAATAATAAATAATCAACTTAACAAAAAGTATTAAATCAAAAATAATTATATCAATGAAGCCGTATCCCCAGCAACGACGCCATCTAACGAATCGCTAGCTGGCTAAAATAATTATCACTTATTGTAATACGGCCAGTTAACAATCATATAGAACGAAGTCGAATGTCTTTGTGAAGAGGAGCCAGTTTTAATTTATACCTAGGCAAGTTCAGGGTCAAACACAAGGACACGAGCTATTAGTATCAATAATCAACTTTTTTAATATCAATTTTAAGTGATCACTATAACATCTAGCTCATAAGACAACTAAGCAATGCAATGAAAGATGTCACTTAAGAAATATAATGATTTTTAAACATTTTCATGCAAGAAAAAAGGTAACATAGTGGAAAAATGCATTTAATATTGACATGTATATAGAGATAAAAATTATGCTCCTAGATTAAGTATGTAACTTAAGAAAGAATTTACAAGTGATTTTAGAGTTCAATTATGCTATGAAATGAAGCAAAGATATACATATGGCATTAGATCATATGAAGAATGAAGAAAATTTATCTCTGATTAATCAATCAATTTTTATGTGTCAAATTAGATAATAAATTATACTAAATCAAAGATAATGGAATGATATTACAATGAAATTAAAATCACTTTAAACATAATTAAATTGTTCAAGTTATTCAAGAAACAAGACATGGGCATAAGCATAATAAAACATAATATAAAATATTACAAATAGGTCCCTATCAGGACTAAATTGCAATTATGGAAAACCCGCTACTGATTTTATTGAATACCCCTGCATGGGGGTATTTTTGTAATTCTGAGAAGTTGGCAGGGTGAAGCTGCAATTTTCCCAGACTACATGCGTGATGCACATGCGGTCCAAGCTCAGATGGCTGGCTGTGGATCAGACCACGTAGAACCGTCTGGCGCTTTGACTAGAGGTATGAGATACCGAAGCTGCAGCCCTGTAGGCGTATTCATGGCCTCAATTGGGCTGTTGGATTATCCCCAATTGGAGCTAGTCCAATGGCACATGTATGCTAGTGCTCCACTCTCCTCCGTGCTGCAACGGAAGAGCTTGGGCTTCGACAATCCCAAGCATCCTCCTCCGTGCTCCTGTGTTACTACTGAAAGTCAAAGAAAAAGCCTCGAGGGTCTGTGAAGATCGTAGAAGCTCGATGTTGTTGTCGGTGTCTGGAAACTGGAGGCAGAGCTCTAGATCAAATCTCGCCCCCGTTTCCAATCATTGAAGAGAAAAAAGACCCAAACGTTAGTGATAACAATATTTGAAGCACTATCAGGTGTGTGCTGATGTGAGTGAGTGAGATGAAGGTCAGGAGGATGAAGAAGGTGGTTGTCCTAGTGGTTTCTTCTCTAGCCATGATGGAGAAGAAGGCTTGAGGTGGTTAGGTGCGTAGGAAGAAGAAGATGGCCAGGTGAAGCCCCCACGAGGGCCAATGATCCCCGGGAAGGTGGTGTTCTGATCAAAGAGCAAAGAAGGTGAAAGTACATGATGTGAAAAATAAAAGGAAACTAAATTAAAAACAAAACCAAATCTATTTGAAGCTTTAAGAATGATGTACGTGCAAATGTCTTAGGCTTGGTGTCTTGAAGAACTCAGGGTCATTGCTTCACAAGGTCAGCCGTACCTTAAAGCTCAAACAACCACATTCAAGGCCGTGACATGGCAATTCTGGCCATGGATCTCACTAGAATCATCCTCATTATGGCCTCCGTCGACCCCCCTTCTCCTTATCATGGAGAGGAGGAGGGGGCTGGGCAAGGATCCTACACAAGGGTGGACACCCGCGATGACGATTGGTTGGGGGAAGAAGAAGGTCAGGGGAAGTTGGGCTTAGGTGGTGGTTCAACCACCGGCGGTTACCATGAGGGATAGGTTTAGAAGAAGTTAGGGTTGACGCATGGATAAGGGAGGTTAGAGGAAGGTGATAGAGGTAGTAGTTGGTCGGAGGGATGACTGAGGAGGATGAGACAATTCAGAGGAGTCAGCAGTTGACCTCATCGCACCCCTTCAAAAGAGTGGGATAGGGAGTAAAGGATATGGGATGATCGTCAAGCGCATCATGGAAGCGTGTGGATCACATCGAATGCGATCGGGAGCGACTAGCCGCACTAGTTGCTCTGGGCAACGGAATTTAAAATTTTAAATGTGATGAAACCACATGATCCAAGAACCTTTCTCATATCGTTTCATCTAAACCACAACAAGTATTAAGGTTACCTCTTGAAGCGTGGATGCGATCGACTCTCTAAACCAAGAGACCTCCTGTCTCAAGTCCGATCCGAAAGAGGAGACACTTGCGAGCGTGTTGATGAGGCGCGTCCTTCTCGCAATCCATGTTGATGATCCAAGCGACGAATCTCCTGATCTCATCATACGAGATCCGACGTCTTCTTCATGAGCGAGGCGCACCGAAGGAGATGGAGATCCACGAGCAAGTACTCTGGTAGCATAACGACGATGCTGCGGTGAAGACGACTCTCTCAATGTCTCCATGGTGGATGGCCATAAGACAGAGAGGGAGAGAGGCACATGACGTGTAGAGAGAGAGAGGAAGAGAGCATTCATTGTTGTCGTAAAACGTTTCTCGAAGAGAAAGGGGTGCCTCTTCTTATATAGGGTTTTGGGATCCATGGATATCAATCCATGGACAACACACAATCAATGGATGAGACTGATTTGTGTTTCTTTCAATAGCTAAGATGTTGTTGTAAAAACACAACAATAATTGATTTAATTTTGAATTAATTTATATTGATAAATCAACATAATTAATCCAAATTTAAATCACTTTTGGCTAGAGATGAGATAGCGAGAAGGCCAACATTATCTTCTCAAGAAGAGGGTGACGTCCACTTATCCCCACAAGGAGATAAGTGGCCATCCACTCCTCTTTTGAGTGGACTTGATCTTTCTCTATTATCTCATGATTATCTCTTTAAATTAAAATAACTCTTATTGTAAATATTTTTCTCAAAAAATAATTCACAATTATCTTGTGAGAAAAATTTCAATCAAGCCATTGAAATTATGTGAATCTCATTCACAACCCAAAACTAAATGTAATTATATTTTCAATTAATCATTCAATGTGAATCCAATTCACATTAACAATTAATTAACAAATATAAATCACAATATGCTCTCTCTAGTATATTATAAATCACATTTATAATATACCTAGATAATATAGGTAGTGCTATCCACATTATTCATATCCATGATAATTAAATCATATTTAATCATCTTGGATCTCAATTCTCATGTGCCTAAATAATATTAATCACATTCACATTATTCACAGCTTTGATAATTCAATCACATTTAATTATCTCAGATAACTCTTATTATAATATGAATCAAATTCATATTATTCATGATAATTAAATCATATTTAAATATCCATTTTCTCAATGCTCGGATACATATAGCAATAATGAAATTATCCATGAACTCTTTCAAGGATAATGCGCTCTCTCCACGGATACTTAGAGATAAGGACTGGGCGATTATATTGTTCCACGTATAGTGACTTGGATATTGAGATCAAATCTCAAATCCAAATCTTACGGACCTCTCATATATGCTTGATTAAATCAAGACCGCAAATCTAATCTTCTCATTACATCTGAATCACATTCAGATCAACGTCCTACATTTGGACTAAGATCAGATTACTTCTCTATGAGAGGAGTCACTAAAATCCAGACCTGCTTCATCACTCCCTCGGAATGGAAGCATCATGGGTATACAATCGTTTATGATCACATCACCCTCAAGTATTCCCAATATCTGTACATCCTGCATACTGGAAGACCCAGAATACACCCGAAGTATAAGATCAATTTTAAACTATCTCCTTCAGGGTTTTATCATGAAGTTTCTCATTTGACTATTGGGAGTTGGTATCGATCATATATTTTCCAAAAGCATATATCATACACAGGTGTTGATCATATACTTTCCAAAAGTATATATCAAACCTACAAATTCAGTCAAGCTTCCAAAGCGAGACGATCATGCACGGAATTTGATTCTTCCCAATATCTCATGAGTGAGATCATGTCTTCCGGTTCAGTAATGAACCTGTATGATCCCTTTGAGAGATCGTATTACTCACATGTCCTTATATGCACACCAATGCACCGGTGTATAGACCTTGATTAGATCATCAACCTATTGGTCTCCCAAATGTACATACTCAGACATATAGTAACACATCTGTCTCCTGTCAGAGGATGCGTGCCTATATCGTGATAGCATACGACATAAGTCTTTGGTTATCTCGATCTCGTTAAGTCAACTCTTTGACGTAACTAATCTGACACCTTTGAATCTCTATTCCCATGCAGAGGACCTGCATCAAGAGGTCGGTTAGATATCAACCAAGTGAGAAAGGATTTCCATCTCCTACTCAGGTTGGAGATCCTCTCTTAATAATCATTTGATGGTACTTGATGAGTCCTCAATCTAACTCTTTAGATATTCATCCAAACATCAGCCTCTATGATTCAATAATTGAATCAACAACTGTATGATCATCAAGATGACCATGGTACATAACCCTAATTGTACTAAGGGACCTATTATGCAAATTAGTTATCTTCATTTCAGATCAGGGAATGATATTCGCAATAATATTTATTGCATAATGGCTCGCTGTGGGCTCACATGTCCAACAATCTCCCACTAGCCCAAAGAGCCATTAATGGGCTAATCATTTAAAACCTGCACTCATGTGACAATCATAGGCTATTCAGGAAAAATAACTAGGTAAGCTGATCAGTCACTCTGTTCCCAAGAGAATACGCCAAGTCCTTTTACGACACTTGCATATCCCAGTAACAGTGCTCGCATCCAATGCAAATGTTGCATATTATTCAACCAATACTCAATCATATCAGTCATAGTGTCCTTGACACTACACCTCAATAATTATTATAACCAGTATGTCCATAATACTTATCAGAATACCCTTATTCCTGAAGATCTCTATCTCCTAAGCTATCCACAGTCAAGACCTTTTAGATCACTATCTATACAGTCTTAAGTTCTTGAAGATAAGACTTTGAGATCACCATCTCAAAATCTTTTCATCTTTGAAGATATTATTATTACTGCAATCAAGTGTTTTATCTCATGGGTAGGATTAGTAACAGTTTACTACTCCCACTGCATGGTAGATATCTAACTTTTGTACACATCTAGCATACACTCAGCTTCTCGTAACTGATGCACATGGGCAACTAGTTCTAGCATTCACTTCCTCAACTCTTTGAGGTGCTATCCCTTTAAATAGGTCAGTACTATATATTAAGGGAAGGAAGACTTTCTAGGAATTTTCTAGAAAATAGAACATGTCCAAGTTGTACTACTAATGTGATGGTCCCAATACCCTCTTCTCTTTGCTTCTGAACATCTCCATAACTAAGATCTAAGAGGTATCCTTGAGATCATATCTCAAGGTATGGAATAGTTAGTCTATAAAACACTTATTATTATCCTTATATCATTCTAAATGATCAGGATATCATCTACATATAGCACGATGAACACAATGGCACTCCCACTGAGCTTCACATGGTACATCAAAATTCTGTCTGAAATCATAACATTTATATTATCAAATCTTATGTTCCAACTACAAGAAGCTTATTTGAGTCCACAGATGGAGTTTCTTTAGCTTGCATAGCTTGCTTTCCTCAACTATGAAGCCCTGGGGCTACTTCATGTGAATATACTCGGAGAGATATTCGTGGAGGAATGTAATGTTGACTTCCATCTTGAAGATGTCGAAGTCAAGTTGTGTAGCTATAGTTAGCAATAATCTGATGAGTTTAAGCATGGTCACTGGAGAGCAAGTCTCATCGCAAGCGATGTCTTCTATTCAGTGTGTAGCTCATGGCTACGAGCCGTGCTTTGAAGGTCCCTACCTTCTAATCAGGTTTCCTCTTTCTCTTGAAGATACATTTACACCTTAACATGTCTTACCCATATAGGTGGATCCTCGAGGGACCATACACAACACTTGTATATGAAGTCTACTATAGACTTTATTGCTAACTTCCATCTTTCCATGACATGATCTTCAGAAGCTTCATCACATGAAGTTTGATCATTGTCAGATTTCTCTGACACATGGAATTCATCCTCAAACCCATTCGAAGAGATATTAGTGTTTTACCTTTAATTGTCCTTTTGCTTTCCAATTTCAAGAGCCTCATTATCTTCTCAAGATTATATGAATTCCTTCACTTCATTTTCATCTTGATTCTCAAGAGAGTCATCCTCTAAGAATCACATCCTTAGAGATGAGATCCTTTAATAATCTCAAGGTCATAAAGTAGGTATCCAATACCATCCTTTATTTTCTTAATGAAGTAGCATTCTCCAGTGCTATATTCTAGCTTACTAGCATGGAACCTTATTAGGATATAATATAGTTTCTACCACATATATATATACCTGGAAACTAAGAGATAATTATGCTAAGATTAATCATTGATCAAATCATGTCACACATGATCAATTGTATCTCCCTATAACTCTATTGAGTTTAGGTGCATTAGGAGGATTGAGATAGGAATGAAATTCATATCTCCATAATGTATTATTTGAATTCATCTAACATGTACTTACTACCTAGGTTAGATCAAATTCATTTCATCTTCCTTCAAACTTTGGTTCTAAACCAAAATTATGAAATCTTTGAACATTTCAGAACTTTCTAACATGAAGGTAAGAAATCTAATATCACAAATAATCATCAAATGATATCACATATCATTAATGTTCATTGTGATATAGATGATCCACATACATCATTATGTATGAGATCTTGAATACCTCAACATCTAACACCATTCCCAGAGAAGGGTGCATTGGACATTTTTACTTTGAATACAACATTCAAAAGTATGTAAGATTTGAGATTTTAGACATTCTAGAGTTTCATCTCTTACTAGTCAGTTGATCTCATCAACAAACTAAGTCCAAGACTTGATGCCAAATCATTGTCAAATGATGTTCATCCTCCTATTGATCTTATAAGGTTTAATTTTCAGTATTAGAAATGTTAATGAACCATTCATTGATTTTCTAATTTAGTAGATTCCTCCAGATATCAGAATGTTATCTGATTTATATCCATCATAACTCTTTATGATAAGTCTATTCTAGAATTCATGTTTATTTCCAACATTTAGAACAAAACAATGAGTGTATTCTAATATCTGGATCATAGAGAATTCTCTAAGATTGAGGACTCTCCCACAGAAAATATGAAGTCTATCTATCCAATAGAGATCATTGCAACTATTGCATCAATATCCATGTAGATGACTATTAAACCTGAAGATCAAATTCCAGTTTTCTAATACATATGCAACCAATTGCAAGTGTTATTAGAAGAATGAGATACAATTATTAGACTTTGATCTTATCAAATAAGAAAGTCAATTTCAATGATTATATGTAGATGTAACTATCCGAGTCCTTCTCTAAGGATTCTAGATAGACTTGATAGTCATACTATCAATACATCGACTCATTGCAGTATTGGCATTCATCCAACTATTTGGATGTCATATGAAAGTCATAGAAGTACAATCAACCCTTTGAGTTTCCTTCTTACTTGAGTCCGACCCATGCTTCCACTGCGCTCTCTTCATCTATAAACAACCATTTCTTAAGACAAAGGATTTCTTATATTGAATTCAAAAGATTTCAATATAAGAGTATTTCGACATTTATACATGCTTTGTTTAATTCATACAATATGAACATTTTGAAGCTTCATGAATGACTAGAGTATAGATAGTAGGATGATGACACTCATCATATCTACACACATCTTAACTCTTAAAAACTTAGGTTCAGGTAGGTACTCAAACATTTTGAATACATCATCTCTTATAGAGCTACCATTCTGCATGATGCAATGAACCATGTCATTCATGATTAAATGTCGAGAGCACATATGTATGCCAAAACATCTTCTTAGATTTTATAATGATTATTCGACATTTACGATCATCATCGACATGTCACTTCCAAAGTACATTCGATGAGAGATCAAGACTATAGAGACATACAAACCCTAGGATTGTAGACCTATTGTCTATTTAATTGTCATTCCTCATTATTATGAGGAAACTTGCACATTGCATCCACATATATTATGTGTCCAACTGCAAGTACAATATATTGATCATAGATCCAATCCATGATATTTTACTAGTTATTACTGAGTATAACATTGAGTGGGCTTAATGAGGATTACCTGAAATAAGAAATTTGCATACACACACACATTTTACTTTGATTTAAGAATTTTATATCAAAGTTGTCTCGCCTTGTCAACACTGAAAGTTCATTCCCTTAATTACTTTCAATGTAAGAGATATACTTAGCATTATATCTCAAGCGAGATCTGGGATCTCCTTTTGTATCTTTGTCGCATCCCAATAATATGAGAACCTGTAACTCAGATAAAAAGAAGCGAGAACACATTCCGCATTGCAAGTCCAACTTGCATCTCCCAATTCGGTCTTTAACACCCGGGCCCACCACCCCTAAGGTGATGTTGATCCGTCAATAATTAAACCAACCGTCAATAGGAATACAACTCGCTATGCGCAATCCAATATCGCCCCAATAATATGAGGACCCGATATTGGGGTCACTATGCATACATCCTTACTCTTTCGAGAAGCGAAGAGCTCGATCCAAATGGATTGTATGCAGGAGCTGTCACTTCGAACATGCGTCTCCTACATACAATATCTGGCGACGGAACCCTTCGCCTTTACGGGAGATCATGGATGTCACTTATGTGATCCTCCTTTTCTTATTCAAATTTCAATTAATTATCATGAATCATATTCATATAATTAATTCTTCCAAGAGAAATACACATCTATTCATAATAAAGTATTTTTAATTGGATATAATTAATTTAATCACATTAAACCAATTATCATTCCAATTCAATCAACAAACTTGATTGTTACTTGAATATATGGTATTATCTCAAAGTATGTATTAATTCGAAATTTAATAATTAGAAAATACACCATGATTTCTCCAGCATTATCGAGTCCCTACCCGCTGTCATGGCCAGTACCGATGGAGTGGGACAGACCGCACACGGTGCAACCTGCTACCCCAACGCTCCCCGACTAGACACCATATCCACCTCAAAAAAGGATAATGCCAAATCGATCATTGTGTATTTGAGATGTTCATCGATTTTTCAACCGAAATTATACCATATAGTAATAATCAAAACCATTTTGATTATAAGGAAATTTGCTAGACAAATTCCCAAACCTATTCAAGCAACATATTTGTTGAAAGTATATCAAGTAACCAATTGGTGATCTAGATCATATCTAATCATTTATTGATTGAGACAATGCCATTTAAGGGAATAATTATCATTTAAATATTTCTCAAATATTATACATAATTATTCCGGGAAATTAATCATTAATTTCACAAGTTTCTTAAATGACTATCACCAGGTTCATGATAAGGATTGCAATTTTCAGCAGTGACCCTCACTTATAAAAATTAGCCTATGTCACTCATTTTAAATCCAAATTAAGCAAAATCAGTTTCTAAAGTTTTTTAACTTGAGTTAAAACAGAACTTACATGATTAGCCCATATTTTTAGGCGTTTTAAAACATTATTAACTCCTTAATTACGTCATTATTCGCCAATCCTGAAATAGTGGATATATGTTTATTAAAATGATAGTATCCTGAGTTATCGGATTCCAAATCACGCAAACTCAAATCCCACGATTTACTTAATTAATGAGGAACATTATTCAATTCAAAATTTCGTGTTTAAACATTTTAAACATGACCGAAATTTTATCACAAAACAGGGTTGCGAAAATTGAAATGCGATAAAAAATATCACAATCCTTATGAACCCAAGTCTTCCTAGGTTTATGGATCGCATCCAAAACCTCCAACTTGGCTTTGATACCACATGAAGGATATGAGAAGATCCTCAAGTGCATCACAAAAGCGTGTGGATCACATCGAATGCGATCGGGAGCGACTAGTCGCACTAGTTGCTCCGGGCAGCGGAATTTAAAATTTTAAATGTGATGAAACCACATGATACAAGAACCTTTCTTGGATCGTTTCATCTAAATTACAACATGTACTAAGGTTACATCTTGAAGTGCGCTTGCGATCGAGTCTCTAAACCAAGAGACCTCCTGTCTCAAGTCCGATCCGACGGAGGAGTCGCTTGCGAGCGTGTTGATGAGACACGTCCTTCTCGCAATCCATGTTGATGATCCAAGTGACGAATCTCATGATCTCATCACACGAGATCCGACGTCTTCTTCATGAGCGAGGCGCACCGAAGGAGACATAGATCCATGAGCAAGTACTCCGACAGCATAACGACGATGCTGCAGCGAAGATGACTCTCTCAATGGCTCCATGGTGGACGACCATAAGAGAGAGAGAGAGGGAGGGAGAGAGGCACATGACGTGTAGAGAGAGAGAGAGGAAGAGAGCATTAATTTTTATCGTAAAACGTCTCTCGAAGAGCAAGGGGTGCCTCTTCTTATATAGGATTTTGGATCCATGGATCCCAATCCATGGACAACACACAATCAATAGATGAGATTGATTTGTTTTTCTTTAAATGGATAAGATGTTGTTGTAAAAACACAACAACAATTGATTTAATTTTAAATTAATTTATATTGATAAATTGACATAATTAGTCCCAATTTAAATCACTTTTGACTAGAGAAGAGATAATGAGAAGACCAACCTTATTTCCTCAAGAAGAGGGTGACGTCCACTTATCCCCACAAGGAGATAAGTGGTCGTCCACTCCTCGTTTGAGTGGACTTAGTCTTTCTTTATTATCTCATGATCATCTCTTTAATTTACAATAACTCTTATTGTAAATATTTTTCTCAAAAAATAATTCACAATTATCTTATCAGAAAAATTTCAATCAAGCCATTGAAATTATATGAATCTCATTCACAATCCAAAACTAAATGTAATTATATTGTCAATTAATGAATCCAATTCACATTAACAATTAATCAACAAATATAAATCACAATATGCTCTCTCTAATATATTATAAATTACATTTATAATATACCTGAATAATATGGACAATGCTATCCACATTATTCAAATCTATGATAATTAAATCACATTTAATCATCTTGGATCTCAATTCTCATGTGCCCAAAAAATATGAATCACATTCACATTATTCACAGCTTTGGTAATTAAATCACATTTAAATATCTCAGATAACTCTCATTATAATATGAATCAAATTCATATTATTCATGATAATTAAATCACATTTAATTATCCATTTTCTCAATGCTCAGATACATATAGCAACAATGAAATTATCCATGAACTCTTTCAAGGATAATGCGTTCTCTCAGCAGATACTTAGAGATAAGGACATGACGATTGTACTGTTCCACGTATAGTGACTTGGATATTGGGATCAAATCTCAAATCCAGATCTTGCAGACCTCCCATAGATGCTTGATTAAATCAAGACCACAAATTTAATCTTCTCATTACATCTGAATCACATTCAGATCAATGTCCAACATTTGGATTAAGATCATATTACTTCTCTATAAGAGGAGTCACTAAAATCCAGACATGTTTCATCACTCCCTCAGAATGGAAGCGTCATGGTTACACAATCGTTTATGATCACATCACCCTTAGGTAATCCCAATACCTGTACATCCTCCATACTGAAGACCCAGAATAAACCCGAAGTATAAGATCAATTTTAGATTGTCTCCTTCAGGGTTTTATCATGAAGTTTCTCATTTGACTTTTGGGGGTTGGTATCGATCATATACTTTCCACAAGCATATATCATAGATCAAGATCAAATGGTCAAGAATTGGGCATGATTTAATATCCAGTATTGGATCTGATCAATGATCTGATGGCTGTAGCTTGAGGCAGGTAAGGATAAAAGGTTGGATACGTGGCTCATTGAGAGTGAGCCATGTGGCCGAATGGAATAAATCCAAAAGATAAAAATAATGTAAAATAGAAAACAAATGTTTAGAAGAAGAATTAGAAAAAAATGATAAACATGAAAGTTGTAGATCTCGTTAAGATCTACAACTTTCATTTATAACTCAAAGAGAGAAAACACTATATATACAAAGAAAATAATTTTGCGAGCATTTTTATAGTAAAAAATACATATTTTTATTTCTTTTGTGATTTTTTGGATTTTAAATTTATATTTATTGTTAAATTAATTATGTAAAATATTATGCTAATTATTATTTGACTTTTAATAAATAATAAACACTTAAAATATATGTACAATAATATAATAATTAGAGTTAATTATTTACATGTTAATTGTTAATTAATGTTAGTGAAATACTTTAGCAAGAGAGATAATCGTACTAAAGAATATTGACAAATCAAGGATTTATCAAAGTGTGGCCATCCAAATAATATTGACAAATCAAGGATTTATCAAAGTGTGGCCATCCAGAATACCTAAAATCTTTAAATAAGGGCACAAGTATAACTCTAGCTAATAAGAAATCTACATTCATCATTGAAACCAACTTACTCGTAGGACTAGAAGGAAGTTAGGTTGTTCATTCTGATGCTTCTATTCATGTATGCGAGTCATATGTTTGAAGACATCAGAAATCTTGATGAAGGGAAAATAGTCATCCAAATGAGGATCTGATGCAATTGTTACAACGATCATGTTCGGAACATGTAGACTATCATTATCTAGTGGGAGAGTCCTAGATATTAGATATTGTCTTTATGTATCGGATGTTAGAAGGAACTTACTATCCGTATCTAAGCTGGTTGGACATGGATATACTATCCTTTTCTATAATAAACTTATCATAAATCGTTACAGTAAATTTATAGCAGATGATTTTCTAACAGCAAGTGGACTCTATATTGAACATGAATGAATGTATCGTGATTGTTAATACCACTGTTAACAGTAAAACCCCTAAACGATCAAGACAGTATGCAGATCATTTAACTGTGATATGGCATCCGAGACTTGGATGTGTGTTTGTTAATGGGATCAATAGAGTGGTAAAATATAGACCTTTAAATTTCCTCAAAGTCCGTGATTTACCAACTTACGAACATTCTATTCGTGGGAAAATGTCCAGGCAACCTTCACTAAAAAGGATAATGATGCAAAGGTATATTAACCCAATACATACTGATGTATACAGTTCTTTCGTACTACGAATCGAAATGGACATCAATATTGCGTGATCTTTATTAGTGATCATTCGTGGTATTGTCTTCTTATTATGTCACAAACATGAAACATTTGAAAAGTTCAAAGAGTTCATGGATTTGGTTGAGAACCAAAAAAAGGATAAAACGGATTCAACCTGACCGAAGTGGCGAATACCTCTCAAATGAATTCAAATAATACCTTAAGGAGAGAGGAATTATTTCCAATCTCACTCATCCAAATACTTCTGAACACAACGGAGTTGCAGAGATACACAACAGAACCACGTTGGACATGGTGAGATGAATGATGAGTAAAGCAAACTTACCTCCAAGTTTCTGAGGATATGCTGTAAAGACTACAACTTTTGTGCTAAACAAGATTCCATCTAAATTTGTACCTAAAAAACCTCATGAGATTTGGTATGGTACCAAGCCGAGCGTATGACACTTGAGGATTTTGGGTTGTTTAGTCCATGCTAAAAATGTATATGTAAGCAAGTTGGAATCTTGCACTAGAGAGTGCTACTTCATTGGATACATAAGAAATGATATCGAATACCAACTTTATGATCCAGAGACTAAAAAGATATTTTTTCTTGAGACATAAATATCCTGAAAGATGTTTCCTTTAAAGTCAAGAAAATAAAGTTAACCAATCGAATCTAGTGAGATCGATGAAGTTCCTAATCTGGAAACTAAAGAAATAATTGAAAATAACACGAACATACCTCTTAGAAAGAGTTCTAAGGTTGCAAGGCTACATAAAAGGTTTGGATTCCATGTATCAAAAGAGTCTGATAATGATCAAACTTCATTTGATGAAGCTTTGGGTAGTCGTGACATGGATAGTTGTATGCAGGAAATGAAGTCTAAGATATACTCCATGCACAAGAATGGTATATGGACCCTTAGATCCACCTAAAGGGATCAAACCCATTGGGTGCAAATGGATCTTCAAGAGAAAGAGGGGATCCGATGAGAAGGTAGAGACCTTCAAAGCATGGATCATAACCAAGGGTTACACACAGAGAGAAGGCATCAACTAAGATGAGACATTCTCTCCTGTGGTCATGCTTAAATCCACCAGGAAGTTGCTTGCTATAGTTGCACAACTGGACAATGATATCTAACAGATGGATGTCAAGGCCGATTTCTCAATGGATACCTCAAAGAGGATATCTATATAGAGCATCCCCAGGGCTTCATAACCAAGGAAGGAAAAGCAAGCAAGCTAAAGGAATTCATCTATAAGCTCAAACAAGCTTCACATAGTTGGAACATCGGATTCGATAAAACCATAAAGATTTATGATTTCAAGCAGAATCTGGATGAGACATGTGTATACAAGAAGCTTAGTGGGAGTACAATCATGTTCATTGTGCTTTATGTAGATGACATCCTTATCATTGGAAATGATACAGGGATGATGAATAGTGTTAAGATCTGGTTGTCCAATACCTTTGAGATGAAATATCTCGAAGAAGCCTCTTATATCTTGGGTCTGAAGCTGTTAAGAAATAGACAAAAGCAGATATTGGGACTATCACAACAAGGATACATTAAAAAGATCTTGGAAATATTTAATGTGGAAAATTCCAAGAAAGGCTTCCTTCCCTTAAGACATGGTATTCACCTGTCTAAAAGGATGGCTCCTCAATTTGTTAAGGAAAAGAAAACCATGGACGGATGCCCTTACACATTAGACGTGGGAAGCTTGATGTATGTCATGATATGCACTAGATCAGATATCTACCGTGCAGTACGAGTGGCAAGCCGTTACCAATCATTCTATGGAGAGAAAAACTGGACTACAATGAAAAGCATCTTCAATTACCTAAGAAAACTCAAGACTACGTCTTGGTTTATGGAGATAATGATCTACAAGTCTTAGGGTACAATGTTTTGGACTTCCAATCATATGTTAATGATAAAAGGACCACCTCATGGTTCTTATTCTTGTTGGACAGTAGTGCTCTGTGAGTTAAGTGTATGGTTGTTTCGACAAAGTAAAGCATTGGATGCATAAGATGTGGCAAATACATTGGATGAACTTAATGGTCACTTGAGGTATGCAAGTTTGTAATAGAACTTAGCATAGTCATTAGTAACAAAGTGACTAATCATCTTACTCGGGTTTTTGAAAAAACAGTCAACGATTAGCACAATGAATATGTGGTTGAGAGTTGTACATGAATGACACTAAGGGCAAGTGGGAGATTGTTGGACTTGTATGCTCATGGAAACCCATTAATTCAATAAAAGTTATTGTTTTATCACATCCATATGAAATAAAATGAATGAATGTGAATGCTATTACTATTAAGGTCCCTTTGTACAATTATGGTTATGTACCATGACCATATTGAATACCATGCAACTTGGAGAACAAGTCCGACTTCAAACATTTGATGTTCAATAAACATCTTTAGTCTGAGAAAGAGATGGCAATCTTTCTCTAAAGACTGATTTCCAACCAACTTCTTAGACCCTTGCTTAGGAATGTAGATTCAGAAGTGTTGAAATAATCAAGTCAAAGAGTTGATTTGATGAGTACGGGATAAACTAAGACATGAATCATAACTGTCATGATCAGACACACATCCTTTGACCTGAGATAGATATGCATCTATATACCTAAGCATGCACATTTTACATACCAGTAGGTTGGTGACCTCACCAAGGCCCATATACCGGTACGTTGGTGTGCATATGAAGACATATGAGAAGTATGATCTTTCAAAGGAATCATATATGTTTATAGTTGATGAATCAGAAGACAGAGCTCACTCACGAGATAATTTGAGGTCATAATGAATTACATGCATGGTCATCTTGTTACATGAATTCGAGATCCTAATATATGTTTTTGGAAAGTATATGATTAATATTGTCGCCCAATTATCAAATGAGAAATTTAATAGTTATTCTGAAGAAGATAATCAAACTAAGACTTGAACTTCTAATTTATCAAAGTCTTCTAGTGTGAAGGATGAATGAGTATTGGGAATACTCAGGGTTAAATCTATCATAATATATCATTTATCATGACAGTTCCATTCCGAGGGAGCGATAAAACATGATGGATTTAGTGGCTCCATTTACCTAGATGATTTGAGATTAATTAAATTAAACCAGAATTCATTTGAATCCAATTTCCAATTCCAATTTCAATTCCAATTTTAATGTCCAAATGTTGGAAACAAGAATGATCATGTAAATAGAAATTTACAAGCTCCTTAAGCTAATTTCTAAGATCCAAATGGTTTGTAATATGATTAGAAATGGTTGAGCAATCTAGGTTTAGCTCACCGATACTTTTTCCAGTTCACATAGAGTGGTTTGCATTTCGTTGAGCTCACTTAGAGCCTGAAGTATTGCACTCGAGTTCAATTGATAAGAGTATCAATTTCAAGCTAAAAAGGTATAAAGTCTGAAATTGGATTGATATGCAGATTTCATGACACTATACATGGATATTATGATCTCCCAGATATTATCTCCAAGTATTTACATTTGTATCTCATGAGTTCTAATTGGATTAGGACTCATACTATTTGAATATCAATATTGAGATAATAATTGCTGTTGTCATATTCTTGAGGGTGTTTTATGAATATGATTTACAAATTCAATCCATTAATTAATATGAATAAAGATGCATAATAATTATTGTTTATATGATTATTATTTATATAATTAATATTTATGTGAATACGATTCACATAATTATTTCAAAGCACATGTGTGAATATGATTCACATTAAAATAAATGTAAATTGGATTTACATTTACTTTTGAATTTATGAATAAGATTCATAAGCTATGAGGATCATTCTCATAAAATTAGCAATTTTAATAATTGAATTATCAAATAAGCAACAACCTCCTTCTATTATGGAAATAAAATGGGAGCATATATTGTGACACAAGGCACCATAGTTTTAGAGTCCATGGATTGTACTCTAAGTCAAGTTGATGCTTAATTTATTAATGATTTTAATTTGCCTATTCTAATGTGTACTCGTTGTAATACGGGCCAATCAGCAATCAATTAGAACCAAGCCCAATAATCTCCATGAGGAGTACTTGGCTTAATTTATACCTGGGCAAGTCTAGGGTCGAACACAAGGACATGAGCAATTATGTAATTTTACCTAAGTGTTAAATATTGATTTTTAGCAATTTCAATGCAATTTAGGTCGAGCAAATGCAACACACAAATAATGCAGGGACGAGCAATTATATAATTTTACCTAAGTGTTAAATATTTATTCTAGCAATTTCAATGCAATCTAGATCAAGCAAATGCAACACACAAATAATGCACGCAATTTTTAAAGCATTCTTTGCATTTATCTTACATGGGAAAACTGTAATGCAATGCGACATATATTAAATGAACGAACAAATATGCTCATGATAATTAATTTAATAGCTTGCGAATTCAATTAATTCTTAATGAACAATCAAGGTGATAAAGGATGTAATTTAATCACAAATAAATCAATTTTAGACAATTATAAAACTGAATAGACAACTAATGCTCTCTGAATAATTAGGTGTGAATGATATATCAAAACAATGAATTAAATGCACCACATAAAAGAACTTAAAATAACTTTCAAATGACACTAATTTTATTTAATTAAGATATATGGTTGACAAGTTATTCAACAAACTTTACAAGGACATATTTGCAATAAAGATTCAAAAAAATATTATAAAAAACAACACATTTAGGTCCAAGCTGGACTAAAGTGTAATAACAAAAACCGATAGGGATAAAATACAAATGTTGCAATAACGAAAGGACATATCTACTAATATAGATAGTCGACAGGGTATCAATGCACAAAGTACAACATCACGTGCTGAAGGTGCGTTCGTCAAGGCTCGGGTCTCGCTCTGGCTTGGACCACACGTCGCTGCCTCGTGCTTCGGGTCTATTTCAGTTGCACCGAACCGCATGATCGAAAACAACATTTTGGCTGATGACATGGTGTGATGGGGACCATAGGATCATGCCCAAATTGGGTGGATCTAATGACGACTTCTCCTCGAAGATTATCTCCTCCCTCCTCCGTAAGTGACAACGAAGCTGGGGCTCCGGCGAAATCTTTCTTTCTCCTCCGTGATCCTTTGCTTAGGCTGAAGGTCTGAAAGCTTCACGTTGGTCTCACAAAGACAATGGTTGCTATATCATTGGTTGTCAAGGCTTCAAATTCCTTGTCAATAAAAGCTTCAACAAAAGGGAAGCTGGAGGATGGAGAACAGTTGATTTCCCGATCATTGAGACATTTGAGCACATGGAGTTGTTAGCAGACAAGCACACACAAGCAAAAATCGATTGAACTACTTGGGGAGGCATGATGGGGGCTTTATGGTGGTGAGAGATACAAGCCCTAATGGGTCTCCAGGTTGTGCTAGGTTGGAGAAGGATTGAGGTGATGACAGAGATGAATAAGTGTCGGAGATCACCGAGATGTTACGCATAATTGAGTGATAGATTGCAAAGATGCACAAATATTCAAATCATGGATTAGCAGAAGAAAACAAGTCAAATAAAATGGAGAAAACAAACCAAAACTAAGGTTTAGGATCTTACCTGGAATGGAAGTGGAAATGGTGATGAATCTTAGCCTGGGTACGAAGAAGAATTTGGCTAGAGTTCTAAGCTCTTACAACCACTAGTGATGCTATAGCAAGGCTTGAATTGCGTTGGATCTCGCCGGCAAACACACTCCACCATCTCACTTAGATACACCAATAACTATCACTCAAAAGTGTGTAAGGCTAGGAGGTTTTGCTAACAATGGGTGGATAACGATTGCGGTGGTCGGAGAAGGGGTTTTGAAGAGCTGGAAGTTGGCGACGGGTGGTTGCGAGCTGTGGGTTTCAATCGCTCATAAGTTAGGGAACGTGAAGAGAGAGAAGTATCTGGAGGTCGGGCGGGGAAAAAGGATAGATGGAGAAAAGGATGGCGACATTAGAATGTCAAAAGGTTGCACAAAGCAATTGGAGAAAAATCGACAAAGGAAGCGGTTTAGGAAACTGTCAAGGTGAGGTTTGAAGAGGCACGAGGAAGACGAAGGTCTTTCGATCGTCGAATGGGAATTAGAGTACCAGGATTTAGGCACGATATGATGGCTCTGATGTGCCTGATCGAGATAAATCGAGTGGCAGAGAATAGAGGGGGAGCAACGGTTGAGATCGACTAATCATAGTCGATCTAATGGATAGAACAAAGGTGTTGGATTATAAAGAGCCAGACCACATGGCTGAAGAAAATGGTCCCATGTGGCCCAATGAAATAAATAGAAAAATAATAAATATGTATAAAATAAAAAATAAAAGAAGGACAGAGTAGGAAAAGTTGTAAACATGAAAGTTATAGATCTCGATAAGATCTACAACTTTCATGTAGAACTCAAAGAGAAAATAAGTCATCTATACATAGGAATAATTTTACAACTAATTAAAAAATTTATTTTTTTTATTTTATAGATTATGTTGAATTAGTTAGTACAATATTAATCTAATTTTTATTTATTTTTTAAATAATGAAAACATAAAACATCAGCACGATAACATGGTTACTTAATCTACAATAATTTGGGTTAATTATGAATAACACAATAATTAATGTTAATTATTAGTTAATATTAATAGTTTTCTTAAGCTAGAGATATAATGTAGATGAATAATGTTGATAAATCTGGGATTTATCAGTGAGCAAGGAAATATTCATATCCCTTGATCCATGATCCAAGGGATACCATGGAGGACACCTACCATGAGGAGAAAACACCTCATAGATGTTCCCCCCCATTGCTATAAAAGAGAAGGCAATGCCTATATTTCATAACATGCTTGTTCCTCCTAGTAATTCCAAGTTGCCTTGATCATTGAGAAAGAAGATCAGAGAGTAGAAGATTATCTAATACATGTCCTCCCCTCTCCCCACATCCCTACACATCCACCTTCAAGCCTCCATCTTCTCTTCATAGACGTGGCACTGCAAGAGAGATCATCTTCTTCGTCATGCTTTGCATAAATATAAGAGGACTCGACTTCGTGAGACGAAATCAAAAGATTGATATATTCTTGGTCTCATCCTTGGGTGGACAAATTCAAGAAGAAGAAGACTTTGAAGTTCATGGGAAGCTATGCGACTCATCATCGTTCTCAGGAAAGAGATAAGCGCATATCAGACTTGATTCAGAATGTCTCTTGCTTTAGAGACTCACACTTCAAGAGGTAACCCTAATCTTATCTAAAATTTCATTTGAATATCAGAAACCATGTTAGTAAAATTATTTCCTAAATTAATGGTTTCGTAAAATACAAAAGTTGCGTGGAAAATTTCTTATTCATACAATATTTTAAGCAAACATTTGCTAATTATTCCATGTTTCCATGAAGCGAAGTTCTTGAATCTTCGATGACTTCTTCATCTTGTTGATGCCTCAATACAAATGTGGTGAGAACCTACCTCATTTTGAAAGGGACCTTATATATATATATATATATATATATATATATATATATAGGATGAGGATGGGGAGCTTGCACCAAGGTGCATGTAACTTTACATGCACCGGCGCTTATATCTTCCACATTTTTTTACTTTTTTGAAAAATACCACCATGTATATTCATCCATATATCCCTCCAATATGTCATTCGAATTTCGTCAGAAAAAGAGACTCCTATGACCTCCATCCAGAATAAGTCGATTACAACAATTCTAAGACCGTTAAAATTACCTGTTCTGGATGGAAGTTAAAGGAGTCTCTATTTCTGACGAAATTCGAATGACATATTGGAGGGATATATGGATGAATATACATGGTGGTATTTTTCAAAAAAGTAAAAAAATGTGGAAGATATAAGCGCCTGTGCATGTAAAGTTACATGCACCTTGGTGCAAGCTCCCCATCCTCATATAGGATTTCTTTCAAATAGGACTTGGTCCTTCCTGAGTTCAGGAAGGCCAGCCCCTTTTTTGTAGAAGACATGACGACTTTAGTAGAATACGTATACAGATTGTATTACAATATGCATCTTTAAAATTTGTATTATAATACATGGTTTTGTATGTGGTTTTGTATTTATAATGTGCAGTTATAATGCAAACTATGTATATAGGGGCCCTTCAATTTTTGTATTATAACTGCACATTATAAATACAAAATCGCATACAAAACTGCATATTATAATACAAACATTAAAAGTGCATATTGTAATACAATATGTATACGTATTCTACTAAAGTCATCATGTTTTCTATAGAAAAGGGGTTGGCCTTCCTGAACTCAGGAAGGACCAAGTCCTATTTGAAAGAAATCCTATATATATGTGAGGGTTGATTTTGTGTAAAAAACTGTGAGAGCATGAGAGCAGTGAATATGGACCACTAGATTTTGCTCTTCTCTCTCCTCCTCCAATCAATTAGGAGAGAGAAGATAAAATTTAGTGGTTCAGAATCACTGCTCTCATGCTCTCACAGTTTTTGACTCTCACAAGATCAACCCCCTCTCTCTCTATATATATGAGTGATCCTGTGAGAGCAAAAAACTGTGAGAGCATAAGAGCAGTGATTCTGGACCACTAGATTCAATCAGGAGAGAGAAGGTAATCTAGTGCTCCAGAATCACTGCTCTCATGCTCTCACAGTTTTTTGCTCTCATATGATCACTCCTCTCTCTCTCTCTATATATATATGACATGGTCCTTCCATGTGTATGGAAGGCCAACGATCATAACTATTAGATTCAAAACTAACAGATGATCAATTTCCTTGCTTAAAAGGGTATTTTGGTCATTCTTTTCTGCATTAATTATGCAAATCATTTAATATTTTGAAATACTAAATTTAGCTAAATCTAATTTTGGTATTTTTTTGCATTAACTTATTTAAATCATATCCAATTTTGTATTGGGTGACATTACGTGGGGGCAAGAGCTTGTAAATCCTCATGTTTTTTTGTAGAATTCATGGTTCCTTTTGTAGCAAGTATATATTTTTTGTAAAATGAAACTCTAATTAGAAAATTTCAATTAATTTTATGTTTCCTTTCAATGCCATTGCCAATATTGTATGTCATTCAAAAAATTCATCATCCATTTGTAAAGTTTATATGGTTCTTTGTAAACTACAATTCATATTAGTATACTAATTTTTTATATTTTCTATCAATATTTTTATATTTTGATGATTTATGTGAAATATGCCATTCTTTTGTAAATATAGTATGATATTCTGCAAAGAAAATAACAATTTGTTAGATATATATTCAAATGTTTAAAATATACATCAACTATGTATAACACACATGAAATATGTAAGATATACAAAAAAATTACAGTAGTCGTTCATGACTAAACGATATGTAAAATACACATCAAATATGTATAATTCCCATAAAAATTTGTGATACACATCAAATATGTAAGACATATTAAAAAAATGGTCGTTCACATGCAACCGTCAGGTTTCATGGTCACCGTCACCAATGAATCCATGGGCTGCCTCAACCAACATGACATCATCATGAGGTTGAAGTGGATCATTGGTCGCATGCCCTGCTTGCACCTCCACCTCCATGCTACACAGGTTGTCATCGTCATACACACTGATATCAGTCACATGCAATCGTCGTGTACTAGAATCCATCATCTCTATCTATACATTACCGTCATCGTCCCTCCACTTGCCACCATCGTGATCAAGATCCGTACCACCACAGCCACCCTTGGTCATCTGCGCACAACGCACCGACAATGTAAGGACCACAAATGCAACCCATGCATAGCCGTTGATGCCGTACGGTGCTCCATGCACCATCAACGCAAGCATGTCGTCTAATTTGCCTATGTGTCGCCGCCATCATCCATAAATTGTGTCCGCTCTCTTTGCATGTGAGGATTTTTAAATCTGAAAAAGAAAATTAGGAGAGAGATTAATGACGGAGATATTTTAGGTGGTTACATACTATAATTAGATAATGAATAATGATCAAAATAGTTTTTTATTAGTTAAATAATAATATTAAAAATAACTGTCTAATTAGTTAATGATGCATGTAATCGTGACCTTCCTTAAGGATGTAAGGATCATGTCCCATTGGAGAGATATATTTATATATAGAGAAATTATCTAGTGGTCCCTGTGTCGTTTGGAGATGGGATGAGCCCCCAACTCCAACTACCAGATAAGTTACTGCTAACTTCATATAAGTTACTAAAGCTATGATATCACTTACTGAAGCTTTGATATATATTGCTGAGGCAATTTATAGAGTTCGTTTTTACTTGTAACTTCTTATAAGTTACTAAAGCTATCATATTACTTACTGAAGCTTGTATTTTTATTACTGAAGTCGTTGGAGATCGATCACAAAGTGTTACTGGTAACTTCATATAAGTTAGTAAAGTTATGTTATACTTACTGAAGCTTGTATTTTTATTACCGAAGCCGCTGGAGATCATAAACTATTACCGGTAACTTCATATAAGTTACTAAAGCTGTGATATCGCTATTGAAGCTTTGATATATATTGCTGAAGCAATTTATAGAGTTCGTATTTACTTGTAACCTCATAAAAGTTACTAAAGCTATGACATTACTTACTAAAGCTTGTATTTTTATTACTAAAACCGCTATAGACACAAACTGATGAAGTGTATTCATCCCAACTCTAGACGGGACATGGTTCATTAAGCCATATATATTTTGCAAATATATAAATGAATACTTAGTTAAGGATATACATTTTTATTTTTTTAACATATAGAGATACCCATGGATATGAATATAAATATGTATTTCCTTATATGAATACATATGTGGATATTTTTTCTGTATATGATATGTATTCGGGTTTCAAAATTGAAGTGGATTGTACATAGCTATAATAAGACACTGATATATTTGAACATATATGCTATTTTATCCAATTCGTTATAGATATGTATTTTCATTTTCTTATATATACATGTTGTATTTTTTTTGCTAGACGTGAGTATGTAACCGGATTTTAAAGTAGGTGTGCATTGAATAGAGATGCAATATAGTATAAATATATTTGTATCCTTTTGCTATTGTATGCAAGTCCTTTTAATTTGCAGATAAACCATGTACATGGATATGCATTTTTTCCCTTTTTGTTTTGGTGGATAGAAATACAGCTACTTTGCCTTAATGGAAAGATACAACTGTGAATTTTGCGGGGCACAACTGATAAGGGGAGTTCATAACTAATATCGCAGAAGTTAAAAAAAGTACAAGTGATAGAAACATGTACTTTTATTTCGAAAATATTGATACAGATAAGAATACCATTCTGATGTGCAGATAATGAACCATATCCTCAAAATATGGATACCGACACATTTTTTTTACAATTAAGATATGGACATTTGACAAATGAATACTGATTAGTTTACAAATGTTGACATATCTTATTTAGAGCAATAAATATTTTAGGTTCAGAACAACCTACACAATACAAGAAGTGTAGTAAGTAGTAAGTTTTAAATAATGAGAGTTGACTTAAAAAAACTAAATAATAAAAGAAAGATTACCGTACTTATTAATGATCATGTATATTTGAATTGTGATATTTCAAAGTTTGATTTGTAGTCGTATTTGTATTCGTATTATTCAAACAGCGGATTATTGGTATTGCTATCCTCCAAAATTTAAACACTCGTATTCATATATGTAGTCAAAATTGAAGCTATGAAATTCGGTTTTGTATTCATTGGATGTTGAATTCCAACATTCATATTCGCATTTATATTTGCCATATATAATAAATAGCACTCATATCCTCCATATTACGCATACAGATATGTACAAACATAGACATATTTGTATTTGTTTTCATCCTTGCATAGAGTCGAAGATAAAGGGCGTAAACAAATGGGAATCATAATTCATCAAAGCTATGCGGAACTACATCAACGTGTCATTTGTTCAATTTAAACTCGATCAACATGTGATAATGGAGTTCATCCTCTGCTGTGTCTTTTACCATTTTTTTTGCAAAATCTTGAGAAAAATCCAATCCAATCGTATAAGATTGAATCTATAAATATTCATCTACAGACCTATCAAATTTTATCTTCATCTGATATTTATAGCTAATTTATCATAACGGTCAAAGAAGTTGTCAAATTTGAAAAGATTTTCAAGTCCAGTGAATGTTAACCTTTTTCTGTAACCTTTATAATAAAATAGCTAGGAAAATTCTCATGAATAAGAAATTTCATAGGCGTGTAGACAAATATTCATCGATTCAATCTACAAGGTTGGAATTTTTATTAAGATTTGGCAAAAAAGGAGACAAAAGGCCATGATGTGGATTTAGCCACAGGAGAGGATCTGCTCTACGAAGATAAACATCCCAGTTAGAACCATGATCTTTGATAATCTTGACAACTGGTATCATAAAATCTTCGTTTCGTTTCCTCATGATGAAGAGATCACATATGCTTTTTCCAGTAAGTTCCTTCTCAATTGAAGACAAAGACAAAGTGGAAAGCATTCGGCAATTGCAGAAAAATCAGAACTCTTTTGAATAAAAAAGCATTATACAAAACCACGCATTGCTGCAACATATTACAGTGACTTTAGTGGGAATTTTTTTAAAAAAAATTACATCAGCATAAAAGAATAAACACACACTCACACACAAGTATCTACATTACTATCACCAAAGGAAGAGTCTAAGCTTACATCTCTCTCTACAGCTGTGAAAAATCATTCTTCTATCTACAGCAATGAAGAACATCGAAGCTTCAGTGAAGATGGCAAGTAACTAAACTTTGTTTTGAACGATCTCGATCGATGTCTGCGATCTCACTGAGCGAGATTTGAGGGATATTCCCCCCTTTGCAAGAGAGTAGGCATTCAGTGCTTTCACAACATTATGAAATCTCCTTCGGTATGTTGGGAATTTAGATATGCTTCCCGTCATTCCTATCAACCTGCATTTTTTTAAATCAGCACTCAGAGATCTACTTTGCACTTCTTATACATATGGTCACAAGGATCGTGAGAAATAAACAAAAGGATATTAAGGTTGTGGATTATATATGAGGCAGATTACAATGGTGATTTTCTCAAGAAAATATACCAAAGAAAAAATATATATGAAAGAATTTCAGTTCCAGAACTAGGTAGAGACGGATAAAAAATATAGCATATTCCCACCGAGTAAGATTCCATATGTCCTAGTTGATTGCTTTGTGGATTGCTAGACAAAGGAAGTACGAAATGAAATATATTTGCAGAACACACAACCTAAGCATTTCAAGTGAAGCTAATGGAAACTTTGGCCCCTATCCTGCACAGAGCATCTTCTAAATGCGAGAAACATTTCTGTTAATCATGGGCTCAAATTGCAGTTACAAATTGGAGGTGCCTCTACTGCTGATGTAAATTGATTTTTATATGAATATATTATGCATTGCCCAAATCATAATATTGATCAAATGAGACATGTACTGGCCAGGTGCTCGAACAAACGGGAGAATGGCTATGAACTCTAAAGAATAGTTGTTGGTGATTATCTCTCTGTTAAGTTTCATAAATGGCTTCTAATTTTAGTTAAGTTTCACGTACATCCGTTTTTCTAAGGATGAATCTAAAGGTTACATATCTGGGAAGATTTGCAGATGGTATATATTTTTCGTAACTGCAGTAGTGAGGAAAAATTTCAGGTTCTAACAGTGAAGGGGCATGTATTACAAAGAACACTGATTATAGATATACTATTATAAGAATATCACGTTCTAATTACTACAATTCCAGGGTGTTTTTTGTGTTATAAGAAAAAGTGGTCTTATCATCGCATGAGATTCTGCTGAAATTAGAAGAGGATGTGCGTGACGCATACCTTCTACTGATGGCCTGAATCTGGGCAGCTCTGAGAGGATCTTTAGGCAAGGAAGCATCATTTCTCCAAGACTCCATCCGCTCTTGATTGCCACCAAAGAGAGTAAGTTTCTCCAGAAAGGTCACCTCATTGTCGTCGAGTTTTTGGATCTTGATCTGCTCCTTCAGTACCATTACAGGATGAAAGAACCAATCCAGTAGCCGGTCATTCGGGCGATTCAGATGGTTGAGCTCTGCACCAGTACTCATCACAATTCCCTGTGCTCCGGCATTGATGGAATCAAGGAGGCTTCTAAGAAGGGCATATGAAAGCAGTCCAAGTCCAATGACTGATCCTTGTGTGCCCCCCCTCGCGGCGAACCAGTCATCAATATCATCTTGTTTTATTGCACCTGCATCCAAGAGAGCTTTCCCTTCCAATTCGCATGCTTTCATTATCTCTCCCCAGATCTGTTATCAACAGTTTTAAGACTGTCACGATTGATGATACTGATGAGTCCAAAGCTACGTGACCAATGTTTTTAATTTTAAACTACACGAACTATCGACATTATAACACCAGAAATATAATATACCTGAACCACCTTCACCTCTTGTATCACCTCCCTGACAGATTTTGATGGAGCTAAGCTTGGAACTAGCAATGCTGGGGGAGTCATGCGAGTGTCCTTGTTATCTCTAGCAGTATTAGCTCCAACAGATAGTTCAGATGATGCTGGGACCTTCCTCTTCCTATATTGGGGCCTGCAATATGTGTAAAAATGGTTAATTTAAATAACTGATGCAACTAATCAAAAATAATGAAGAGATTGTAGATGATTGGGTTATTAGAACAGTACAATGATACTTGACCACCACACACATTGCTTTCAATAGCAACTAGGACATAGAATGGTAGATATTTAATCACCTTGGGAATATGGATCCCTCCCCCAAGTACAGCCAATCGTTTGTATATTCATCAAACACCGACACCGCGGCAACCAAATACGCAAGCCCTCTTCGAAGTGATTGTTCCTGCACCAAAAATATCAAATGAGTATGCGAAATAATGTCAAGGACGGAGACTTGTAAGAAAAGAGTGAGGCAATTGGGAACCTGGTAGACGATAATCGACCCGTACAGTCCCATGAATATACCAGCAATGAAAGCAGCTGCGATGCTACCAACAACGACGAGAGGCCACAGAATGATGGCTAAACCGGCTATCGGTACACAAGCTGTCTCAAGGAAAGGCCCTTCCCCTCTTATCATGTCATGAAGCAGCCTCTGCCAGCCCTTGAAAAGCAAGTATGGGCTCTTTACCAATGCAATTAACGTAAACATAGGAACCTCCACTGCAACACCCATCACACCCACGAGAATGCACGCGGGAATATCCCTAAATCTGAAACAAGTTCCAATAGCAATGTTAGTTATCAGATGTTTCTGAAATGCTTGATACATCAGTTGAATGTGCAGACTCATATCTGTAATACGAGCATTACTTGATCACAGTCCATTCCCTAACTGAGAAGTTGATTAAAAAAATTGCTTCTTTTCTAATTGCAGAAGATTGTTTGGACTTTGGACAGTAAAATAACCTGATTGTTCGTGTCTGGTGTTCTTCGGGGCTCTTCTCCCTTAACTCCTTCAGATAAACTGGAATGGAGTGGTAACATACATCTGTAAAATCACGAACAACAATACAGCTACCTCGGATAGTGTCCCAAGTTCCATCCTGCATTGTTTAACGAAAGTAAAAGTTAAATCATTAGCACTGACGACGAGTGTGAGTATCTTTGATTCGATAAACTCTTCTTTCACATACCACAATGCAGTGATAACATTTGTCTCGTGCTCCACCTCGACGGAAGGCCTCGAAGGTAGATATCCATGGCGCAAAGAACCCGTAACCCAAGCCCACAAGGACACTCCCGACGAAGCCGAAAATAAACCATAGACCGAATACTACAGGGAGAGCAATAAGAAGGACCAACTTCAAAGCTATGTTGACTCGATCAGTCCTGCACAACAGAATTTCATTGTCTGATGAGAAAACATTTTTTTTCCAATCAGTACATACAGGATTCTGTTGTGTTTTGCATCGTTTACTGAAAAAAAAAAGAATTGCTATCACATGGAACGTTTAATAGTAAACCTGCCCTTTTCAGGGAGCACTTTTACCACGACATTATAAAGGATTTCCGATGGATGGGTTAGAATAAGCTCACTTGAGTTGCTCCAGACCATCATAATAAAGGATTATTGTTAGATAGTAACTTTCAACTTGGGACAAAAAATATCTGTGCCTATCAGAGGAACCATTTCAGGTTCTTCTGACAAATTAACATGCAACTGATAAACTCAATTATATTGGAAATATTTCTGCAGCTATTTAGTGTCATGTGTTCGTGTGATTGCTTTTCATGCTTGTTATCTGCTTCATCATCAATGGGCATGTGGGAACTTATAAGATGCAAGAAAATACACGTTAAGCTTGTAACTTGGACGCAAGGGGATGATAGGGTGAAAGTGCAATGACTATTATCTAATTAAAGAAATCAAATATATAGTGGGCAATACTCAACAAATGAGCAAATCACAACTCTTCAACTCATGTCCTCGATCAAATTCAAGTATTTTTAAAGATTCTACTTCAAATTAAGAAAACGTAGTTCATCTTTCAGATCTATAAGACTACTATATAAAATCAGGTAAAGTGCCAGCTGGATAAAAAACTGGCAGAACCCAACTGCTTATTAAATACGTATAACAATTTGACGTCTTTCTACGATGCAGAACTAAACCTGAAGTTCTTACAGTAATATTAAATACCAAGAAAGAAGATGATTGCTTACACAAAAAGGGTATAAACAACCCAATAAAAATGTGCAGGGGACAGCGCTATCAGCACACCGTAGTTTCCCACGATCAGAACAAGAGCTGCGATCGGACCCACAAACAAACCTGCAGCAAAGATTCAAGATTTCCTTCTTCAGATCAAAACCCCAATTAAATGGAAACAAAACTGTAAGAGGCGACAGGTAAAGATGGGACCTTTGAGGAACCCAAGTGCAAGCGCAGCACAGAAGGTGAGAAACAGAGAGAAGGCCTTCACACCGCTCTTCACAGGCTCCATAGCCGCTGCCAACGACTAGAAAGAAACCAAGAGGTACCAAAAGTTCAGGATCGATGATAAGAAGGTTGGATCAAGTCCTGAAGGTCGTAAGGATTGAGAAGGGAAAGAAGGGTAAGAAAGAAGAGAGGATTAGGATTCCAGGAAGAGCAGATGAAGAGAGGACTAAAAAATAGAGCTAGAATTGAGTCTTCTGAGTTCTCAGGGAGATGGAATAAAAGGAAGAAGAAGATTCTACGAAGGAAGGCCATTCATTATTTGCTCTCTCTCTCTCTCTCTATCTTTCAATCCACTATGGTCAGGTCAGAGGTCAGCAACGAGAATGACCGGCTTGTTGTGCGTCATCATTGGTTGGCTGTTTGCAAAGATACGCTGGAAATTAAAAGGAGTAATTTACACAAAAGCCAACTTCTTTTATCACATCTCATCCAATGTGGTTCCTCCCTTCATGTTCTCGAGGCAAAACACCTGTATAATTTGATGAAGTATAGCGTCTACTTCGTGGAATTTACGTTCGAGTTGATAGAAGAAGAACATATTGGAATCATTCTTTCTTAATATAGGTTCTTTGGTTGTTAAGGATGGCTAGATGATAAATACTGTAGGATGATTTGTTCGGATGTAAGAAGCTTTCTGAAACAAAAGGGAAAAAGGGAAGGGGTAGAGGGATCCAATCTTTGCTTTTTTTGTTAATCTCAAATGCAGAATTCCGTAGGTTTGACAACTTTTTTTTGTCCATCATAAATCCTAAATTTTGTAACATATGACTTCTTTGTTAGAAATAGAGATCGGAATAAGAACTTATTCCTATCTTCTCTTATTCTTCATTATATACTCCTTTATTTTCCTTCATCTCTTCCCTTATTCCTCCTTATTCATTAAGTTATAACCTTATTCAGTATCCCTTATATGCTAATCGAACATGAATAGTATTTATTCCAGCTTATTTCACTTTATTTCCAGTATCCTTATCCATCCAGCTGAATAGAAATAGTATTTATTCCAGCTTATTCTCTATCATTATTCATGTTTATTTCCGAACCGAATGCATGTGACAATCATTTTGCAGTTCACTCTTTTAATTAAGTCATAAACACGTAAAGATTGATGCACATTCATAAACTGTTCTCGTAAAACAACTCTTAGTGGTCCAAACTTTGGTCATTCTTGTAAACAAGGTTTCGTCTTTTCTTTGGGCTTTTTTACTCCTCATGAGTAATTAGCTTTCAGACACTTACATAAAAAAAAGTAATTATGAAATTTATGGCGACACGGGAGCTGCATAATTAGACGTAGTGAGGATCATCTGCAGTACAATACCGCAGACGTCTGTGGTAAAAGCGTGGATCTTTCGCACGAATTCGTACTGTTTGTGGGCTCCTACCTTATAAATTCATGTGAACCGCTCGATCCGGGCAGCTAGACGCAGTAGTTTCATGATCTTATCATGGATACCTTAAGTTATACGCATCCTATAACATTTGGCATAAATTATTATGCCACTTGTCAATTTATGAGACCCGTCAAAAGAGACAGCGGAATAAAAGAAATCCGGGAATACTCTAGGGTTGAAAAGTCCAACATTTGGAGCCGCCGGTGTCAAGGAAGGGCTGCTCTGCCCTCGGAATAGTCAACTCTTATATACTTCTTTTTTATATACCTATAATCATAATATATAGGTTCTTACAAAACTTTGATAGGGTTTTTTTTAACTTATTCCACAACTGACTTACATTCATATGCACTAGTGTATACCTGTGCTGTCTAAGGATTGTATTAGTGGGATAAATAAATATATCACTTGTGATTTTGATCTTTTGCATATCTTAAAATTTGGAAATCGATAAAGACATGCTTAAATATCAAGAAATAAAGATTAAAAATCATATAACCAAAAGCATAAGAAAAATTATGTTCAAAAAATTATATGGCCTTGGATAAATTTTATTAGCTTATTTTTTTAAGTTGACGCGATTACATAATATATATATATATATATATCTTAATATACACTTAACATAAAAAGTTAGCATATGTAGTTTTAAATAAAGGAAGGATGTATAATGAAAAAAGTAACATTTATAGAGTATATGTGCAGTTGTATTGCATAAAAAAGACATTTACATAATATTAATGATTTATGGAGAAATTTATTTAATAATATAAACTTTGTTCATTAATAGAACTCATGTTCTTTTTTCATCTAGGATAATTGCACAATATTAGATACTTAAATTTTATATAATAGTTTATGTAACAATCAAGATGTTCATTTAATAACAACACCCTCTAAAAAGTTAACAATTAAAACGTAAGCTTCTTATTGGTATATATGCATTTTTTTTCATTCTACTAAAACAAAATTTAAATTCATTAATAGCATTTTGAAGTTTAAAAATACTAAAAATTAAAATATTACACGTTTTTTGTTCACTCTATTAAAAACACAAATTACATTCCTCTATGGCAATCTACAATTTAAAAAAAAGTATTAAATTTAATTAAAAAATGTCAGCAAGAATTAAACAAAGATGTGTAAAGTAGGGTACATGGCATTTGACCAGCACACCATTATAAACCAGCTAAATCATGTTTGTATATCAGTATAATAGTAAACTCCATGAGCTATTTTATATAGTATGGTTTGAAAAATGCTAACATGTAATCTAAAAAAAAATAACAATGAACTTATAGTGGCTTGCAACTAAGAAAGGCTTTTAAGTGAACTTGATGTGCTTTACTATTAGCATGCTAGTTGACATGTTAGTTGCTAACGACCTACTAATTATATCGTATATTGCATGTCAATTCAAGTTTTTAGTGTGCCGTTCATCACTTAGGGTGTGTTGGGATAGAGGGTAATCTTGAAGTTGACAACCCTCCTAAAAATGGGTTATCCGTTGGATAACCTTTTTATGTATCGGATAATCCTTTTATGAATTTTAGTGTTTGGATAAAAGGTTAAACTATTGAGAAATTTTGTTGTCATGCGATGGTATTGAAGTGTGAAAAAAAACACACATGCACAACCACATACACAAACACACTGAAAGTATTTATAATGAGCCTATGGCTCATTAGAAAATTAATAAGTATGTGATCTCAGCCACCCTTTTTTTATCCCTCGCCATCAATTTTTATATGAATACCACTGTATGATTTTACAAATATAGTATTTTCGTTTATCCCCATTCTTAGAAATAAGTACCATATAACATGCCATTTTTTAAATAACTTGAATGTATATGGAAGAAAAATTATGGTGATTCTTCAATACATTTTAGAAGTTTTTATTAATTTGTTACACCTATTTGTTACGTTTTACAACTCCACCGCTATGGATTAAAAACTCGGTATGATAGCTTAGTGTTTATTTATAGGGATTTTTACCCAGCAGACCCTAAAATCTTTCAAAATTACCTCTACGACCTTTGAAACATCCTAATTACTCTCCAAACCCTGTAATCTTACTAACCCTTATCCTACAGATCCTGCTGTTAAGCCCCGTTAATTTGCCCGTTAAAATTAACCTGATTCCGTTATGTTCATTTATATTATACCCATTTTTAAATTAAATTTACGTTGAATGCCACTCCATCATCCGAGACATGCCCCCCTCTCCGCGTCCCGGCGATGCTGCTCCCCCTCTCCCCGCACGATGGCGATTGCTGCTCCCTGCCTTCCCCCCACCGACGCCAACGATGGAGGCGCCCCCTCTGCCTCTGCTGCTTGCCCCCCACCTCCCCCGCCGACGATGGAGCTCCGCCCTGCTACTGCTTCGGCCCCCTCCCGATGGAGCCCCCTGTCGCTATTGCTTGCCCCCCCCCCCCCCCCCCCCCCCCCCCGCGATGTAGCCACCTGCCGCTGACAATGGAGCCTCCCCCCCGATGGAGCTTCCCCTCCCACCCGATGACGACCCCCCTCCCCGCACCCCCTCCTCCCCGATGGAGCTTCCCCTCCCACCCGACGACGAACCCCCCCCCCCCCCCCCCCCCCCCCGGCGCTTCGCCCCTGCACCCCCCTCGATGGAGTCCCTCGCACACCATCCCGCGCCTCCCACCCTCCCCAATGGAGTTCCCCCCCTCCTCGATGGAGCCTCTCCTCCATCCCAACACCGAAGATGAGCCCCCCTCCCCGCCCCTCCGCTGCTTCGCCCCCCCCCCCATGCTTCGCCCCTGTTCCCCCCCTCGATGGTCTCTCGCCCACCCATTCTGCCGACGATGGAGCTCCTCCTCCAACCCGACGATGGAGCCTCCCCCCACTCCGTTGCTTCCCCCCGACGATGGAGCCTGCCCACCCCCTGCCGTTGGAGTCCCTCCCTCCTGACCGTCGCTGCTTCGCCCCCTCCCCTGCGCAAGAACGCCTGCATGATTTTTTTCCTTTTTTTTATTTCGGCTAATCCTCACCGTTCGATGGTAATTGGTTAGGTTAACTCAAGACTAACCTGGGTATTTGACTCAAATATAGTTAAAATTGACGACAGGGTTTGTTGGGTAAGACGGAGCAAGATTACAAGGTCTAGGGAGGAATTACGATGTTTTAAAGGTCGTAGAGGTAATTTTGAAAGATTATAGGGTCTGATGGGTAATAATCCCTTATTTATAACATACAACTCAATTTTTTAACTTTATATTTATGTTTTACAATTTCATATTTGTTTTTCACAATTCTGTATTTATTTTTTTACAACAGAGGGATGGAGTTTGAAGTAATTTTACATTTCAGTGTTTCTTATAACTCTGTGATTATTTTTATAAATTAGTTTTATAGGGCGGACTTTGTATTTATTTTACAACTCCCTTATTTTTTTCACAACCCAGTTCATTTTTTACAACTCTGAATGTTTATGTATGTATGTAATATCTACAACGTAGTGGTTCAAAAATCTCTACATTTAGAATAAAGTATGTATGTAATATCTACAAACGTAGTGGTTCAAAAATCTCTACATTTAGAATAAATTCAAAATAATATGATCCATTTGCATAACATTTACATTCTCAAGGACATGCCTTCTCCTGATATGTAACGTCCCGAGCATAGGTCTCCGGTCCGTTATCGAGGAAAACTGATCCTGACAACTTGTTGGGTACATGCCCAGATGGTCCCATTGGCAACCGCCCAAAATGGTTAAGGTCAAGTTGTCAAGTAGTAATCCCCACCACTTATAAACCACACTCACACTTCGTGAGTTTTAGATGTGGCACTATGTTTGGGGGTATGGGTGTTACATGATATTATATTTCCACATGAATATGAGTATAGATAAATAGGATACTAAAAAAATGCTAGACTTGTAAGCCTTCGGCAACCCAATACTACAATAAAAAGTCATTGTGTTTTATCTCATCATCTGAATTGTATGTTTGTATTTGCACTTAATGAAAGGCCCATTAGTACAATTAAGATTATGTACCATGATCATATGGAAATCATACAATTGTTGATCTAAAGACTTAGATCATATAGACTGATGCAAGGTTGTAGATCTAAAGAGTTAGATCGAGGGCACAACCAACATGGTCAAGTGATATTCATGAAAGATATCCAGTCTGAGAAAGATACAACAATATTTATCTCAATATTAATTTCCATTTTACCTGTTGATGCAGGTCATTTTCATAGGAATAAGTTCGAAGGTATCGAAGAGCCATACCAAAGTGTTGACCAAAGTCAGCATGCTGACCAAAAAAATTAAAGTGTTGACTAAGGGGCCAAATGTTATGCAAAAGTCAAACTATTAACCAATAGTCAAAACGTTGATTCTAAGTCAAAGTGTTGACCTAACGAGACTGAGATAACTAAAGACTTGTATTGTATGCTATCATGAACATGCACACAACCTTTGATCGAAGACATGTATACATCTATATTTTCAAGTATGCATGTTTGCCACATCACTAGGTTGATGACCTAAGTAAGGTACATACATTGGTAACCTGATGTATGCATGATGAGATATGAGATGTATGATCTCTCAAAGGAGTCATACATGTTTACACTATATGAATAGGGAGATAGAACTCGCTCACGAGATATTGTGATCACACCTAATTCCATGCATGGTTGTCTTGTTCGTAAACAAGATAAGAATTCAGAGATGTTAATATATGCCTTTCAAAAACATATGATTAATATTATCACTCAATGATCGATTGATAAATCTACTAATAAATACTTGAATAAGATACTTAAACAATGGTTTGGACTTCGTGTTAAAGTTTTCTAATATGTAGGATGCTTGAGTATTGGAAATACTCTAGGTTGATGTGATCTTAATAGATTGTATACCATGACACTTCGATTCCGAGAGAGTGGTGAAATCGGGTTGATTTTAGTAACTCCATTTTGTGTATAAGTGATTGAGAATCAATTGGATTAAATCTCAAGTCTTTGAACCTATTTCTAGTGTCAATTTTCTGGATCCAAATGATTAGAAATGGAAATTAAGGAAAATGGATATGGAAGCCATTTTCTAGTATCCTTTTCTAGATCCAAATGGTTTGGAAATGGAAATAGAAATGGTAGGAAATGACCTAAATGATTTGGACATTCGGAAAATACATGAATGTAAATGCTCGATGCGGCTTAAATCCTCAAAATAGATGGATACCTATTTTTGAAGTCACTATAAATGGATTATATAATCTCTTTGGCATTATCTTCAAGTATCTGTGAATGATTCTTACAAGTCTTGATTAGATTAGGACTCCTACATTGAGATATCAATATCAATATAATAATTGTTATATCATGGATATGGGAATATGTGAATTGATTCACATTATTGGAAATGGAAATGGTAGGAAATGGAATCCAAATGATTTGGACATTTGAAAAGTATCTGATGAGAAATGCTCCGAAGGGGCTTAACCGTGAAAATAGCTGGATAATTATTTTTCAAGTCACTATACATGAATTGTATAACCACCCTGACATTATCTGCAAATAGCAATGAATACTGCTCATGAGTTTTAATTGGATTAGGACTCGTACATTGAGATATCAATATCAAGATAATAATTATACATGGATATGGGGAATATGTGAATACAATTCAAAACTTTGGCTATTAAATAATATAAATGTAGATTCATAATAATTAATATAGTATATGATTTATATTTATTCAAGACATATGCGAATATGATTCATATAATCAAATATGAATTGATCTTACATTAATTTTGGACTAATTAATTGGATTTAATTGTTGTGAGGATATTTTTATAAATCTTCAATATAGATATTTATTATTTAATTTGAATTGATATTGATCAAAATATAATTAAATATCAGTCCCTATAGAGTTAAAATAAGAACTGAGTGCCATGTGGACGATCACTTTGTATGCCACATAAACATCCACCATGTTGAAGGGTAATTAGTTAGCCTCCTTCAAACTTGATTTAGGTCTCTCCTATTTGGTTTTGTTGCTATGGTAACTAAATTCGACTAATTAGTTTGCCAATCTCTCTTAGACATCCAAATAAGTTAGAAGCCTTCAACCTTGGTCGTCCACATGGAGAGTAGGACTCTCCATGAGCCGTACATTTTTGTATTTAAAGAGGGGTTAGCTTCTCTCTCTAGCGCGTTAATTCAATTCAATAAGAGCGCCCTCTAAGTATTGAAAATTGAGAAGAGAAGTTAGAGGAGAGGTAACGATGCGCTCTATACCACTCTTAATTTGATAGAATCGGCCGGTTGTAGCAGGTAGGGGTGCTAATCGAATCGAATACCTTCGAATCCACTCAGAATTATATTCGATTCATTTTAAAAAGTTTGAATTCGAACTCGATTCGAATTTTAAATAAATTTGCTAACTTGAATTCAGTTTCGATTCATATTGAGTTTCGAATAGTCAAATTCGATTCATTTTATTTCGAATTTGAACGTTTACTCTAATATAAATATTTATATAAATAATACTACAAAGTTAAAGGTTGTACTTTATATTTATATTTTTTACTACATATTACTAAGATCAGTTGGAAAACTATATACTCGAGGAAGATATCCGATAGATAATATATAATGTATCAAAATACCTAACTTTTATATCTATTGTATGTCTTTTGCCATCTAAATTTTCTCTTTTTTCTACAACAAAAGAAATATATAAATAAAATATTAGTATATAACTCTTATTAAAGGTATGGAATATTATTAACAAAAAAGTTAAACATATTTACCATTGAGGGTTGAAGCAAAATAAGACCAAGTTCTTATAGAAAATGAATACATACTAGTCTTGTAATGTGAGACAACGAGAATAGCAATAAATAACTTAACATCATAAAATCAATTCATGCATCATGACGATCATCATTATCTTAAAACAAAAGTCATGAATCTACAAGATTTTAAATATGCATAGGAACAACTAAATGATGGTGAGAAGAACTTGTAAATATTCATATTATGATCAATATCATCTTAACAATGATAGTCATCACATGAATTGTCTTGCAATAATAACCAAAAAAATAAGGAGACAGAGGATGATTACTTTGATATATCACAAACAACGACAGATGTGAAGGAGGAACTTAATGTAACATGACTATCGTGTTCACGTGCAAGAAGAGGGAGCACCACCATCTAACTTATGGTGATAATTTTTGATAAACAACGAAAAAGAGGTGGAAAAGATATGGTAGGGAATGTGAGAACATGGAAATAAATGTAAGGTAGGAAACTAGATAAACCTCTTAAATATATGTTATTTCCTACAAGTCTTTATGGCTATATACTATTACATATTGAAGCAAGATAAGACCAAGCTCTTATAGAAAACTAATACAAACTGGTTTTATTATTTAAAACAATAAGGATGGCAACAAATAACTTAACACGATAAAATTACCTCATGCATCTTGACGATCATTATTATCTTAGAACAAAAATCATGAATAATTCATGATTTTCAATACACATAGGAACAACTAATATGATGGTGAAGAGAAGTTGTAAATTATTCAGGTGATGATCAATTCCTTGATAATGATAGTCGTCACTTATAGATTGTCTTGCAAGCGTAACCAACAAAACAAGGAGGAGGAGGAATACTTTGATTTACTACAAACCATGATAGACGCGAAGGAGAGTGCATATTGCTAAAAAGAGGGATGGGACAGGGGGGAGGGGGATTCAGTTCATAGTAGAAAGAAAATGAGTAGATGTAGATTTAGGTACTCTTTCTTCTCATTTGAGGAATGGCCAAGCAGATCCGTTTTTGGCTCAATCATATTTACATGCAAGAAGAGGGATCGCCATTATTTACCTTATGATTGATGGACCTTTGACAAAGAATAAGAAGAAAAAGGAAAAAGATGTGATAGTGAATGTGAGAATATGAAAATAAATGTAAAGTGAGAAATTGAGATACAACTATTAAATATATTTTCTTTCATACTAGACATCATGACTAATATTGTACTTTATTTTTGTAATATCGATATTTCATCATTAACATATATCATCATATGTACAAGCACATATACATGCATAAACGTATGTTTGTATGCATATGTATCTTTATATGCATGTACATATGTAATATGTAGATAAACATGTATGTGTGTACATATGTATATATACGTATATATGTGTTGAATTGAATCGAATTATTACTAAATGAATTCATGTTAATTAAGATTCGATTCATTTGGGGAATCGAATCCACAAGTAACATTTATATTCGATTTATTTTACTTCAAATCGAACTTTTTTTTGATTTTATTGAATGGATCACAATCGAATTCGAATGATTCAATTCAATTAACAATCCTAGTAGCAGATGCTAAAGAGCATATAATCAAAACCATAACAAATAATTATGCAATTAATTACAATGTAGAAATTATTTATTTTACTTGGACAAGACCCAAGGTTGAGCTCAATGAGGTAATATGAGAGTTTAGAATTAATTTTCAAATAATATAGGGTTTAAGTTTTCAAATATATGGACTTTTTATCAGTTTTGAATTTTTGTAATTTTTATGAATTTTAAAATAAAAGATGCAATTTATTGAAGTAATATGAGATTTTTTTAATTTTATATGCATGAAAATAATACAATGAAATGTGAAAGAAAATAAGTAATGCAACTATTAAAAAAATGATGATGAATGTAGAGGTGATTCTGAAAGCAAGCAAGTTATAGTTCAATATAATCTCCGATCACCAATGATCAATTTCAGAAAATATATGATCATGAAATATCAAATTAATTCTCCCAAATTATCCCAATTTTATTACAATTTATTTAGCAATAAAGAATCAATCTCAGGGAATATGTAACTCAAAGATAAATAAATATCTTCCCCATATTATAGAAATTCAATATTATCTCAAAATAATGATTCAATGTTTTATAATGATAGAGGATGAAAATATATTCAAAATGACACTATGAATACAACAATCAGACTACAAATGCTCAAGATATTAATGAAATAAATACAAGGGCATAAATATAATAAAATTAATTAAAATGTCTCAATTTAGACCTTCACTGCAATATCTATAAGTTGGCATGGTATCTTTGCAAAACTCCCAATAATAGGGGTACGGATTTGATCTCCCGGAATTGCAGGGATGTGGGTGCAAATTTCCCCAATCACGTATGTAAGGTACATGAGGAGTTCTTCTGGAAATGCTGGAAGTAGGACAAGAGCAGTAGCCGTTGGATCTTGCCCAATCCGACGAGAAGGAGGTCCTTACATGCATGGCATGTGAGGGATCTGAGAGGTGGGTACACGTGTTGAAGATTGTTGGATCGAGAGTTTATCTAACGACCCAAGGGAAGGATGCTAAAAGACAACAAGCATTGACTGGAGGGGGCAACTTTGACTTGGGTGGTGACATAGATCAATGAGGTTTTTGACACGTGGATAAGCTTGACCAGACTGTTGACCGTGCATGAAAAATGAGTAAAAATAACAAACGACCTCAAAGATAAAAATACCTAAAATTTAAAAAGTTAATTGATGAATCTATGATTCACATCCTTTATTCTTTTATTTTAGCAGATTTTCCTTTGTAAAATACCTATGAATATATATTCAATTAAATAAATTAGCATTGTGCATGATTTTGTTAATATTGTATATCTAACATTCTTTTTAACTAAAATAAAAGAATAAAGAAGAAAAGAAAAAGAAAAGAAATAAAAGAAGGTTGTAATTATATAATAAATGCAGACTGACCCGAACCTCGAGAGAAGGTTAAGTACTGATTTGATCGACAAGGAATAAAGTAGGGACATATAGGGTCCTTATTTATTCAAACACAAAATTTCCAAAAATATTCAGTGTACATATCATCCCCTATTTATCCTAGATATATCATCAATAAAAAGCCCTCAAAATTTATTTATTTCCTTAATAAAAATCATAAATAAAAATATTTTTTAAATAATAAAAAAAATGCAAATTGTATATAGTTGTACAATACCTATACTTGTGTCTATGTATATATTTATTTATTTTGTGTATAAATTGTATATATATTGTATTTTTAAAAAACTTGTATATACTTATTATAATTAAATAAAATTAAAAAAATTCATAAGTTACAAAATAAAATAAAAATAAAACCAACTCTTCATTGTACAATTGCATCAAGTATATATATGTTGCACATAATACTAATTTATTAACTCATATTCTTAACTTGTAAAAATCCAATAAAAGTGTTTTTTGGTACTTTAATTTATTTTCTAAATAAATAAAATATAAAATTTAATGTATTTAGGTAAAAATAACAAAATAAAAATACATGTATATAATATATATGTATATTGTACCTATACATACAAATATATATTATATAATATAATATATATTGTTAAAAATTATGAAAAAAATCACAAAAATCGTTTATTAAATAATTAACATTTTTCTTTTTTTATATCTTTTTATTTTAAAATCATCTATTATTTTTACTTGATTTTTTTATTTTTGTAAATTCTATTTTTTGATTGGTCAACCCAGGTCTGTTGACCTGGGTCAACCTTCCCTCTCCCAGGTCCGACCTGGGCAAATGCTCGCTAGACCCAATTTCTCCATTTTAACCAGCCTAGATTTTGATCACCTACTTCCTCAAATTACAAACCCGTGTCTTCCCTGAAGATCCGTGACTCTCGCAGATACCTAGGAGGGTCCGAATCCACCTCAGTTTGTGCGATTCCTCTCGATCTTTCCATAACCCGAGGAGCCCATAAATATTCTCATTCCCCTTTGCCATGCCCTAGTTCGATTCGCGCCTCCTTTTCCTCCACCTTAGTTTGTAGGGTAGTGACATGATCCTTCAGCATCCTTTTAGAGCTTGATTTGTTGTCCATTTGGGCTGAACTCATTCATGGCTGGAGTCCTTTGTCACGAGTAGCTCCTTGGTCTTCCGCAGTCTGGTTGAGGCCACAACCCTATCGACCTCCTCGTACTTTGCCTTCCACTCTAGTAGCTTCAGGTGCCCTCATTCCTTTCATTTCGTCGTGCTTTCGATTCTATCCATTTCCATTGTCATTCACCTTAGTTGCTTCGACTATCGGGTTGGAGCTCCATCTTCCATATCTGACCACATCGATACACTCGCCACTTCACCCTCCATCTTCTCACACATCCTGATCATTCCTAGAATCGACCGTAGGACCGATTATAGAGCTAGACGTTCTTCCATCACCTTCGCCAGAAGATGAACACCCATCCCCCACCGCTTCTTGTGTTTTCTTTGTATAATAACCCTGGCTGGAGCGTCATCTTTGAGCCTTGAGTCTCCTTGTAGCTCCAGGTGCGTGAATAGAGCACAAATTGATCCCTAGTTGAGCAACGAGCAGCTCTAGGTGGTGCACCTTCCTATCGTTATTGAGCACCACACCAAGCCATCTGAGGCTCCCTTCTGACGTGAACTAGCTTCAGTGACGCACTGGGCCCCTTGGCTGGATGATTGAAGCATTGCAGCTCCACATATTCGTGATTGAAGCAACATCAAAACCCCTTTCTTCATGTTCCTCCAGCACCCTTCAGTACCGGCAGATGAAGAGGAACATTCCTAGTTTTCATTTGGACCGTCCATCGATACCCAAATACTAACGGTCCGATCAGACCTGGCACAGTATGAGACGCACGACATTCTCCTTTTCAGAGCCGTTAGATCTAGCCAACAACTCATCAGATCCATACGCAATACGTCACGTGCCACGCACACTCATGCAGGGGTAGTTTCACTTTTTACCCTGCCAGTTCTGTTATTTCATTTTAGTACAATAAATGTAAAAGTAGTTATGAATATTTGCAGCTATGACCTCATAGTTTTAATATATGTGTTTTAGTCTAGCCTAATTGAACTCCAGCATCTTCACGTGCACTTTTGGGTTATTTGCATGTTAGCTCCTGTGTTTTCACGTGTTATCTGAATCAGGAAAGTTTTTAGATATTTGCATTTATGCCCCTTTGAGTCTGAATCACGTGTGACACACACTTTTGCTGGGATTTTTGCATCTTTGGTCGCATGTTTTTATTACGTGTTATTGTTCGGCCCCATAATTGAAAATAAGTGCATTTAGGTCCTCTGTCTCCTGATTCATTTGTGTGCTCTTCTATTACTTGCTATAAATAACAACTTTTATCCAAAAACCCCATACAAATTATTTTAAGCTCCTGATAGTGTTTTCTTTAAGCAATGATTTTGGTTTGAATGATTTCATTATTTAATATTATTAAAAATTCAAAAACAGTACAAAGGCTCCTTGTTTGCCTTAGAAAATTCATAAAAAAATGAAAATTACTTTAACAATTCTAAAAAAGGTTAGTTTTGTTTTTAATTGTTTGATTTCTATTCAATTTTCATCTTATTTTCTTTTATAAAACTCTAAAAATTTGTAAAACTATAAAACACCATAAAAATCATATAAAATCTTTTTAAAACCCAAAAATTATGTTTCTTATCTCTATTTGTAGATATTTCCTTATACTTTTTGATAAACTTAACAACTAGGATTTTTTAACTTAGTTTCTATTTTTAATTTGAAAAATGTTCATTGCGATGTAATGTTTGATTTATTTCTCGTTTTTAATCTTTTTGAAAATCCTAAAAAATCTAGAAACCCCTCAAAAAATTATAAAAATAGTATAAAATTATCAAAAACCCAAAAATACTTTTACTTGATTTTTTGGTTATTTTTACTATATTTGAAAAATCCATAAAGATTGCTTGTGTGCCTTGTTTACATTTTCTTTAGTGGTCTTTGTTTGAAAAATTAAAAATATAAAAGTTTGCAAACTTTAAAATCATTAAAAAGATTTTAAAATCTGAAAAACATATAATTATAAAATTAAAAACCCATAAAAAATTAAAAAGACAAAAATAAAAAAAGTCAGGGGTAGTTTGCTTTATATTTCCTTCTTTCTTTTCTTTGATTTGTCAGTAAATTGATTGACCCTCATTAATAACAGTTGCTTCCTTGTGTTCAACCATGGTCTCTATACCAGGTTAATAAAATAGCTTAGACCACTTGCTTTACTTGCTTGATTCATGTTATGGTTGAACAATTTTTCTCGATTTCTAGCCGTGTTTTGTTTTTGGGGTGATAACGACGTGCTTAATTTCATAACTTAACCCTAGCCAGAAGGCTCGTTAATCAGAATGGCATCTTTGTGGGGGAGGCTCGGTGAGGGTAGTTATGTAGTCTTTTCTTGCCATTCTTGGTTTGTGTATATACTTGTCAGTCTTTCTTTCTTTTATTTCTGTTTATATTTGTCTCTTATTGTTGTGTGTGTATATAATTGCGATATGGATATTGTTGAGGAGTGAGCACTCGGAATGAGTACCTGATGAATCTACATTTCATCATCTTTATTCTATCATTTTGGCCTTAAAAACCCTAGTAGATGCGTGTAAAGAGCATTAATTTATGCATTTTAGCATTCATGTATATGTGTGTAAATATTGTATAAAATGCGGTTTTTAGTGCCAAAATTATAGAATAAAGAAAAGAAAAGAAAAAGAATAAAATATTGTAAATATTTTATGACCCGAAACCCCGAGACCTAGGCATCTTGATGAATAGGTCGACAAGGAATAAAGTAGGGGGAGATAAGGGCAAAATACAGTGTAAATATCTATATTCTTTGTTCATTCTTTATTTATTTTGGGACCTATTTTTGGTTCCACTTTTTGTACATCAAATAAAGAAACTTTTTCCATGAAAGTTGTAGATAATTTTATATAGAAAAATACAAAATTGATTTCACTGAAAAATAATGTACAGATAAAAAGTTATGGTCTGAATAAAAATCCAGAATCCCAACTTCCCAGACCCGTATCTCACAACTGACAACTCCAAATGCAGCATATTCACCTTTAATTGTATATAGAATAAAATAAGCTATTTAATGGCGGTGGTTTCGCATTTGGCGGAGCTACGGTTTGAAAGTTGAGTTTTGGACCCCTATTGTATAGCTGTACTGATTAAAATATTCAATTTATTATTTATTTATTATTTTTGTATTTTTATATTTTTATAATCTTATAATTAGTACTTATAATAATTTTGTATATTAAAATCAGAATAAAAATGCAAAGAAAACTCAAAATAAAAATACTTGTATAATAGAGTACATAGATACAATACTATACAATACACTCTCATATTTTATTAAATATACAAAATAAACCAGAAAAATAAAGTAAAAATATATTTATGTGTATAAAAGTGTTTTATAATTTTATAAAATAAGAAATAAAAATAATAAAATTACAATCACTAAATAAAAATAAAATAATCAAACATATAGATAATATACCTATATAAGGCTAAAAAGGTAATTTGTAAAAATAAACCTCATAAAAATAATTAAAAATCATAATAAAATAATTTATAAAAAAATAAACATTTTCATTTTATAATTAAAATTCAATAAAATCGTTATCTATTTTTTTTTATAGATTTTAGAAATCTTTTTCTCCAGGTTTTTCCTGGTTGGTCCACGTGGACCAACCAGGGGGCTAGGAGAGTTGACCTCGGTCAACTCTCTACCCAACACCTGGGCTGTGTCAGAATAAGAGTTTTCTTGATTTTCACTGATTTTTGTAGACCGCCCCTTTCACCGAATCAGGTCGATTCCTTCACGAGTTTTTCTCCCCTACCATTGAACTTACTCGCCCAATGATTATCTAGGGGATTGGGCCTCTGACGCGCCTCGTGCACCTCGTCGAAGGAGCCCTCTTGGCCATGTTTCAAAAACCGACCCAAATCTTCCATTGCACCTTTGAACCCTTCTTTGGACCTAGCTGCTCCTCTCTTCTTGCGTTCTGGACTGGAGGCCGTGACAGGGCCTCCTCCAACCAACCAGGAGGGTCGCGCGGGGGCCGTGGAGGCACTCCAACCATCTCCGGTGGAGCCGCCGTCGAGGTCCATTTTCTCGTTGGTTCACCGACCAACTCGAGGTGTTTTCGTTCCTTTCTTTTGTTACTTATCGTCTCTACTTTAGTTCTTTTGTATTTTCTTATAGAGCTCCTTGCATTCTTCGCTTCACCTCCGCTCCTCAACCTCGACCCACCACCACTTGTCTGAACCCCCAGGACCCCCATTTTACTGCTGCGTTTCACTTGCAGGTTCTGGGTGCTCAAGATCCCTCCTGGGGTCGTTTTTGAGGAAGGAAGACATCCTGGGAGCAGCCCCCCTGTCCGAGCACGCCGTGGTGGTCTTCAGTGCCCTTTGTCGCCATTTTGGGGCCCCCACTCGACCGAGGAAGCTTCCAGGTGCTCGACGTGCTGATTAGAGACGAAGGAGGTCGTCGGAGGGGCGCCAGAGGAGCATCTGAAACTCGGCTCGGCCGAGTTCGCAGGCCGTTCTTCCTCCGCACCTTCACGCCGTTCGATTCAGCCGTGATCTTCCATCAAAGAAGCAGCCGTCCGATTTGAAGCCCTCCCTTGCCGTTCGATCGCCGGTCAGGATCTAATCTACACCGCTTAGATGAAGGGGTATCGGCGCGCCGTGCGCTGCCACGTGGCGTAAGTGAACGCCGCTCCACCGTCTGATCGGCCCCAGCTGTGGGTATTTTGCAAGTTATTCCCCGCACTATTTTGTAATATTTTATTAGCATTTAAACTGTCCGTATCCCTTTAAAACTTTGGTGATTTTTGCATCTTCACCCTCCTAGGTTTTGTATATTTCGGTTTCGTCCCTGCCAGTCACGTGCTTTACGCATGTGACTTGGCATTTTTGCAGGAGAAGCCCCTCGAGTATTTTGTTTTTGTATTCAGTCCGTGAACATTTTTAATTAGTTCTAAGTATCTGGAAATTTTACATACAGGCCCTCAGACTTCTCTTATATTACTAAAATGCCCTTATGAACATGTATTTTCCTTTTGTTGCTTGTATTTTTTGCATTCGTCTATAAAACCCCAAAAAATCCCCAAAATTCAGTTTAAGTCTCTGTTGCATCATAGATTAACGCCATATTTTTATTTTTCATAATTATTGCATTATAATATTTATTAAAAATAAAAAATAGCCATTTTGTGCACTGTCTAGCTTCTAAAATCCATAAAAAAATATAAAAACTCCCCCAAAAAATCCCAAAAAATATATATTTTGTGTCTTTTAGTTTGTTTTAACTCCCAGCAAAAATCATTAAAAATCTCAAAAGAAAAACACTAAAAAATTAAAAACACTCTAAAACTTCAAAAAAATATATAAAATCAAAGAAAACTCCAAAAAATACAAACTCAGTTTTATTTGCTCTAGATTTTATCCTCTTTATTTGAAAAATAGTGTGTACAAATTTTGTGGCTATTTTCTATTTTTAATTCCAGATTTATCTCCAGCCAGTAGCTTGCCCACTATTTTGCCTTATTTCAGTATTTAAAAATACCAAAAACATTCTAAAAATTACCCAAAAATCACAAAAATAGTAAAAAAGTATAAAAAGACCAAAAAGACTTTATTTGCTAATTTTTGAAAATTTTTATCTATTTTTATAAATATTTCTTTCTCTCTTTTATTACATTGTCTTTATTTTCCAATATTGAAAAAGAAAATAAAAAAATATAAAATATAAAAAGAAAATATAAAATCAGAAATTATAAAATCAAAATACAAAAATACAAAAATTGAAAATTAAATAAAAAAATATAAAAATTAAAAACCCACAAAAAAATTAGCATAATAGACACTTGATCACATACACACACATTTTGAGCATTTTTGCCCCGTTCTACCTGTCTGCTCCCTGTGTTCGACCTCTACAATACTTGCACCTATACACATCTTGTTGTAGAGTTATAATAAATTTTAACTCCGCACAATTACTTTCATCGCTTGATTTATTTGTCGTGGGTTAATTGTTGTTTTAATCCGAATTTCGTGTGGTCGATTCAGCGACTGAGTTCCCGCCTTGTGTGGAACTTAAGATCACCGATTTTTGGGTTAAACAAATGGCGCCGTTGCCGGGGAGCAACAGTGCGTAGTTCGGGTCTTGTTTGTGATTGTGATTTGATTGTCTATTTCGCGGTTTTTATTTTTGCTTATTTTTGCTCTTTTATTTTGATATATCCTTTGAATTGTCTAACCACCCTCTTGTTGATTTTGTGCGAGGTACGCGGATCGAGGGAGGCACTCCTTTCTAGGAGCAATCGTGCAACCACGTGAGGCGGCTTCGGCTTCGCACCAAGGCGGACTTGGAGGGAATTTTGAAGACAACTTCTGAGCTTTTATTGCATTTATATTTTAGTAATTTTAAGTGAGAGAGAGACCACTATTATTTGTAATAATACAGGTACACCTGGACTTGGACTCTTGAGCCTAATTTCCAAGTGATTGTTCACTTGGGGGCTCACCGCGGTTTTGTCGGCTTTTCTTCGCATTTTTTTATTTTGTTTTCCGGTTTTATTTTTCATTTCTTTTGTGTGATTGAGCCCCTAGTTTTAGGATTGCTTACGATAGACTAAGGCCAAACACCTAATACTTTGAATGCACCTATAGTTTCGTTTGGACTTAGTCAAAATCTTAAACAGTTGATCATTAGCTTTCGATCTACGCGCCGCGAGCTCATTCCCACACAAGCGCTTTCTCCTAACTCAAATGTGTTGAGAAGAGGAGGGGTGAGCCTAGACCGGACATTAGGATTGAGGGTTGGTGGTCAGCTTGTGGTTCTTCACGATAATAACAATTTCTGAAACTTAGGGCGATTTCATCGGCTTTTGCATTTGCATATAGCTAGGTTTCAATTCTGTTGAGCATCCTTGCATGTAGAGTGCTGGAGGCAAGGTGAGCATTTACGCTTTAGCATTCATCATCGTTTCACCGCTTGCATTGCTCTTCCGCTCCTCTACCTCTGATTTTGATCACCTAGGAGCTTAAAGGAATTGACTCCCCGATAGGATCGTGCATTCTCATTAAAAATTCAAAAAAAGTGATAATTACTAAAATTGGGACTGCTAATATTACTTGGCCCTAAAATCCACCAAAAAAGAAAATCTTGTATTGGGGCGAGTAATCCCCTCATTGTCTTCGTTTTACTTGCTCGCGCACACACTAAGGATTAGTGCCCAAATCCCATTTTAGCCCCCTAAGTGTTTGTGCAATTTTTGGACTTCTCACCTAACTCTAAAACAGACAAGATAAAAAGACCGCTCTTTGCGGTCTCTACTGAGTTGAGTAGGTGAATTGAGAGTTTGTATTATTTTTATTTTTTTGTTTGTGATTGTTTTGTATGTGTCCTAGATCATCCCTGCGCATTTGCGCCTTCTTCTCCACTCTCTTGACTTGACCGTCGTGCTCTCCCGAATCATTTTCTTTTGTTTCGAGATGGCCGACTGGAGCATATTTTATCCAGACTTTGCGGATCATTCGTTCACTCCAGCCGGTCCACCTCACTTTTTCCAGGAGGACTTTGCTCCTGATTTTTGTACATATCCGACCAACCCACTATTTCAGGATCCGGACTTTGACCTTCACCAGTCATTTCCACCACCATCACCTTCACATTTTGACAACCCGCTCTTCTTTGAGTATCCCAATCCGGAATGTGAATTTTGTCCACACCCACCGCCCACATTCGACTCACCCGATCCTGAGATTTTGGAGTCACCTTTCATGATATCCACACTTGAGACCTTGAATCAGATGATGGGGCATATGAATTCGAGGATTGCCGACCTTATGAGTTTAAATAAGAACCAAAATGCCGCTCCAGTCTTCGAGGATATGGAATCGTTTGAGGATTATCATGAGAGCTTGCAATTGCCCAAAATACAAAAAAATGAGAAAATTTTAGAATACAAAAAGAGTTCAGGAGACACATGATCGAGCCAGACTGTGAGGAGGGGTACTACTTGCCAGATCCTATGACCGCACAACTTTTCACACTTTGTCCCACCTTTGACCCCGAGGATGCCGCTGTACAGACTGCTCTTGGCATGCCTCGTGTATATGCTGATTCCGACTTCCTCCCTTGTATGGAGGAGGTCCAAAAATTCAAAAAAATGCTGACTGAACCCGAAGTAGTGGCCACCATACATGATATTATCCGTGCCCCACTTCAGCAGGCCATGACCGATTTATCTGCTCCTCTTCCCAAGAAGAGAAAGCGGAGGAGCAGATCTGAGCGTCATATCTTGACCATGGCCACTGCCCACGCCATCACACACCGTCCCATTCCTCGGAAGAGGAACACTGCCACACCATTCATTAGCTGCACCATCCCTGACCACACATGTGATCACACTCTCCTAGACGGCGGTGCATCGATCAGTATCATACCCTTCTCACTGGTACAGTCTCTTTACTTAGGGCCTCTCAAGAAAACCAGGATGATCGTACAATTTGCTGATGGATCAATAAAGAGGCCGAAGGGTATCCTTGAAAACGCCGTCATCTCGGTTCAGGGCATGAGCTATACTGTTGACTTTGTCGTCTTGCCCATGGAGATCTCCACAGGGGAGCACTCTCCAATCATCCTGGGACGACCATTCCTCGCCTCTGCGAGGGTCGTTATTGATTACTGATCAGGAGAGATTCGCTTCCGTCCTGCTGATGAGAGCGAAGTTTCGATCACCGCACCCACTGCCGACCAGAGACCTGCATCTGATGTGACTACACCTGTTCTGGCTGACCTCGAGGACCATGACCTTGATGATACTATCAGAGAATTTTGTTGTCTATTGGATTCCACTGAGACCCGAGAATTCCTCCCGGTTGAGGAAAACTTGGAAAGCATGGACCTCGACGTTCCTTCTTCTGGGACTTAGCGGTGTGTTGATGACATCCGCGGGATTTACACGATTGACACCATTGAGCGGAGGGCAGATGTAGAGACTAGACAGGACGGACAGGTTTCGACTTCTTTCACCAATGGGTCCGTTCCTGTTCACATAGATACTGATGAGCCAAAGGCCGAATTTGATTTAGTTGCATTTCTTCAGAGATTCGGGCCTTTTGATGAAAAAGATGATCCGGTTGAGATTATAGAGGACGAACAGAGTTCGACTACTTCCACCGATGAGTTCGTGCCTTTTGATTTTGACCTAGACGAGACCTCGCAGGACGACACTGAGTACTCTACTTCCGATGATGATGAGTTCGTCCCATTCCACTTTGATATCAGCGAGCCTCCCAAGGCCGGACCTAGCCGTACTTCTTCCACTCACTCGTCTGTGCCTCTTCACCCTAGGGCCACTGAGGACCATCACCCTGTTGACCCTGATCGGTTTCTGTCATCTGAGGACCCTGATGACGACCTGCACCACACTAGATCTATCCCTCAGCGGTCCCGCAAGAAGGTTCGCTTTCTACCTTCTTGACCCTTTGTACATCCATCCTGTTGTACATTCATGTTGTGTACCTCCGTATCTCTTCCGTATTGCTCGTCCACCCATTCTCGTGTTTGCCTAGCTTAGGACGTACTTTGTCCTAAGTATAGGGGGGTGGACGAGCCGAGTGTTCTTTCATCGTTCCGTGTCATCACTCCTGTCGTTGCCTATACTTAGGGCTTCTTTCACCCTAAGTATAGGGGGAGCGATGCGTACATCCTCACAATCTCTTCTTCTATCTTCATCTCTTTTTCTTCTTTTCTTCTTTTCTTCTTTTCCTCTTCTATCTTCTTCATCTACCGAAAAGGTGCCGCCCCTTTTTGTCAGTCTTCTATACTTAGGACGTACTTTGTCCTAAGTATAGGGGGGTGTGCACCCCGAGTTTCTCTATTTTTCGATCCTCTCCATTGTCCCCTCTTCTTGTCTATACTTAGGGATATCTTACCCTAAGTATAGGGGGAGACAATCTGAGTATGATCTATTCATTCCCACCCTTGACCCTCCCTGCTTTGTGTACAGTCTGCTATAATTAGGGTTATTTGATCCTAAGTATAGGGGGGACGGTCAACTTCTCATTCGTTCATTCATCTCTGTATTCCTTTATTCTTTAGATTTTCCTATACTCAGTACGAGTTATGTCTTCTCTTTTCTCTCTGATCTATGAGGACATAGCTCTAGCTAAGTATAGGGGGGTCGTATATACTACGTATATACTTTAGCCATAACTCGTACTTTCGTATTTTCTTAATAAATATGGCTAATAATTCTTTAAAATTCATTAAAAATCTTAATAAAAAGATGTGATTATTCCTCAAATTCTTTTTGTATTTATTGATTAATAAATCAGGTAAAAATGTTTTTTGCATAATGTTTGAAAAATAGTTTGAAAATCCTTGTGAACATCTATTGAAAACTATTTTGAAAATATTTTGTTACATGTTTTCAACCTTTGTAAAAATGTGTGGTTTGTAAAAATTATTTTCTTTGTGTGAAATAAAATGTTTGAAAAATGATTTGCAAATGGTTTGAAAAATGGTTGCAAAAATGTTTTGAAAAACCTATATATACTGTTTTGAAAGCCTTTGCAAAATGATTTTCAAATGTGTGTACATGATTGCAAAAATGTTTGTAAAAATTATTTTGGACTATAGTTTTCAAAAATTGTGTGAAAAGCTTGTGTCAAATAAGTTTGAGGAATACATACATCTCACCAAAATCCACTATATTTATATGTGTATAAAATTGATCACTTACTCTTGTAAATTCTAAAATCCACTTCTTGTATATATAAGAAGCACTCCCGTGTACATAGTTTTAACCTAGATTTTAGCCAAAACCTTTTCTTTTCAAAAATCCCAAGAACATTTGCAAAATTAAAATCCAAAAACATTTGAAAATTTTTTTTGAAAAATACAAAAAAATGCATCTGCATATTCATCATCATCTTTTCAAAAATCCATAAAAAAGTTCAAAATCTTTGAAAATTGCATCACAAAAATATTTTCTGCATTGCATTGCATAGCATTCGCATTTTTCGGATTGAGTTTGATAGTTGAACGAGTCTAAGTAAAATCCGAAGATTGGAGCTGGATTGGACCTTAAAATCTACCTAATAATAGGAACCTTATAGGAAATGGGTTTGAGGTACTTCAGGTCTAGTTGACTTAATTCTTTGAGGATCACGGGACTTGGTTCAATGGATTCTTGACTGCCTAAGTAGAGTATTTCGGAGCATACGCACGACTCTTGTTGATAATGACCTAACTTGGACACCTGCACCTTTCACATGGCTCAACTCAGTTGGAGTGGTGAGGGGATTGGATTTGTCGGTATGAGACGCACACAAGTGGAAACACTTGTCCTCCTCTAGGGAGGGAAGTGCACCCCAACCCGTCCAGTGATTAGGAAGTCTAAAGACAGGAGGCTGTGGGTTGCAATAAAGCTTCAAAAGAGGGATAGTCTACTGGCTCAAGAGGAAAAACTCGTTATGTAAATACTGTTGTATATAGTATTTCAAAAAAAAGAAAAAAAAGAAGAAAAAAGTTCAGGCATGTACAAAAATAAAAAGCCTGCAAAGTATGTACATATGTTGTAAAGTCAATAAGCAAGCTTGAGTTCCAAAGTCATATCATGTGAGCCTGCAGCTGGATGACTTGACTACACTGGTCTTGCATCCTCGGATAGGTAGCTACACTGGCTACCGTCCATTCTTCTCTTCACCCCCTCCTCTTGAGCTGGTTGCCACTTGAACTTAGAAGGGAATACCCCGCTCCTCGAGGATGGAGTTATTGGATTGGGGAATCATTGGGTTGTCATACTGGAGAAGTCAGTCTCTTTGTCATTCTAGCTGGGGAGAGCCACCATCACTTACACTGTACGAGTCAGATTCATACTCGTAAGGGTTTGCGTATGAGTTGAGATATTTCTGACCTGGCTATTGAGGAGACTTGGACAGAGTTTCGGGATTCTCAGGGACTGTTGGATTTCAAATTCGGTTCTCAATAAGTTTCTGCCCACACTAAAATTCCAAAGGTCCGACTTAAGCTCCAAACTTTGATTTTGTGAAGACAAGTTTGATCATTACACTCAGTCCACCTTCTTCTTTTTCTTTTCTTTATTTTTCTATTTTGCAATTATTGCATAAGTGTTTGCTAGGGACTAGCAAAGGCAAGTATAGGGGGACGATGAATCTACGTTTCATCATCTTTATTCTATCATTTTGGCCTTAAAAACCCTAGTAGATGCGTGTAAATAGCATTAATTTATGCATTTTAGCATTCATGTATATGTGTGTAAATATTGTATAAAATACGGTTTTTAGTGCCAAAATTATAGAATAAAGAAAAGAAAATAAAAAGAATAAAATATTGTAAATATTTTATGACCCGAAACCCCGAGACCTAGGCATCTTGATGAATAGGTCGACAAGGAATAAAGTAGGGGGAGATAAAGGCAAAATACAGTGTAAATATCTATACTCTTTGTTCACTCTTTATTTATTTTGGGACCTATTTTTGGTTCCACTTTTTGTACATCAAATAAAGAAACTTTGTACATGAAAGTTGTAGATAATTTTATATAGAAAAATACAAAATTGATTTCACTGAAAAATAATGTACAGATAAAAAGTTATGGTCTGAATAAAAATCCAGAATCCCAACTTCCCAGACCCGTATCTCACAACTGACAACTCCAAATGCAGCATACTCACTTTTAATTGTATATAGAAGAAAATAAGCTATTTAATGGCGGTGGTTTCGCATTTGGCGGAGCTACGGTTTGAAAGTTGAGTTTTGGACCCCTATTGTATAGCTGTACTGATTAAAATATTCAATTTATTATTTATTTATTATTTTTGTATTTTTATATTTTTATAATCTTATAATTAGTACTTATAATAATTTTGTATATTAAAATCAGAATAAAAATGCAAAGAAAACTCAAAATAAAAATACTTGTATAATAGAGTACATAGATACAATACTATACAACACACTCTCATATTTTATTAAATATACAAAATAAATCAGAAAAATAAAGTAAAAATATATTTATGTGTATAAAAGTGTTTTATAATTTTATAAAATAAGAAATAAAAATAATAAAATTACAATCACTAAATAAAAATAAAATAATCAAACATATAAATAATATACCTATATAAGGCTAAAAAGGTAACTTGTAAAAATAAACCTCATAAAAATAATTAAAAATCATAATAAAATAATTTCAAAAAAATAAACATTTTTCATTTTATAATTAAAATTCAATAAAATCGTTATCTATTTTTTTATAGATTTTAGAAATCTTTTTCTCCAGGTTGGTCCACGTGGACCAACCAGGTGGCTAGGAGAGTTGACCTCGATCAACTCTCTGCCCAACACCTGGGCTGTGTCAGAACAAGAGTTTTTTTGATTTTCGCGGATTTTTGTAGACCGCCCCTTTCACCGAATCAGGTCGATTCCTTCACGAGTTTTTCTCCCCTACCATTGAACTTACTCGCCCAATGATTATCTAGGGGATTGGGCCTCTGACGCGCCTCGTGCACCTCGTCGAAGGAGCCCTCTTGGCCATGTTTCAAAAACCGACCCAAATCTTCCATTGCACCTTTGAACCCTTCTTTGGACCTAGTTGCCCCTCTCTTCTTGCATTCTGGACTGGAGGCCGTGACAGGGCCTCCTCCAACCAACCAGGAGGGTCGCGCGGGGGCCGTGGAGGCGCTCCAACCATCTCCGGCGGAGCCGCCGTCGAGGTCCATTTTCTCGTTGGTTCACCGACCAACTCGAGGTGTTTTCGTTCCTTTCTTTTGTTACTTATCGTCTCTACTTTAGTTCTTTTGTATTTTCTTATAGAGCTCCTTGCATTCTTCGCTTCACCTCCGCTCCTCAAAGCTCGCCGGAGCTCCGCTCCGGCGAAACCTCAACTCGACGTTCCCCTCGACCCACAACCACTTGTCTGAACCCCCAGGACCCCCATTTTACTGCTGCGTTTCACTTGCAGGTTCTGGGTGCTCAAGATCCCTCCTGGGGTCGTTTTTGAGGAAGGAAGACATCCTGGGAGCAGCCCCCCTGTCCGAGCACGCCGTGGTGGTCTTCAGCGCCCTTTGTCGCCATTTTGGGGCCCCCACTCGACTGAGGAAGCTTCCAGGTGCTCGGCGTACTGATTAGAGACGAAGGAGGTCGTCGGAGGGGCGCCGGAGGAGCATCTGAAACTCGGCTCGGCCGAGTTCGCGGGCCGTTCTTCCTCCGCACCTTCACGCCGTTCGATTCAGCCGTGATCTTCCATCAAAGCAGCAGCCGTCTGATTTGAAGCCCTCCCTTGCCGTTCGATCGCCGGTCAGGATCTAATCTACACCGCACAGATGAAGGGGTATCGGCGCGCCGTGCGCTGCCACGTGGCGTAAGTGAACGCCGCTCCACCGTCTGATCGGCCCCAGCTGTGGGTATTTTGCAAGTTATTCCCCGCACTATTTTGTAATATTTTATTAGCATTTAAACTGTCCGTATCCCTTTAAAACTTTGTGATTTTTGCATCTTCACCCTCCTAGGTTTTGTATATTGCGGTTTCGTCCCTGCTAGTCACGTGTTTTACGCATGTGACTTGGCATTTTTGCAGGAGAAGCCCCTCGAGTATTTTGTTTTTGTATTCAGTCCGTGAATATTTTAAATTAGTTCTAAGTATCTGGAAATTTTACACACAGGCCCTCAGACTTCTCTTATATTACTAAAATGCCCTTACGAACATGTATTTTCCTTTTGTTGCTTGTATTTTTTGCATGCGTCTATAAAACCCCAAAAAATCCCCAAAATTCAGTTTAAGTCTCTGTTGCATCATAGATTAACGCCATATTTTTATTTTTCATAATTATTGCATTATAATATTTATTAAAAATCAAAAATAGCCATTTTGTGCACTGTCTAGCTTCTAAAATCCATAAAAAATATAAAAGCTCCCCCAAAAAATCCCAAAAAATATATATTTTGTGTCTTTTAGTTTGTTTTAACTCCCAGCAAAAATCATTAAAAATCTCAAAAGAAAAACACTAAAAATTTAAAAACACTCTAAAACTTCAAAAAAATATATAAAATCAAAGAAAACTCCAAAAAATACAAACTCATTTTCTGTTTGCTCTAGATTTTATCCTCTTTATTTGAAAAATAGTGTGGACAAATTTTGTGGCTATTTTCTATTTTTACCAGTTTTATCTCCAGCCAGTAGCTTATCCACTGTTTTGCCTTATTTCAGTATTTAAAAATACCAAAAACATTCTAAAAATTACCCAAAAATCACAAAAACAGTAAAAAAGTATAAAAAGACCAAAAAGACTTTATTTGCTAATTTTTGAACATTTTTATCTATTTTTATAAATATTTCTTTCTCTCTTTTATTACATTGTCTTTATTTTCCAATATTGAAAAAGAAAATAAAAAAATATAGAATCAGAAATTATAAAATCAAAATACAAAAATAAAAATTGAAAATTAAATAAAAAAATTTAAAAATTAAAAACCCACAAAAAAAATTAGCATAATAGACACTTTATCACATACACACACATTTTGAGCATTTTTGCCCTGTTCTACCTGTCTGCTCCCTGTGTTCGACCTCTACAATACTTGCACCTATACACATCTTGTTGTAGAGTTATAATAAATTTTAACTCTGCACAATTACTTTCATCGCTTGATTTATTTGTCGTGGGTTAATTGTTGTTTTAATCCGAATTTCGTGTGGTCGATTCAGCGACTGAGTTCCCGCCTTGTCTGGAACTTAAAATCACCGAGTTTTGGGTTAAACAGTACCGCACATCAAGAGAGTCCTCCATACAATGCTTGCAGGACCCATTGTGGTGGGCATGGAGGAGGCTCCAAGACCGAACCTTGGTTATTCATTTAGGATTATTATCTCTTGCTCTTCTCGTTTAGCTTCTTTCTCACATTAGTGTCTCATCTCATTGCTTGTTTATTTTCTACTTTATTTTCTTTTATTTTATTTGTTTATATTTTTCATAAGGTTATCTGACATTCTTCTTGTTTCACCTTTGTTGCAAGGGTCCGTGGAGCGAGGGAGGCTATCTTAGAGAGCCAACACACCCGAACGAGGCGGAGGCCAGGCATTCTACACTAACAAGCAAGAGAGAGCAGCTTAGGAGGAGTAGGATACCATCTTTTTAGATTTATTTTATTCATTTCATTCCAATTTGTAATTAATTTGTAAATTATTTTTTGAGACGTGCCATTTTTCTGTTATCAAGGATATTATATAACTTGAATTACAGGGTCTGTTTCGCCAAGTGCCGGTGCACTTGGGGGACCTCACCGAAGTTTGGCTCTCTTTGCCTTTATTTTTATTTGTTTCCCATAGTTTTCGTGTGCTTAAGCCCCAAGACTTAGGTTTCTATTTGGTTGATCCAGGTAGTGATTAGGTCCATAGCCCTGATAGAATATATGTTCCTATAGATATGTTTGGACTTAGTCAAAATAACTGGTGTTTCACGATAATAGAACTTTATGTTTAGGACAGTTCTCGCCTTTGCATTCATATAGATTAGTTTTAATTTATGCACGGATCATATTGCATGCAGGCTGCTGGAGCAAGGTACGCCTTCTATCTCGTGCATGCATTCATAGTTTTCTCGTGCATCAGCTTTTCCGTCTTCCTCCCCATGTTTTCTTTGACTTAGGAATACAAGGAAATTAGAAAATTCTTAGACATGTTTTTTTAAAAATACAAAAAGGTGATAATCAAAAAAACTGGGACTGCTAATTTTCACTCGACCCTAAAACTAAACTTAAGGACTATCATTGTTTTGGTGAGAGTAACTCCCTCACTGTTTGCAGGTACTTACCTCTAGACAGAGTGGGTGAGGACATAACCGCTAAGGATTAGAGCCCAAAAGCCATGGACTTGTGCCCTATGCTCCTATACATTACTCATTGATGTATGGTTGAGATGTAAGAACTTGCATTCGACCCTTAGTAGAAGTAGTCTTATCCAAGTTGGGTGTGCACCGCTCGCTTGGTCAGGTTCTACCCTAGGTGACCTCACCCATAAGTCTCATTAAGTAACTGTATTCTCACTAAACTCTAAAATAGAAAAGATTAACAACCAAGCCTTCACGGTCTTATTTGCATTGAGTTGGTGAATTAGGGGTTTGTTTTCCCATCCATTGTTTTTCAGTCCAGATATAATCTTCACTTATCGCCACATCAAGATGATGACAGGCAGACTCTCAGGCTACCTTTGGTGGCACTGCTTCACAGCACACATGTCCGTTCATCTAGGGTGATTCTAGAGAGCTCTTATCTTCTCTCAAAACCTGAGTATTCCACTTCCTTCTTCTTTGACCTTCCCGACACATCACCTGAGATACAACAACAGTCAGAGCAGAATTTTGTTGACTTGGCAACACATGAGGTTCGCTCTTTTTCTTTTTCAGAGTCTGATGAGATGGCTCGAGATCAGGGAGAGGATGAGCAACCAGAGATTCTCGATGTATTTGATGAGGCTGCGATCAACAACAACCTCATGGCATCCCTAGAGGTGATGCAGAGACAGATCCGGGATTGAGGATTATTGATGACAGAGGTTAGGAGGGAGCTTACGTAGACTAGAGATGCTAGAGTTGAGAGACCTGGTGGTGGAGGAGAGATTCCTAAACTTGAGGACTGAGCAGATGCCAGAGCAAAGAGACCATTGCGCACCATGAGGGAGTTGCGCAACCCTGGTGCAATTCTCACTCATAGGTGGATTCAGTTGCCTACCATTCTGGGAGATTTTGAGCTCCATCCATAGACGATCCAGTTGTTTCCCAAGTTCCATGGGCGTTCCATCGAGGAGCCTCACATCCACTTGCAGGAGTTCGAGATGATCTGCAGCACCGTCCACGACAGACTGGTGGATGAGGATACCATCAAGCTGATAGCCTTCCCATTCTCCTTGGTAGAGAAAGAAGCCTACTGGCCGAAGCACTTGGAGAAGGTTGCAACAACTTGGGAGCAGTTGAGGACTGAGTATCTCAACAAGTACTATCTACTCGGTCGGACCAACGTAGTGCAAACCATGATGAATAACTTCATCATGATCCCAAACGAGCAGTTCCATGAGGCTTGGGATCGATTTAGAGAGCTCATCAATAGGTGTCCCTACCATGATATTAGCACGACCAACTTGGTATAGAGTTTATTTTGTGGGATGAAACTCAAGATGCAGGGGCTTGTCAACGCCTCTTGTGGAGGATCTTATTTCTCTAAGGATGAGGATCAGGTCTGGGCCATCTATGAGGAGATGGCCAAGAACTACACAGTGATGACCCAGACCCATATCTACACTCAGGGGAAGCCTTCCCACTAGGTGTTGTCACATCATAGAGTTGCATGCATTGAGGTCGGTTCATATTCATCTTCCAGAACATCATCATTAGCAGAGTCATCAACTGCAGACATGGGCATAATTAGCCAGAAGTTTGACGGCATGGGGATCGTAGAGAAGAAGACATGCGAGGTCCTGGATAAGCTCAACAAAATTGATGAGCGGGCCCAGAATTTGAGTGTCCTGAAGATGCAGACATGTGCCTTCATGAGGCACAAGCCGCTTATTTTCCACAATCCAGGTCACATGTTGATCAGGGGAGCATATCTTCATAGCCATCTGCCTCATACAGGCAGGTCCACCATATTTAGGCGGAGCATGCTCCGCCAGCCCCACAGTGCTAGTTGCTACCACCACCTTCAACAGATATACAGATGGTGGTGTACCACATTGATCGGCATTGGCGTCCCTTCCTCCACCGTTGCACGAGCAGTCGTAGCCATTGATGGAAGTCAACAGGATTTGGTATTCCCAGTACCAACAGCAACCCGATATTGATGAAGCTCCATTTCATCACCTTTATTCTATCATTTTAGCCTCAAAAACCCCAGCAAATGCAGGTAAATAGCATCAAATTGTACATAATAGCATTCATGATTCATTGTATTAATTAAATACTGTGTTTAATGCCAAAATTATAGAATAAAGAGAAGAAAAGAAAAAGGAATAAAATATTGAAGATATTTTATGACCCAAACCCCGAGACCAAGGCCAGCATGGAATTGGTCGACAAGGTATAAAGTAGGGGGAGATAAGGGCCAGCATACAATAAATACCTCATTTATTTCTTCATTTATTTATGCATTTTTGACACCTATTTTGTACGTAATTATTTATTCATCAAATAAAGAAACTTTGTTCATAAAAGTTGTAGATAATAATGTAAATAAAATTACAAAATTGAGTTTGTGTAAAAATAATACTCAGTGTACATTTAATACACAGAATAAAAAGCCAAAATCTCAACTTCACAGACCCATATCTTGCAAGTAAAAACTCCAAATCACCCAAACTCACCTTTAATTTATATAGCTTTCCCTAAACTATTTAATAAAATTGGTTTCATAATTTTTGGAATCCGCGGTGCAGATCAGAGGTTCGGGTAGATCGGACGGCTGAAAATGGCCCAGGAGATAACGGTGGAGATGGAAAGGCTGGGGCGCTATCGGACGACTTGCAGCACGCCACGTGGCAAGCTGTGGGCGCGACGCTAAGGGATGGTGAGGATCTGAGATGAGGATGATCAGACGGATGAAACGAATGGAAGGCGTGGAGAGGAGCTGGCTGTTGGATCAAGAGGCCGATCCAACGGCCAGTTGGAGAGGCGGAAAAGACAAAGACGCCAGGGCCACGTGGCACACCCAGAACGGGCCACGTGGCCCAATCAGATTTATTCGTGGAATTTTTTTATTTTTAAGGGCTAAGATAGCCGAATTTGAGAAAACTCAAAACATGAAACTTGTAGATCTTAATGAGATCTACAAGTTTCATGTTGACCAAAACTGGAAATGAAATCAAACAAAGACCCGAAAAATTTTGAGTGTATTTTTAAGTCTAAAAATACCACTGATTTTTGTTTTGTCATTAATTTGTGATTTTTAATTTATTTAGGACTCTGTTAATTACAACACTTTAACTGGGTTTTATTGACAAAACTTTAAGCGAGGGGGTTAATTATAGAAAATAAAGATGATGAAACTGAGGTTCATCACCCCCCTATACTTAAACTATGCTCGTCCTCGAGCATCAAAAAGAATGAATAAGTTGGATTAACCCCCTTGTGCATGTGAATACAGGATCCAATCTGATCAATTCGACTCGACTTTAGAGATCCAAAATTCTAGAGTTCAACCCAGCCTTAATCAAGAGGCTTCAAATTCCTCTACTTCTCTAGACTCTCTCTGATGTACATATAAGCTAAAGGATATGAAGTTTAGTGTTGACTGCAATTTCGAGAGTAGAGTCAATTCGTCACCCAAAATCTTGGTCCGAGAAAATCTCCTAAGGACCCAATCCTCAGCACTAGGGAATAAATCAAATCTTGCATTCAGTCCACCGTCTCTTTAGTTGTCAGACTTAGAAAATGTAGATGGCAGGCCAGAAATGGAGGGCATGGGATTGTGTCAATTCTTCTCTCCCTCTCATTGGAACAAGGATTCTCTCTAGTTCCTTTGTACGCAACACATTTTTTTTGTTGTTGATCAGTGCGTCCGTCAAGAGAAGTTGGAGCCGTCTGCACTTGTTTTCCTGGGAGTACACCGGGGTGTGTCTCTTTTGAGTACCTATCGTACCTTCGACACCCAGACTTGTAGCATTTACGATGCAGAGCCCTTTTTTGGTGCAAGCCCGACTCCTGGTCCTAATAGCGGTGGTCCAAGTGGACACTTTGAAAAGTTTGGGAGCGCTCGCCTTTGGTGGAAGCTCTTTGATATGTAACTTTGTGGAATGAGAGCTTTTCTTTGATTTTCATTGACTTGTATAATTTGTGGCTAGCTCCACTGCTTTTACCAAGAGTTGGCGCACACTGATCAACATTTTTTTATTAATTTCACACCCTGGCACTTAGGTCAATGTCAAGAGATTAGTATAAGAACCAAGTTCTCATACTGGCTAATATTGCTGACACTCAGGTTTCCTGAAGCTTTCAAAAAATTTTATCCTATCCTCGAGCATCATTAGATCAAATCCAGACTCGAATCCCTCATCCCAATCCCTCAGGTGAAGAGTCAACTCATCTCAATCAAAACCGCAGTCGTGCATGTGTTGTGTTGATCATATTCTTTATGTCTGAGACTAAGCATGGAATATAACATGCAAATCTAGAAACCTAGAGGAATGTGGATGATTAAGTCAATGACCCTGATGACTAAGGCTGGTTAATCCTAAAATCTCAAAGACCTCAAAAAGCTAAGTCTCCTTGACCAATTCAGATCCTGGGTGAAAGTGTAAGTGTAGAGGACTAATCCAACTTCTTCATTCAAAAACAAGACACACTTTTTAACTCATTTTTTTTTGAACTTTAAGAGATATTAGAACTCCCTAATCTCAATTGAGCATCTGCGATTCAACCAGTATGGATGTAAGTACAGGCCGAAGCCCGTTGCTTGAGGATGGGGCCTTGCGCGATGTCCTCTAAACCATCCAATCTGCTAAGGGCGAACCCTCACTGAACGCGGCTGACTTAATTGGGTTTAGTAGTCACCAATGACTCTTAAAGGATTTTTAGGATTTTTCTGATTTTTATGGATTTTAATAAAGTTAAAACACAAGTTAAACTCAACTTTCCTTGAAAAGAGAAGGCGATTTTTCAAAACCATGTCACACAAAATAAAAAGTTTTCAAAACATTTTCAAAAATCATTTTCGAAAATATTTTTATAAAAATAGCGTAACATAATATCGAAAAGCCGCGAAATCATTTGAGTTCTCTTAGTCCAACGATTTTTACCTTAGCCAAAAAGTTTTAATTTTTTCAAATTTTTCAGATTATAGCTAAAGTAAATATATGGTATATACGGTATATCCCCCTATACTTAAACTTTGCTATGTCCTCATAGCACTAGATGTTACAAGTACATAGGTCCATTTAAGTATATAGGAATATACGGGAGCTAAGAGGGGCTCCCCCTATACTTAGGTTAGAAATAACCTAAGTATAGAGGCAAGAAAAGAGGAGTAGAGAAAATCACGGGGACTTGGGTCCCCCCTATACTTAGGCTGAGATTATCCTAAGTATAAAGATGGGAATTGATGTTGGAAGGGACCCAAGGTGAACGAAGAAGAGGAATGGTATTTACAAGTGAGCGGTTGAATCTTTTGGAGATGAAATGGAGTGACTAAGGTTTTAGGGTTGTGTAGCAAACATGGCTCATTTCAAGCAAGCAAAAACCCTTAGTTTCACCAACTCACACATGAAACCAACCGAAGTTGGTTTATTATCTTGTCAGTTTTATTGGTGATAAAGCCTTAGATATTTACGCGAAAAATGTGAAATGAAAATCAAGGCGTATGCGCGGGTGTTGCTCTCCCAAAACCGAATTTTACTCCATTTTTGTTTGACTTGCAATTAACAGTCCCAATTTTATTTTGAATTATCACTGAATTAAGGTTACCACATCAATCAGAAAATCATCGTCTACCGTTCATTTCTTTTCCATTAATCCTAGGTGATCAATCTAGGAAATGAAAACCGAGAAAAATATGTATTCGATGAAAAAAACGCGATCTAGGCTAAACGAGAAATCATGCAGTGATTTTAAAAAAAAACACGTGAAAAACTGAGGCCGTTTTGAAAACCAAATCCAACATGTATGCAAGTCGAAAAAGCCGCACCTAGTCATGCATCTATTAGCGGTAATTGATTTTCATTAATTTTAGCTAAGTGATGCGAGATTATGTGCGTATAGAATTTAGTGTGTCCTACCTACGATTAAGCACGTAAAAATATAAAAAATAAAATGAGCTCGGAGAGCTGCGTGCCTATCCTAGGTCGACACTCAAGTGGGGACGATCCCCACACAACCACATTCATTCGATTACACACGCGAGTCTTCGATCGAAGACCGCTGTAAAAGACGAGTTTATTATAAGCAAAAATAAAATGTGACACATTTTTTTTCTTTTCTTTCTTGTCGACTCCAAGCATGCTTCTGCGGCTCCTCGCAGCGGGGAGTATCCTGCTCCTCGCCTCCTTGATCCATCAAGGGCCCTGCCACAAAAACAGTAGTTAGATATCAAATAAGGGAGAAAAAAAATTTTATATGCAAAATATATGATCATTTAACCTATAAAAAGAAACACTAAATTAAACGCACAAAAATCCAAAAAATATAAAAAATGAGCCGTGTCCCCGGCAATGACGCCATTTGACGAACCGCAAAATCGGCCCTTTAAGAGTGTGGAATTAGCACTTCAACATGTCGTAGCAGTCGGGCCGATTTTGGTCATCAAAGAGACCATCTCATTGATATAGGTCAGATAAGAATGCGATGGTCATTATTTATTATTTTACTTGGCAAGAAACCAAGGTCGAACTCAGGGACACGAGCCTCTCTCGTATTAATCGGATTTAAGTTTATTTAACTAAGTGTTGAGTTGAGGCATATAGGTCAAATTATGAAAAGACACAATAATGCATTGAAAATAAACATGCATTTTTTTATAATTTTTTTATCATGCGAAATAAATGCTATGTGAAGCAATGGAAATATGCCCTAGATACAAATTAATGAGAAAAATAATCAATGAGTCAATTCCAGATTTAATTAAGAAGACAAACTCAATTTGAACAAGGTATAGATTAAGTATCAAGAGACACATAGCTATCAAAATAATACATCAACATTAAAGTGTCCATTAAACGAAATGATCATGCCATGAGAAAGTTCGTCAAACGAGCTTCTAAATGAAACTGAAATCAACTGAAAAGGAAACATGATGATCAAGTTATGCAATAAGAAAGGCAAGGGCATAAATGCAAAGAAACATGAAATGATAACTACAAAAAGGTCCCTGGAAAGGACTGAAATGTAATAAAAATAAGGCGCGGGTCTTTCCCTGTAAATATACCAAACACGCGGGGACCTGTTTGCAATATTGAAGAATTCCGTGGGTGTTTCTGCAAATTTTCCAGAATAGCACGTGCGCAGCACGTGCTATCCAGGCTTGGAAGGAGGCTCGGCTGCTTCGGCCAGGCTTGGACGTAGGCTCGGGTTGATGCAGGTTCGGAATAGGCTCGGGTGTAGGCTTGGAACTCCTAAGCCTGGAGGCTCGGAGACGGAGGCTCGAGGACGGAGGCTCGGGGAGGTTCTGGTAACGCCACGTGGTTCATTGTGAACCAGTGGATCATGTGAATCGGGCGGCTGCTGTGCGTAAGTGTAGAGTTGACGTGGCAGCGTTGAGTCCGTCGGATCGAGACGATCCGACGGACTATTGGCATTGATGGCGTGGCTTCATCGAGTCCGTTGGATGGTCGCTGAGATGGGACCATCCAACGGCCACTCTGCTTCGTCCTCGAGCCTCAGCTGGCGGCGACTTTGGAGCTCCGGCGAAGGAGCTCCTCCTCCGCCGCTCACTCTCGATCACAGTAGACCTCCCCCGAGCTCAAAGAAGGATCGTCGGAGAAGCAGGGGACTCGGGGAAGGTCCAGAAGCATCTGGTGTCACTCATCGACGCTCGGCTGATGACTGCGAAATTGATGAAATCGGCTCCGGCCGAGCTCCGATCATTGAGCGAATAGAGACCTGCAAGGTTAGTAGCATATAGCCGAAGCTTAAGGGTGCGTGAGTGAGTGAGTGGGAGCTCATACGGGCGAAGAGAGTGGTGAGCTCGAAGCTCCTCCGCCGTGAGGGCGGAGGAGGTGGGTCGAAGGTGGCTGAGGATATGAAGAAGGGAAGAGGTGAACGGAGCTATGCGTGGCGAAGGGGGAAGTGTGGCGGAGCTAAATGGGTGACCATCGGAGCGGGAAAGTGCGTGAAGAAGCTAAAAAAAATTAGGCAAAAATAAGAAGAAAAACAAGAGAAGATCAGAGATCTTACCTGGGCAATGGCGGGTCGAATGGCCTGTGCTTGAGCTCCAAAAGGAACTCGGGTCTTCGCAACATGCTGGGCGACCATCCCAGCGAGCTCGGGCGGCGCTAGGGTGCCGCAGCTCCGCCGTTCAAGGCGGAGGGTCTCACCGGGGAGGATTCGTCGTCATCGCTCTATCCTCCACCTCCCCCTGTCACAGGGAGACGGAGGAGGGCTGGGCGACCTCCCACGTAAAGGCGGACGACGGTGAATGGTGAGGGAGGCGGTGTTTTTGAAGGGGAAGCTCGGCGGAAGTGGTGATGGAAGTCGTGGGTTTCGAGGCAATCATGGGACGACTGGAAGGGAGTCGTGGTTCTTGGAGGAGTGCGCGAGGGAGATGGTTGAGTGGCGAAGACCGTGGGACGGTTGGGGAGTTGAGATGATGGTCGGAGTGGGTGGAATAATAGGAAGGGGGAGAGTAGTGCGTGCGCTGGATCGTGGGAGAGAGAGAGGGTCTCGGAGGTTGACGATGACCTCCGACCGTTGGATCTGGAGATCCAACGGTGGAGATCAAAGCGCGAAAGAGCGGTCGTGATTAAGTCAGGGGGCGGAGCGATCTGATGGCGGTGGAGCTGCCACGTGGCGCTTTGAAATCAAAGCACATGTGAACGGTCGTGATTAGCTTAGGACTCTGATCGGGTGGTCGACATTATAGCACCAGTGGATGGTTGAGATCGAAACATCACGGGCGTGATCGAAGGGCGCCCAAGGTGCCACGTGGCGTCATGAGGTTAAAGCGCGAATGTGCGGTGCAGATCAGAGGTTCAGGTAGATCGGACGGCTGAAAATGGCCCAGGAGATAACGATGGAGATGGAAAGGCTGGGGCGCTATCGGACGACTTGCAGCACGCCACGTGGTAAGCTGTGGGCGCGGCGCTAAGGGATGGTGAGGATCTGAGATGAGGATGATCAGACGGATGAAACGAATGGAAGGCGTGGAGAGGAGCTGGCCGTTGGATCAAGAGGCTGATCCAACGGCCAGTTGGAGAGGCGGAAAAGACAAAGACGCCAGGGCCACGTGGCGCACCCAGAACGGGCCACGTGGCCCAATCAGATTTATTCGAGGATTTTTTTTATTTTTAAGGGCCAAGATGTCCGAATTTGAGAAAACTCAAAACATGAAAGTTGTAGATCTTGATGAGATCTACAAGTTTCATGTTGACCAAAACTGGAAATGAAATCAAACAAAGACGCGAAAAATTTTTGAGGGTATTTTTAAGTCTAAAAATACCACTGATTTTTGTTTTGTCATTTTTTTGTGATTTTTAATTTATTTAGGACTCTGTTAATTACAACACTTTAACTGGGTTTTATTGACAAAACTTTAAGAAAGGGGGTAAATTATAGAAAATAAAGATGATGAAACTGAGGTTCATCAGTCATCAACATCATTGAAAAGATTCAGATCTTGATCCTTGTATATACTCACCTCCTTTTGTACATACTTTATATCCCTCCCTCCCCTATGATTCGAATCACTCGCCCCGACTCCATATTATTTCATTTTATGGCTATACTTAGGATGGCCAGATCCTAAGTATAGGGGGGGAGAGTGACTCGAGTCTATTCACCATTCGCTATACATCCTGCAGATCTCATCAGTTCTCACACTCACTCCTGTCCTATACTTAGGTAGACCAGAGCCTATGTATAGAGGGAACTAATGCCCACCATGTATATACTCATCTATTTCCCCTCTTGACCTCATCCTACCCGTTTTTGCTCTTTTTCTACACTTAGGCTTCCAGAGCCTAAGTATAGGGAGGCAGAGCAACTTCTATACAGTTTGTTATTTTATCTCTCCTACGCTTAGCATGAGCTATGTCTTTTTCCTCGCTTTTCGTGCTCTGAGGACATAGCACACACTAAGTATATGGGGCATGTATATATTACATATATACTTTACCCATAGCTTGTATTTTCATGTATTTTTTGTATATATTATGCAGTAATTATGGGTGGGTAAAAATTGAAAAAAAATTATACTAGTATGTATATTGTATAATCTATATAATACTTGTATCAAACGTTGTAAAATTCTTGTAAAAACACGCTCTTGTAAATTTTGTTGTAAAATAGGGTATACCAGAAAATTAAAAAAATAAAAAAAGAAGAAAAGAAAAAAAAAAGACTTCTTATTTACTCTTGCATAATCATCCTTGCATTGAAAAAATCCAATCTTGCATTTCATTCATCTCTGTAGCATGTCATTAGCATCTCATCTGCATATCTATCATATGCAAAGTGAAAAGTTAGCGGGTTCTGAATCAAGTTATGAATAGACATCGAGGATGGATTTGATTTGACCTTAATCTACCTAATCTCAGAGGAACCTTATAGGAACTAGAGTTAAGATTTTTCAGGTCAAGTGACTTAATTCTTTGAGTCCGCAAGTCTATGTTCACTTGTCATCTTGATTGGTCTAAGTAGAATATCTCGCACACACGCATGATTCTTTTAGATAGTGACCTAACATGGACAAGCATCATGCACAAAGCTCTTCATTGATGAGGTGGTGAGGAGGTAGAATCCTTTGGTTTGGAGTAGCACACGGGTGTAAACGTCCGTCCTCCTCTAAGGTGGGAAGTGCATCTCAACCTAGTCTGGTGGTGTTGACGTCTAAGGACGGGACGCTATGGGCTGCAATAAAGCTTCAAAAGAGGGATAGTTTACTGGATCAAGGAGAAAAACTCCTTATGTACATGCTGCAACTTGTATATATTTCAAAAAAGGAAAAAAATACAGAATATCCAAAAGTGGATAGGCCTGATTGAAAAGTAAAATGCCTGCCGGAGTGTATATACAAGGATAGAAAAAAAAGAGAGAGAAAAGCTTCAAAGTTTGCAGCTGGATGACTTGGCTACACTGGTCAAGCATCCTAGGATACGTAGCTACACTGGCTACCGTCTATTCTTCTCTCCACCCCCTCTTCTTGAGACGATTGCACTTAAACTTAGAAGGGAATACCCTGTTCCTCGGGGAAAGAGTTGCTGGACTGGGGAACTAGAGTTACCTTGATAGAGGAGGCTGGTTCTTTGCCATTTCTGATGTGGAGAGTTATATTTCACTTGCACAGTACAAGTAAGAATCATAGTCATCAGAAATTTACGTATGAGGATTTGTTCAGACCTGACTGTTGAGGTGTCTTTAATAGAAGACTTGGGGAACTTAAAGTCTGTTGTGTCTTAAATCCATTCAAGAAGACTTGGGGAACTTAAAGTCTGTTATGTCTTAAATCCAAATCCCAATAAGGTTCCGCCACACAATTAATCCAAAGGTCGAGTCAAGCTCCATTTTCACATTTTTCATGACCTTGGTATGGAACCCAAAATCATTTCACTTTTGCATTTCATTTTAGTTTCTCGAAGACGAGCAAGGTTTAAGTATATTGGGTTGATGAATATGTGATTCATCACTCTAAAAGTTGAAAATAGAGCTTTGTTCCCGAGTAATTAGCTGCATATTTCCACTTATATTGTATAATTAGCATTCATGCATGCATAACTAATATCTGTATTTTAGCATTCATATTTGCATTAAATAAGAAGCCCAATTCACTTGTAAAAATCACATGTAAATACCATATTTGTATATATTTTATACTAACTCCAAATACAATAAAATCAACTCTATAGTTTATATATTACTAACACTAATGAAGGAAAAATATCAAAAAAATACTAACTTGTAAAATTGACCAATAAAACCCGAGTCCAAGTTTGAATCCAGGAGTTTTAAAATGCACATATCTCTCCCATATAGTGTTCAATTTAGGTCTACTTACTTTTAAAGTAATATAAATTTAAAGACCTTCAAAACAAGACCAATTTCATTAAAATCGGAGATCGTATGTGAAACTTGGGTTTTGGGCCCCTATTGTATATTGTACATATTGACCATAATACCCTCCATTTTATCTTTTTTTTCTTAATTATTAAAATAAAAAAATAGTAAGTTGTAAATATTCCTTTCATATTTTCTCTATTTTTAGTTTGAATTTTCTCTTATTTAGAAATGACAAAAAAATATGCAAAAGACAAAAATGCGGTATTTTATATCTATAAGATACCACCCAAAAATACACTTTGTACATATGACTTCTTTTGATTTTCGTTCCTTCACGAAAGTTGTAGATCTCATTGAGACGAACAATTTCGTGTTGACCACTTTTTGATTTAAACCTTTTGTTATTTCTTTTTGAATTTTCTTTACATTTAATTTTTGAATTTTCTGGGAGAGACACGTGGCTGGTCCTGGAGCCGCCACGTGTCACCCCATTTCTTATTTTTTATTATTTTCGTAATTTAATTTTATTAATTTTATTAATTATTAATTATTTATTTTAATTAATTGTTTATTTACATTTATTTATTTATTTTATTTAATATTTTATTCTACTTTTATTTTCTCTTTATTTAGTAGCCTACTTATATTACTTTATTTATTTATTTTCCCCCTTTTTTACTTCTTTTTATTTACTTGTCTTCCACTCCAAGCCATCAACTCCCCACTCCTCCATTTTCTCCATCTCTTTTCCAACTTCCTCCTCCTCTTTATATTCACATCTCCTCCATCATTTTTCATCATCCGCCTTTCGATAGGAGAGGAGCGAGCCCCCCTTGGAGTTTCAGGTGACAGCTCCAGCTCCTTCACGGTTGAGCGACAACCTCCTCGAGATTTTTCTCAGGTGTGATCTGAAGACCTCTCGTCGTTGCAGCCCCACTCATGAGGCTGCCTAGCTTTGAGCTTCTCACGCCAAGCTCTTGAGGCCATGATCAGAGTTGCATCACATCTCAGCCCCACCCTCTGACGACATCACATGTAAGTTATCATTCTCTTTTCCTTGTCAATTTTTTTATCTAACAATTTTTTTCTTATTGTTCACCACCTCATAATCACTTTTTTCTAATCATTATCAATATCACACATCATACACATACACACACCACATCTTCATTTCTACATTTTTCTTTTTCCTGTTTACAAAAAAAATTCAAAAAAAAATACAAAAAAATTAAAAAAGAAAAGAGGAACAGGGGGAAGCAAGCACCAGCGCCGCCGCCCCCCTTTCCCTCACGGTCGTCCGACACCGCCATCCAATAGGCGCCCGCCCCGCGGCCACCAGCCACCAACCCTTGGCCGCTCCGCCGGTGCGCCTCCTCCCCATGGCACCGCCTAGACGCCCGTCGTCCAGCTGCGGTTCTACCCCTTCATTCCAGCAACGCTTCCCGCCCTGCGGCCACCATCTTCCACCAGACGCCGCCCCCTACCATCCACGTGCGCTACCTCCTCTTCAGCGGCGGTCGCGTGACACACCAACCAGCTCGTCGACCCTCCTCCTCCCTCGCCCTAGGCATCACCCTTACTCCTCTACGCGGCTGCACCGCCGTGCCGCGCTGCCGTCGTGCGAGGCCTCCAGATCCAGCCGCCCTCCTGTGCAGCCGGCCAGGCAAGCCGCCTTCAGCTCGTGCACCCCACGCATGCAGCAGGCGTGCCTCCTGTACGCGGCCATCGCTGTGATCCTCCCTCCTCTACACGGCCATCCAGCCCCAGCGCCGCTCACTACCTCCCCCAGCCGCACGCTCTAGGCCGACCACCATCTCCCCACGCCGCCGCCGCCCTCCAAGCTTTGCCCTAGCGAGATTCCTTCCACGTTCTCTACTCAGAAGGTTTATTCATTTTATTTTTTTATATTTTTTATAAATATTGTATATTCAGTCCTCTATGTTTCATTATTTACAAAAACATCCCTGAGCACATTTCAGTTGATTTCATTTTAACTTTTGTATTGTAAAGACACCCCTGTATTTACGTATTAATTTGGACATCTTTCTTGCATCATTTATTTTAATGAAAAATAGTACATTGTTGAGCAACCACTTATGTACATTTTAGCTATTTAATTAAAATTTTGTGAGTATTGAGTAATTAACAAAAAATCAGAGTTTGAAAATCAGTGATATTTTACCCATTTATACTATGAAGTTCACACATAGATATTTCTTGCTCCAAAAAAAGTGAAAAAATTATAGATGCTGCTGCTATGTGCTTATTAATTATTGTCCAAGTTTCATTGAAATTGGAGGTGTCATTTGCCTAAAATAAATTCTAGAGTAATTTCTGTAATTGGTTTTTAATTAAATCCATGAATAATATTTTTGTGAAATTTTAAATCTCCTGGATTGTTCATTAAAATATATATTTGAGATAATTGATTTCTGGATAATTTAATTTCGTGGATTAATTAGGAATTAAATACTCATAGTCGCTCTATTTTCAGTAAAAAATATTAAAAAAATCATATTTTCTCAGAAAATTCTAAAAAATTTAGTTTAGCTTCATTTATTCATATTTCACTTCAGTAAATTTTTCATATTTTTTTCATTTCATTTGCATGAAAAATTGCATAAAACCCCCAAAAATTTGCATTTTTCATTACTGCATTTTAACCCCAAAAATTCCAAAAAAATATATTTCGCATTCGTCGTTGGATTAGGTTTATAGGAAAATTATAACTTGGCTGATTCGGATTAATTTCACATTAAAATCAATTTCGCTAAGTTGCTTGATTCCTCAATAACCTAGTTCAAGTGCATTCTGTATTTGGCATTTTTATAGTATAAAAAATTATAAAAAAATCCTGCTTGGAAAATCGTGAGCTAATTCACCTAATCTGATCCGAAGTTGTTCCTTTGCCTCCTAGAGTTGACCCTGGGGCTTGCGCATGCTAAAAATACATCAAACCGTACAAACATTAATTCATCAATTCATCGATTCTTGCGATTATTTTTTTGATCGATTTGAATTTATCTGACTGCAACGAAATCATTAATTCGATGCTATTTAAAGGATAAAATTCGACTCAATCACCCATACTGCGCCACCGGTCTGCTTGCCACCCCCATCGCTAGAACCCTATGGTTGCCTCACCTTCCATCGCTTGGCAGTTATAGGATCAAGGCTCGCGCCTTGATCCAACAACCTTCATCCATCCACGTCCTACCTAAGCACCCTCCAGCCTCGGGCACAGTCCAAACATTCAACATGTGAAACGTGGGGAGACGAACCCCGTACGCCTTCAAAGGCTTGACCCGAGCCTAGAAGCCACCCGAAGCAAGCGCAGACTCATGCCATAAACGTGAGGTGTTAAATTAAAGTGTTCCCCCCAAAGTCTTCAGAAATAGCATCCAAGTCCCGTCGACCAGCTCCCACACGCAGCACACGTGCACACTTGGGAAAACTTCACAAAACCCCTCCTATGTCTTGGTATTTGCACCTTAGTCCTTGTCAACATTTATTTATTTATTTTATTTACTGTATTAAACATAGACCCATGCATTTGAGACCTATTTTGAGTGCTATTTTATCATCATATTTTAATTTCAAAAATTACATATTCTAGAACATTTAATTCTCTATAATTTTAGGTGTTCAATGTAATTTTATGAGCATTGATAGGTTTATAATATTTATTGTGGTTGCCATATTTAGCCCTGTTTGTGGATGGAAATTCATAGTAAATCAACCTTTGCTCCAACAATTCCCAGAAATTCACATTATGCAGAATTAATTGTACTTTGATATGTACCCAAAAATCAAGTTATTTGCATGCATATTTTTCTTAGAATAAATTATGTTGTGATTCTAGTAATTAATTTTTATTATATATAAACTTAATATTTTTGAAAGTTATAAAATTTCCTAGATAGATATTGATTAGACATAACTAGGATAATTTTATTTCTTGAAAAAAACTAAGTTTGCCAATTGTTCGAATTAATTTATTAAAAATCATACGGTCTGTTTATTTTATTCACATACAACTCATTTTGCATCTGATAATTTCAAAAAATATAGTATGTTAATTTCATCATTTAATTACTATAAAAATTTCATAATTTGTGTATTTCATTTGCATGACTAATTACAGAAAAAGTCCTAAAAAGTGTTGATTTTTCATGCAAGCATTTTATGTCATAAAAATACAAAAAAATATCTTTTGGATTTTCCATTGCATAAATAATTAAGGAAAATATCCTCCTGGATTTTTGAGCCCAATTTCACATTAATTTGGATTTTTCATTCTTGGCTATTTTAAACTTAAAATTGGCTTTTATGCACTTGCATCTCATCATTGTTTGCATAAAAAAATCTAAAAAAACTCTTTACAGAATCCTAACATCACATAATATGAAAATCAACCTAATGAGACAGCGCCTCCCTGAGTTCGACCTTGGGCTTGCCCAAGTAAAATAAATCTGACTACTTTAGTGTTTAATTAAATATTAATTAAGTGACCATTTTGATTAATTTGAAATTGCCTGCTTGCAACGAACATCATCGCTTTAATTGCACATTATTAGTAAGGGCATTTTCGGATTTGTCAGATCGTTTATACAAAAATGGTTATGTACCATGGCCATGTCAAGTCATACCCGAGATCGGGGCACCAAGGGTCCGATCTTGGAGGACCTGCAGTGTCCGACAAACTGAATCCGGCAATCGATGTATCGACCACTCTCATGGTGCATGGTACCCAATCCAGGCGTACTGACAACAATTTACCCATAAAGATAGATAAATAAGGCAATGTGTAAGCAAAAATTTATTATAACTCTACAAAAATGTGTATAGTGACTAGAAATATAGAGGATAAACTTAGGGAGCGAACTGTAGAGTGAGATATAATATAATTATGTCTAATTAATATCAAGACCTTGTTTATTTTCTTTTTATCCTTTTCTTTTTTTATATTTTTTGTGAGTTTTTAATTTTATGTAATTTTTATGGGTTGTAATTGTTTTATATATTTTTTATATTTTATATTTCAATTTTCATTTTATTTTTAGTTTTGCAAAATTTCAATTTCCTTTTAATTTTTAAATAAAATATATAATTATATATAATAATTATGATATTATATATAATTTAAGTAATATATATAATATATAGTATATATAGGATTTTATATTTTAAATATACATAAATATATCAAAATATAGGAAATAAAATATTTTTGTGTTTTTATATTTTTCTCTATTTTTGGTAATTTTATAGATTTTTTATTAAAATTTATTTATTTTTAAAGTTATAAATATAACAAAATAGTGAACAGAATAATAATCTGAGATTGTTTTAGGTTTAAATAAAATAAATAAGTCCAAAATTAACCTAAAACTGTTTCTAATATATAGTATGTACTATATAGAAAATTCATAAATAGAAAGTGATATTTTTTGATTTTTCAATAATTTTTACTAAATTTTTCTAATTTTATAAGGTTTTAAGGGTTTTATCATTTTTTATTATGTAATTTTTAAAGATTTTTGGATATGTGGTAGATAATATAATAATATATATGATATATTTTTGGAATAGTCTTTCTAATTTTTATGGGTTTGAATGTTTAGACATGGTGAAAATGCATGTTTTTGTATTATCATAAATCAAAAAATTAATTAAAATGCCAAATAAGAATTGGGTGAGGTCAAGCATCACATCACGCACTTAAATTAATTTCGCTACTAATATTTTACCAATGAAAATATTTAGTCTAAATAGTATATGCAAAATAAAAATACCTACATAACAACAACCTAAATGCATTTTATAGAAACATTAAAACATTCAATAACTAGTCCAAAACCTCTGGTTAACAGTTTCACACATCCCCGCCTCATGTGGGACAACATGTGAGCGACGTAAATTGGACTAAAATGCAGATACAATTAAGTTCAAGAGTCCAATGGCAATTTTACCTAAATTATTACACGTAATAAAATATTTACATGACTAAAAATATTGAATACAAAAAATGGGGGGGGGGCTTGGGTAATTTAACCCTATAGGTGCATCATTCGACGATGATGCACGCTTCACTTATCCATGTATCGCGACGTAGATGACCGATACCTCTTTGGCGATTTTCGATTCATATCATATCTTGGATTCCATCGGATGGTTGAAGCGTGGCAAGATCCAACAACTACTGATGACCTGGAAGGTGTGTTCTTGATCGAATGGCGGAGTGAGTCTTTGGAAGAACAACCGAAGAACATAACCTCGACAAATTTCATTCTGATGTCGCTCTGCCGATGCTGGTGCTTGAAGGCTTGGAAATGGATCCACGGGTTCTTGGGGCCACACACACCTGCTGGTACCTTCAAAAGTGTCCAGACCTCCTTGAGGAGAGGTCTGGAGATCGAGCTACCTAAAGGTTGAAGCTTTGATCGAATGCTCCACAAATGAGGTTCTCAGGTGCTCAGTCCTGCATAAAATTCATCACAACTCGAGAGCGATGGCTCCTGATTGGTCATTAGGGGGAAAGGGGTGAGATGAAGTGCGGCGGTGATCTATGATGAAGCAGCAGAAAATGGAGATCGAGGGCTCGTTTTGTGCAAGAACGAGGTAACTGGATGGTTCGAGGAGATGGAGAGTGGCACAAGGGATGAGTTGAGGTGGTCAGTGGGTAGAAACGAGGTCGGACATGACAAACAAGGGGGCAGATCTTAGTGCTCCGACGAGCTAAATTTTTTGCGGGTCTTTAAATGATTAATACGAAAGAAAACAAAATAGACCCTACAACTACACTTAGGAAATGAAATCGAAGCTAAATAGACCAAAATAAGCCGTTCACCTGCTGGAATGGCATAGAAGCAGAGTTGCCTAGATGTTACTCCGACGAGGGGTTGAACCTCCCTCGAACCTCCTTCTCCGTGTCGCAAATCAGAGGATCTCTCCTCCTATCACAAGGGAGATGCCTACAGGGATTGATCTAAGGGGTTATAGTAGGTTAAAGGTTGATTAAGAATGAATCAGAGGAGAAGGCTTCAATTTTATAGCTAAATAGGAGGGCTACAAAATCAAGTATTTCTGATCAAATCGGTGCTCGTCTGATGATCCTAGAGGCGTAGCGAAATGTGTGGTTGCATTAAGAATATTTTTTGTGAATCGAGATCCATCAAGCAACCGATCATGCTCAAAAATTTGGGGAAGATGGCTCCTCGTGACTCTGACAGAAGTCAGAGGAGAAAAATGTACAATTGACCTTGCGGGATAGAGTGGAAGAAGGGAGGAGACTCTCGAAGGAGGAAAAGGATCCAATTACTTAGAAAGAATTGAACGAGGAGCCGTATGAGGCACTCTGGGAGAGCCCTCAGTGGGCCACATAAGCAAGATGAGAACAAAACATAAATAGTTAATAATTTTACTAATTAAAACTCAAATATAAAAAACGGTTCTTATTTTTCAAACTATTTTATGGATATTTTTACAATCTTATTTATTTCGTGTTTATTTTTACAAGTATATACATAGGTATATTTACCTATACTTTAGGTATTTTATTTTTTATTATGTGTTTTTAGTACTTATTATTCCATTAAGATATTTTATATATTTATGATATAATTAAATACATATTTACATTTTTATTTTTCTGATTTTATTATATATGTAATTATATGTATGAACATTATAGGTATAATATACTTATATTATTGTAATGTATTATTTATTTGAATGTATTTTTAGGTGCTTTATTTGATATTTATATTTTAATTTGTTTCAAATATTATTCACAATCATTTAAAAATTTAAGAATAGTAAAAAATATGAAGAATAAAATATATAAATAAAATATACATATACATAGTACGATGGGACCCCGGAAAGCCGGCTTTTGCACCTTCATTAAATATATAATTTAATTTAGAATACAATGGAGCGAGTATTGTGAATTTTGAGTTTATATAGCGAAGATATTGTTCCGTGAAGTTTAGTTTATGATTTTTAATATGTGTGTCCCAGTTGCACAGTGCATCACTTTTATGGGCAATTATTTTTGTAGTTTTCTATGCATTTTATGTACAAATTTCATGTTTAATATTTTGTTATTTGAGGTGTATAAAATAAATAATAAAATAGAGTAAAAATGGGTATTTTTAAGTTAAAAATTAAGGTTTTCTATATATAGTGTTGACCTTTAGCTCCCCTACTTTATTCCTTATCGATCAAGTTAATATTGACTTGGTCTCGAGGTTTAGGGTCATTCAATATCTTTGATATCTCATTTATTTTTCTTTTCTTTATTATTCTTATTTTGGATTTAAATACCTATAATTGTGTACTAATTGCAGATGAATAAATAATGTTAATTTGTACAAGTTATTGATTTTTATAGGTGTTTTGATAGGGATTTAAAGACAAAATGGGAGAATAAAGGTAGATGAATGACTATTCATCATCCCCCCATACTTACCTTTGTCAGTCCTCAGAAAACACTTAGAAGAATAAGTGATGCAAAAGAGAAAAATAAAGAAAAGGAAAATAAAGAAGGTTTCACGATTTTAAACCTATCTTTACAAAATCAAAGTTTGGAGCTCAATTAAAATCTTTAGAATTTTAGTTTGTTCGGAACCTCATTGGGAATATGATCTAAAACTTAATAGCCCTCAAGTTCCACAATAGTCTATTCAAGTCTCCTCAATAATCAGGCCAGAATAAGTCTCTTCATATGTAAACCCATGTGAGTATGAGTCTTACTTGTATAGTGAAAGTGTATGTAGCTCTTCTCATCAGAATAGGAAGGAACGACCTCCCTTAACAAGATAACCCTAACTCCCCAATCTAGCTACTCTTTCCTCGATGACTGAGGTATTCCCTTCTAAGTTCAATGCAATCGGCTCAAGAAAATGGGCTAGAGAGAAAAATGGATTGTGACTAGGGTAGTCACATATCCTATGGAGCTTGACCAATGTAGTCAAGTCTTATGTTGCAGGCAAACTTGAGATATCTGTCTTTGAAACACAATGCCTTTCTTATTTTCATACATACTCCAATAGGACTAAATTTTCATTGAATTGTCCCGCCTATTCATTTTGGAGTTTTTGATTTTGCATTTTTTACTATATACACTAGCTATACACTAGCAACATTTACATATGGAATTTTTCCTCTTGAGACAGTAGACTATCCCTCTTTTGAAGCTTTATTACAACCCACAATATCCTGTCTTTAGACGTCCATGCCACTAAACTAGGTTGGGGGGCACTGGCCACCTATGGTGATCATGTATGTTTCCATATGTGCGCTTCCTCAAGTCAAAGAATCTTGTCCTCACCTCCTACTCAAAGTTAAGCTAAGTGTAATGTGTAGTGTCCAAGTTAGGTCATTATCAGCAAGAGTCGTGTGTGCACTTTGAAATACTCTACTTAGTTTAATCAAGATGGCATGTGAACATAATCTTGTGGACTCAAAGAATTAAGTCTCATTGATATGAAAATTTTTAATTCTAGTTCATATAAAGTTCTTGTGAAATTAAGTGGATTAAGGTCTAGACCGAGCTCCAATCTTCATATTTTATTTAGACTTGTTCAATTGTCAAAATCACTCAGAACTTATGTAATGCAAGAACAATATTTTTGTGAAAACATTTTCTAGTTTTGAACTTTTTATGGAGTATTAATTAAGTTTTGCAAATTTTTATAGAGTTTTGAAAACATTTTTCAATTTTTAGGATTCTTGGACTTTTGTAAATTTTTATGGGTTTTTCTGAGAAAATAAAAGGGTTAGTGAATTAGATGTATTCACAGGTTCACAACATTTCTATACATATTTACAAAGAATTTTGTGCAAGTTACATATATAAAGAATTTGATATAGCTATGTATATATCTTATTTGAAGAATTTTTTGCAAGAGTATTACTTACATGGTTTTCAAAATAATTTGAAAATATTTGTCAAACATTTTGAAAACTTATTTTGTAAATAATTTTACAAAGAATTTTTCAAAAACAATTTCACAAGCAATTTTTACAAACTCTTATAAACATTTATAAAGAGCTTATTTTCCAAATGGTTTGAAATTTTTATAAAGATTTTTCAAAGGTTTTAAAAGATTTTTCAAAAATATTTTACAACCATTTTCCAAACCATTTTGTAAAATAGTTTTAAATCAATTTTTATAAAGAATTTTTTACATATTTTTATACAATTTATTCTTTACGGTTGATTTATTGTATACCCTTACCCCATGTAGTATATTAGACAAATTATTGAAATATGATAGTACGGGTTATGGCTAACATATATATAGCATATGTACGCCCCCTTTGAGCTATGTCCTCATAGTGATCAAAGAGCAATAACGGAGGACATAACACATGCTAAGTATAGAAAAGCATATACTACAATGACTGAAAGAATGTGAAGCTGATCGTCCCCCTATACTTAGGATAAACTAATCCTAAGTACAATAGATTATATACAAAGTGGGGATGATCGAGGATTATAATGTACGAAATAATCAATGACTCGAATTGTCTTCCTATACTTAGGATGAAATATCCCAAAGTATAGGCAGAATATCAACAAGTTAAGAGACAGGCGAGAGAATACATGAAGAATAACCCGAATGCATTCATCCCCCATACTTAGGATTAAGTATATCCTAAGTATATCACATAAGAATGGGATGAATGAAAAAAGAAATAAAAAATAAAATAACAGATGTTTTTAGAGCTCATGTATCTGATCCTTCTGCCTCTGGGAGCTCATCTTGAAATACCACTTGTATTGAATGAACAACGGACATGAATGTATCATGCTCTAAGTACGCCTTCAGCAACTATCCGTTGACCACAAATGGTTGTGCATCAGATGACAATCATGATATGACTATACTACCATTATCACACACATTTTTAACTAAAAACGGCCCTGTTCACTTGATCTTCAAATTTCCTAGAAACAATTTCAACTTTGCATCAAACAACCACTTATTCTGACCAGGCTCGAAGGCCTTCTGTCAGATATGATTGTCATGCCATTTCTTGACCTTCTCCTTGTACATCAGGCTGTTGTCATATGCATAGTCTTTAAATTCTAGTAAACTGTTCTGGTCAGTCTTTTTGTTCTTACGGATTTTCTGTAAATCCAAGTTACAAACATTAATTACCCACACATATTTGTGAATGATTTTGATGAACCCATTCATTCACCTTTATTCCTTTACTTTGTCTTTAAATCCCTAGGTAAATGCATATAAATATAGCTATCTTGTACAAATTACCACTGGGACATTTGCTTGTAAATAGTGCCTAAATGCATGTATTTAAATACAAAATAAATGAATAAAGAAAAGAAACGAAAAATAAAGGAAGTATTGCAAATACTGACTGATCCTAAACCCCTAGACTAATTCAATATTGACTTGGTTGACAAGGAATAAAGTAGGAGGATATAAGGACATACAAATACAAACAAAACCACACTGTCACCTGAAACCCTAGGTGACCTATAGCTATATATAGCTGAAACTTACACTAATTTATACGCATTCACGCTCACTTCAAATCAAAATATTTTCAACACCAAACATGTACATAAAAATACATAGAAAATACAAAAACAATGCACATAAAAATCATGTACTATGTAAGTAGGACATACAGATGAAAAAACTGCAAAGAAATCTTCACAGACCAATATCTTCTTCATATGAACTCCAAATTGACCAAACTCACCTTCATTGTTCATCAAATTTAAATATCTGCCTAATGAAGGTGGTTTCAATAAAAATGGAGTTAAGCTACAAAAGATGGCTTTTGGATACCTATTGTACTATATACATGTATATTATAGTCACTTTATTTATTCTTTATATTTTTAGCATCTTTATATTTTATATACCTGTAAATATTATTTGAAATACATGTAAATAATGAACATATAAAAATACATGAAAATACATCTAAATAAATAATATATTCTAATATAGGTAAAATATACCCATATAATACACACTCCTATTTATTTAAGTAAATAATCTTAGAAAAATATAATAAAAATATTAAAAGGCGTAAATAAATGAGCTATAAATAAATAGAATATATGTATATTAATAAAACACAAAATACAAAATAAAAATACCTCATACATAAGTAAATATATCTATAAATAAAAACCTAAAAATAAAAACTTAATAAACGATGTTGTAAAAATAAATAAAAAAACATAATAAATTAATACATAAAATAAGGAACAACTTCCATGTTTTAAGAAAAAAACTAAAAAAATCATTTTCTATTTCCTTTCCTTTTTTATTTTCACTCACTTTTTATATTGTAGCAGGTGACGCGGCTCAATGGGGGCGCACCCTCGGTTGACCCGCCGGTAACCTGGGGCACCCACCCCCTAAGCCTATCAACAAAGCTATAACCATCTTCCTCAATTTCCTCAGCCTGAGTTTTGCATTTTTTGGGCTCAATTCCTTCGTGAAATCAGCTCCTCGATCAGTGGTCTTTCATGCCCTGATGATTCCTCGATCGATGGATCCTCGATCGAGTCACAAACCCTAATTCAAAGTCACCCTCTATCACTACTATAAATCCAAGCCCAGAGCTTCGATCCACTGTTGATCATTCTTGAGCCATCTTTGACCCCTTGGATCGAGCCTTGGATTGAGCTCTGGTGACAGGAGGTGCTCTTCATCGATTCACATCGAGGAGAAGAGGATTCAAGGCCATTCACCATCACCGGTGAAGCTCCACTGGACAGTTCTGCTCCCAACGCTCTATTGCAGGTGAGCCTCTATCTTTTGTGTTTTAGTTTTGTAGTATTATCAATAGTTTAGTTTAGGTTTTTATTTCACGTGATTTCGTTTAAGAAAACATCAAAATCCAAAAAAGAAAGTACGCTGAAGCACTAGGCCTTGATCGTTGTTCCTCCACCATTGAGTGTTGTTCTCCTGTGCTAACCACCCCATCTCCTTCATTTTAGGCTTCTGCATATCCAACACCCCTTCATACCCCTGATCTCGTATAGATCAGGCGATCAGGTTCTCCTCCTCTGCCTTACATTGGAGAGCTCTGCCTCGATGCATCCTCGCTCATTTTAGCCCCAACACACCCTCATGACCTTCATTTTTCTTCGCCTTAGCTAACCCTGCAGATCTAATGAGTCTTCAGCCTCGTTCGAGGCAATTTTGAACCAGTTGAAGGCATTTTAGGTTGATGGAGCTGCAAGCAATGTCAGGACCCCATCGATGGGTCCTGGACCATTTTGACGATAGCAACAGGAGCTGAGGAGCGCCAACTCTATTTTGAGCCATCTGCGAGCCTTCCAGGTGACCGAAGTCATGAGATATGATAGATCGAAGCAACCTAGAGCACCAGTTCATACATGTTCTTCTAGGGCCCTCAAGAGTCATCTGATCAAGATCCTGTGCCAGACGAAGCAGCTGCCATTGGATGACGAAGCGCCAAGCCATACGATCTCGCGGTTCTAATCTCGACCGTTCGCTTGAGAAGCATCATCCTGCGCTGAGAACGCACCACGTGTATAAGTGAACTCATCTCTGCTGCCCACTAGCACCTCTTGAGGGGTATTCTGCAACCTTCCCCTCCGTTTTTGTATTTTATTTTTAATCCATAAACTTTCATTTGCAGTTTATGCAGTTCTGTAATATTTATATTTGGAACCTAAGCTTTCCTTGAACTGCATTTATGCCCGATCCATGTCACCTCACATGCCCGTGCACATGAGGGGCTGGGTATTTTGCGTGGTACCCTTACGAGTTTATGTATTTGGTTTTGGTCCCAAACTTTGAATATCAGAAACATTTAAGAAATTGCATTAGGTCCTTATACTGCAAATTTAATTTTATAGTTGTATTCTAATTATTAAAAATAGCATTTTGCATCTTAAAATTATAGGAAAATTATCCTAAGTGCTTGGAACCATAATATATCACATATATTTTTTATTGAGGCAATTAAAATTATTTCCTATTTATACAAATATAAAAATATTCCATTTTCTCATGTTTTGCAATTAAAAATCCATAAAAATTATAAAAAGGTCTTGAAAAATTCCAAAAAATCCTATGTTTATTTTTGTATAATTTATTTTCTAACATTTTATTTTTGCAAAATATTACCAAAAACTCCTAAAGATTGAAAAAACACAGAAAAAATTATAAAATTTTTTAAGTTTTTAAATTTTCCTTAGAAGTTTTAGTAATGAGAAAAATTGAAATTATACTCGATATGATTAAAGATATTTATTAATCCCATTTCAAAGTCCCTAATTTACTATTTTATTATTTTGAGTATTTCCTTCTTTAAAAATACATTAAAATTCTAAAAAAATATCTAAAATTGACAAAAAATAGAGCAAAATCATAAAAATACAAAAACATTTTAATTTGTAATTTTTGATTATATTGCTATATTTATAAATATAAAACCTTATATATTATAAATGGACTATATATTACTTATATATACACTTAGTATTAACATTATTATTTATAAATTCCTTAAATATTTTAAAAACTTAAAAAATTTAAAAGGATTGTACTTACTTGTATTTTTAAATTTTTATATAATATATATATCATATATAATAGTTATATTCTACATATTACTATAAGTATCTAAATATATATAAAAAGAAAAAGAAATTAAAAATGAGAAAAAACAAAAAAGAAAATAAAATTTATAAAACTTAAAAACCTAAAAAAGTTTAAAAACCCACAAAAATTAGGAAAACCTTAAAAAATACAGAAAAACATTTGTTAACATTTTGTTTTGATTGTCAATTTTTGTACCTATCCGCGTTGCTTTCTGTGTTTCGTCCCCTACACTTGCTTATTATACACACTTATTTGTAGGGTATAATAAATTTCATCTCACATAGATGCATTGCTGATTTATTCCATGGGTTGATTGTTGATTGACATGCTTGAGTTGAGAGTCGAGAGAGGTGCTGATACATTGATTGTCAGATCCGACTTGTCGGACGTCGCATGCCCACCAAGACTAAACGTTAGACACCTCATTTATAGCGATCATCAAAGGCGCCATTGCCAGGGAGCAATGCTTAGGATAGATTTTTTTGCATTATTCTTCCTATCATTTTTTGCTTCATTTTTCTTTTATTTAAACAATTATTTATCCATGCTAATCTATTTTTGATTTTGACTTTGTTGCGAGGGACCGTAGAGCTAATGCAATCTTCCTAGGAGTGTTGGTGCACCCAAGTCACATGGATATAACTCTTTCTTCATGAGCTGGTTGGAGAGCAGTTTAGCAAACCTTGGAGACCCGATTTAGTAGGGCATTAGATTAGATCTTTCTTTTCTTTTGTGAGAGAGAGAGACTCCATTTATTATTGTAATAATATATGTGGACACTCAGACTCTCAATCCTATTTTATCAATTATTTGTTCACTTGGAGGCTCACTGATTTTATCAAGTTTTCATCATCTTCTATTTTTTGTCCACTCTCTTTTTCCTCTTATTTTCTTTTTTCTCAAGTTTTGTGTTTTCCACCTTTATTTTCATTTGTTTTATGTGAATGAGCTCATATTTTTTTAAGATTTCTTGACCGAGTAAGGTAGGTCCAAATCTCTAATATTTGCACACACACCTATAGTCTCTGATACGTTTGGATCTAGATCAAACTCAAATTGTGCTTCACGATAATAACAATTCATGCTTAGGGCAATTTCACCGCTTTGCATACCACATATAGATTTGGTTTAAAATTCTTACCTTGCATCCCACATGGAGAGAGCTCGGAAGCACAGTAAGTCTTCTTGAGTATTCATCATTTTGATACAAGGGTGGGAATTCCATCATAGTGTCACCTTACCTTGCTTTACCGCTACCCCCCTCTTTTTTGACCATTTAGGTTTTAAAGAAAATCCAAAAAAATTGTGAGGCAACTATTTCTGAAAAATACTCAAAAAAAGAGAAAACATAAAAAAATTAAAACTAGGGGACTGCTTAATAAACTTTGACCCTAATTAAAATTCGTAACAGACATCATTGTTTGGGGTTCACAAAGCCCACATTGTATTTAGATACATTCTTGCCCAGGTTGCCTTTCAAGATATATTGAATGATTTGAGGAGAAGATCAAAAGAAAGAGAGAGACACGAGGAGGGGGTGATGCTGATTTACATGGAAATGATGATGATAATCACTCTGTAGATGGACCTCGCAAAGGTGAGGGAGAGGGAAGGAGAGGTCGACCCAAGCCCACACTCAAGCAGACTTATAATCTTGGGCTGACCGAATTAGTGAGTGGATCTAGATTCCTCCGATCCATAGGCACTTCGAGCTAAAACCACAACTCCTTTCTCTCCTCCCCTCCTTTCGTGGGAATTCCACTGAAGAACTGTACAACCATATACAACAATTCAGACGCATCTGCAACACCACGCACAAACCTAACATCCTATTGGGTGTAGTCAAGAAACCTTCAGGGACAGGCACTTTACTGGATAAGCCATTTGGGAAAAGTGGTAACGACATGGGATGAACTTAAGTCTGCTTTCCTGCACAAGTATTACCCACTTGGTCATCTTAATCTGATGAGGTCTAAGATTATCAACATCTCCCAAGGATCACAAGAGTCCATTCATGAAACTTGGGAGCGATTCGAGCCTTAATCGAGAAGTGTCCCCATCATGATATCCCAAAGATTAGTTTTGTCCAGCACTTCTTTGGGAGACTCGCTCAAAATAGTCATTGTTTGGTTGATGCCACCTACAGAGGTTCACATTTCAACAAAGATGAGGACATTGCGTGGCATATCTTTGATGAGATGACCAAGGGAGAGGCCACACTCTCCTCATATCGTTATTTTCAGATACAATCACATATCCTATGAAAATCTGTAAACATGGAAGATATACAGAGGTGGAAAAGTGTGAGAACTCAGATCTTAACATCATTGGCAGTCACTTGTCCAAAATTGAGATCATCGAGAAATGATCACATGATCTAGAGAAGCTAGTCATGATGGAACAAAGGACGAAGAGCCTGGACAAGCTGGATATGATCACCAACCATCCGTAGTTGTTGGTGATCACCATTAGTGATTGCAATTCTATGGCAGCAACCCTCGATACTCTCGCAGAAGGAGCCTATAGCACAACACCAGCCTCAACCGAGTTTCAACCAACCTCATGTCCAACTCGTATACTACGTGCATTCACGACAACAACCACTGCAGACAGTGATGGTGGTCTACCACCCGAACCCCAACAATCATATGTCGAACCACTCTTTCCATCCCCACTGTAGATTCAAGAGGTAAATGGTGTATGGGGAAATGAGCAGTAGATGACCCGTTCTCGGGGACAATCTCAGGGTCACAGTACCGCCATCTGGTAGTTCAACCCACAACACAGTGGGAAGAGTTTCCGGCATCAAAAGTCCCAACAGTCTCCACACCATGGAAACAAATGAAGACCACAACACCAGTACCAACAGCCGACATATCGCAAATAATATCATAAGCAACAACCGGCTGCTATTAGAATCAATTCCCCCTCCTCGTTATCAACACTAGCAATACTCTCATCATGGTTCTTAGTACTACTAGTAGCCGTAGTACCACAACCTTAACTTCCTCCTATCGTAGAGAACATTTGTTGAGACAGATTTGGCGAGGGTCTAAAATATCCTCACAAAGAGTGAAGATACAATTTTGCTAAGGTCACCGCTTACAAAATCCGAATACAACAACAATTAACCCACAAAAAATAAAGCAACGTAGAATGAAATGTGGTGTTAAAATTTATTATAACTCAACAAAAGTTGTTTATAGGACAAGTAGTGTAGAGTCTCAACCACAAGCATCACACAAGATAGATTGTGAAGTAAAATCCGAAATTCTCCTCTTCTTGTCTTTTTATGGTATTTTTATGTGGGTTCTATATTTTATATGTTTTTTGGGTTTTTGTTTTTATAAATTTTTATGTGTTTTAAATTTTATAATTTTTATATTCCTTTTTATCTTTTTTTATTTTTAATTTCTTTTCCTTTTTAATTATTTATAACAAGAGTATATATAAGATAAGCAGATAATATAGATAGTATGGGTACTAAATATATAAAATAAAGGTGAAATCTGAAAAATATCCTAAGGTACAGTCTTTTTTTTTTAATTTTCAAAAGGTTTTAGAAAATATTTTTGGTATTTTTCATAAAAATAATAATAACAATTATAATAGGAATACAAGTAATTATAACTATATATATAATAGGGCTTTTATATTTATATATAGCTATAAATACTCAAAAATAAGAGCTTTTTTATATTTTCTCTATTTTTGTTATTTTTATTTTAGTTTTAAATATTTTTTGGATGTTTAATAGAATAACAGAGTCAAAATAGTGGCTTATATTAATAGGATGAATTGTTTTGGAATTTAGAAATAGCAAAAAGTCCCAAAATTTTCCAAAACTATTTAAATATGTGGTAGATATAATAAACAAAATTTAGAAATAGAAACAAATATTTATGGATTTTTCTAGAATATTTTCTGATTTTTATAAAGATTTGGAGCTTTTTAATTTTTAGTGATTTTCTTTTGATATTTTTTGGGATTTTTAGTCTGCAGTTACAAAATTGAGTAATACACAAAATATATATTTTTGTAATTTTTCAAAACAATTTTATAATTTTTATGTTTTTTTAAATATAAGTAGGTATAAATGCATTGGTTATTTATTTTTAAAGATAGGAAAATATACTTAAATGCCCAACAAAATATATGTGATTTAGTATGATCTAAGGCACTTAAAATATTTATCCTATAATTTTTGGATGCAATTTTGATATTTTTAATAATGCAAATAAGAGAAACAAAAATGATTGCCTAGTAGAGACCAAAACACAATCAAACAAAAGTATTCTTGTTTTAAGAACCCCCTGCAGATCTATAGGGATACACATGCAAAAAGCCTAAAATAAACAACTCAATATATGTTGGTAGGGGCATAAATGCAATAAACAAAAAGTGCTAGGCCCTTTTTGCAAATTAACCTAAAAGTATTACACTATTTCTGGCATTTAGTGGACCAAAATGAAATGCAGTAAATGCAAGGGTCCCCCTGCAAAAAGCCCGCCCCTCATGCGTACCTGCATGTAAGGTGACGTGGTGAGTGACCCAAATGTAAATTGCAGAAAGTTTAGGGTTCACAATACAAATTTTACAAAATTTTATAACTGCATATAAAAGATTACAGACTAAAAATAAAAAAATGCGGGAGTGGGGAATGCAAAATACCCCCGCTAGGAGATCCGGCAGCTCTAATCTTCGACTTATCCACGTGTCAGCCTCCGATCACACGATACCCTTCCAGCTAGATGGCGGAGATTAGATCTACACTCGAGATCTGACGGATGTAGGCGACACGATCCAACGGCACATGCTCGATCTGGTGGCCGCTCTTGATTGGATGGTTATGAGATGACCTTGCTAGGTTAAAGATCCACATGGGAGATCTTCAACCTGGTGAATCTCGAGCCTTCGTCCACTTGGGACACTCCCACAAAGTGCAAAAAGGAGGCAAAGCTCCTCCACAGCTTCTAGATCCCTCGAATGGGTCGAGGCCCCATAGATGGAGCCTGGAGATCGATGAGACATAAAGGGTCTTTCCTGATGTGGATAGCTCATTGAAGGGGTCTTCAGAACCTGCAAAAAGGCACAATAGCATGACAAGATGACGAAGAAGGTTCCCAACCTTTATTGGTGGTTGATCAGCGAGGAAAGGGAGGTGGAGTGGCAAGGTTCAACAAGCTGAGGAGGAAGGACCTCGTCTCTTCGATCCAAAAGGAGTCGAAGTGGGGCAGGTGGTCATATAAGTGGATAACGTGGTAGGGAAGAAAATGAAGATGAAAGGCGGGGTAGAGCACAACTGGATGATGGTGTCACACTGGCCGGAGCAGAGCTCCGACCAACTACGGGTCCTAAAATTTACGCCATTGCAGGTGATCAAAATGCAAAATAAAAATAGAATTGAAATACTGGAAGGGAATGCTACCTAGAAAGCATGAAAAGAGGCTCAAACCTAGATGTAACACATGGAAGCCAAACCTCGCGGTGGAGATGGCTGGCGAAGTGGATAGGCCACTCCAGCACCTACAACTCACTACAGACCTGACAAGGATGAGTCTATCACTCTCTTTGACTCGCCATGCCATGGATCTGAGGTGTACAATGCATGAAGGGAGATCAACATTTTAAATATGTCTAGAAAAGGGGATATGTACTAACGTGGGATGGGTCGAGAAACGTGCTCGATGCAATAAAATGATCGGACGTGATAACTCAATGATCAAGGAGCGAAAGATCAGAAGGAATCGATCAAAATGGGTGAAAGAATCAAGAGGAAAAATTTGAGGAAATAGGGGCCTAGAGAGTCCGACAGAGCAGACTTAGGGAGGCCAGGGAGTTGACCGAGGCCAACTCAGACTGGGCGCCCATTGGTCCACGTTAGCTCGCTAGGCGACAAAATCGAGGGAAAATACCTTATTGATTCAATTTAAAATAATAGATTATTTTATTAATTTTAGGTTACAACATGAAAATATTATTTTATTAGTATTTTAATATGATTTTTATTTATTTTTACAAGTTAATTTATTATAGGTTACTTTTTACGAGTATAAATATATGTATATTAACCAATATACTATGTATTTATTTTTTGGTATTTTAGATTTTATTATTTTATTCACATAGTTTATATATTTATAACTTGTTAAAATACATACAAATATATTTTTATTTTAATTTCTGAAGTAATTTATACACTTAAATAATATGGATATTTATTATTTAGGTTTTTATATATATAATTCATCTTTGTATATTTGTACACTTATTTATTTTAGTGTATTTTTGATGATTTTAGTTTATTCTATATTGATGTGCATGTGTTATAAATAATATTTACAATATTATAAAAATTTAAAATTATGAAGAATATAAAGAATAAATAAAATGGATATTTTATTCAGGTATAATGTATAATAGGGGTCCGAAACCCATCTTTTGCATCTTAACTCCACATTAAATGAAATCATATTCATTAAGTAGCTAACTAAAAGTTATATACAATTAAGGGTGATTTTGATGAATTTTGAGTTCATCTGGAGAAGATACATGTCTACGAATTAATATTTTGGATTATTATTCCGAGTATAGAACGCACGATATGCATTATTTTTATGAAATCAATTTTTTATTTTGAGCTCATATGAGATTTTGAGTTCATATGAAATCAATTTTGTATTTTCTCTATATTTTTATCTACAACTTTCATGTACAAAGGTTATTGATTTGAGGTATAAATAATAAAGAATAAAATAGGTCCCAAATTGGACTTATTGAAAAATTGGAAATTATGGTTTCTTGTATTTATTGGCCCATATCTCTCCCTACTTTATTCCTTGTAGACTTAGTCATCGTGATGCCTTGGTCTTGGGGTTTAGGGTCATTCAATACCTATGGTATTTCATTTCTTTTTCTGTTCTTTTCTTTATTCTTTTATTTTGGCTTTAAATGCAGTCTTTTATACCATATTTACACAATAAATAATATGTGTTATTTAATGCAAAATTATGATATTTACATGTATTTATCAAGCACTTATGCAATAAGTGCGGAACAGAATATAAAGAAAAGAAATAGAAAGAAAGTAGAATGATTTTAACTTTTTAACTTATCTTCATAAAATTAAAATTTAGAGATCGGTCAAACCATTAGATTTTAAGTCCGGTCAGAACCTTATTGGGAATTGGACTTGAAACACAACAACCTCTACGATCCACGAAACTTTGCCCAAGTTTCCTCAAAAGCCAAGTAAGAACAAGTCGATGTCATACACAATCCCTCCATGAAACTTTGCCCAAGTTTCCTCAAAAGCCAAGTAAGAACAAGTCGATGTCATACACAATCCCTTATGACTATGAGTCTACCTTGTACAATGTTAGTGTTATATAGATCCTCTCTACTGAAGCGGTAAAAGTCAATCTTTTCCAGTATGGTGATCCTAATTCCCCAATACAGCAACTCTTTTCTCGAGAAGTGGGGTATTCCCTTCTAAATTCAAGTACAACTGGCTCAAGAAGAGGAGGTGGATAAGAGAATGGATGGTAGCTGGTGTAGCTACCTATCCTAGGATGCTTGACTAGTGTAGTCAAGTCATCTAGCTGCAAGCTCACATGGATACTATGACTTTGAAGCTCAAGCTTTCTTATTAACTATATGTACATACATACTCCGATGGGAATTGATTTTTCTTTGATTTTTGACCGTTTATTTTTTTTGGAGTTTTTGATTTTACATTTTTTAATACTATGCACATCGACATTTACGTAAGGACTATCTCCTATTGAGCTAGTAGATTATCCCTCTTTTGAAGCATTATTTCAACCCACAGACTTCTGTCTTTAGACATCATCGCTACTGGATCGGGCTAGGGTATAGTGGCCACAAATGTGCGACTTCCGATGTTCCCATTGGATTGTATCTCATGCCGATGAATCCATCCCTCTACCACTTTAACTGAGTTTAGCAAAGTGCAAGGTGCATGTGTGCAAATTAGGTCACTATCGACAAGAGTCATGCATATGTTCCGAAATATCCTATATAGGCAATCATGATAACACCGAACCAAGTCTTGTGGTCTCAAAGAATTAAGTCCAGCAGATCTGAAGCACCTCAATTACATTTCCTATAGATACCTATGATTAAGTGGATTAAGATCCAACCAAGTTCCAATCTTCGAACTTTTCTTAGACTAGTTCAATTATCATCATCAATCTGAAAAATACAAATGCAAGGAAAACATTTTTGTGATGCAATTTTCTAATTTTGAAATTTTTATGGTTTTTTTGAAACGATTTGCAAAATTTTATGGGTTTTGAAAAGATTCTACAAACATTTACAAACTTTGAAAATCATTTTGCAAAGATTTTTCAAAGCATATGCATATATTTTTCAAAATATTTTACAACTATTTTCCAAACTGTTTGGAAACTAATTTTCAGAATATTTTATTACACAAATAAAAGAATTTTTACAAGCATAAATATTTTTACAAAGGTTTAAAAATATTTTAAAAAAATTTTTCCGAATAGTTTCAAAACCATTTTCAAATGATTTCTGCAAACCATTTTTAGATCAGTTTATTACTTAATAACTATAAAGAAATGCGAAGAATTTTATGCATATTTTTACAGATTTATTCCTTTTAATTACTCAATTGTATTTTAGCCATATTATTTGAAAATACGAAAGGTCAAGTTATGGCTAAAGTATATATGAAGTGTATACGACCCCTATACTTAGTTTGAGTTATGTCCTCATAAATCAAAGAAAAAAGAAGAAGACAGAACTCGTATTGAGTATTGAAGAGCCTAACGACTAAATAAATAAAAGAATTAGAAGTTGACCGTCCCCCTTATACTCAAGAATAAATAATCCTAAGTATAGAAAACTGTACATAAAGCAGGGAGGGTCAAGGGTGGGAATGAACATATCAACTCAGGCTGTCTACCTCTATACTTAAGGTAAAATATCCCTAATTATAGATAAAAATATCAACATGAGAGGAGGCAGTTGAGGGGACAAATCAAACCGATAAAAAACTTTGGGGGATTGTACGCATCACCCCCCTATACTTAGGGTGAGATATATCTAAGTATAGGCATCAATAGGAGTGATGAAACAGAACGAGGGAAGAACAACATAGTGGGTACACCCCCATACTTAGGACAAGGTATGTCCTAAGTGTAGACACACAGATATGACGAATGATCTGGGGTGTACATGATAGATGGAAGAAATAAGGAATGAAAGACGAAACAAGTATATACAAGAGGTGAGGATTGTTGAGGTGCCTCTCAACGAGCGCTAGGTTTCATGCCCCCAGCTGGGCGCAAAAGTTAGGATAAATTATATCAAGGTTCAGGACGACATCCGTCAGATGAATGGCATACTCTTACCATTGTCTCAATGTGAGAACGATGACAAAATAAAAAAGAATAGCTGTGTAAGCAATCACGAAGGTGTATAACACCGGAAGGAAGAGAATTAAGAACTAAACCATGAACCAGTGGTTTAGAAGAAATCATCAACTCATAGGAACGGAGTGAGTAATCAAAGCCAATGAAATCAAATGTGGAGAAGGATGGATTAGTGATAGAATCCTCCGTGTCTATCACAGTCTCATAAAGATGCGTAAAGTAAAGATCATGAGACTCTCTAAGCAACTAGGCATCTGATGGACATATGATCGAAAGATCCGAAAACAAATCGAATGGCACAAAGTATGGCTCATCCTCATGAGGGTCATTGAGGAGAGCGGACTCAAAGGAGTCACATAAATCAGATGACTCAATCCCTGCATTCGACAGACCGGATGCACAGCTGACGAGCGTCGGACTACCCTTGTTAATTCAATCAAATTAATGGTCAAATTAATAGTTAGATTCGTTACAGTCGGGTAATCAAGGCTTTGTCAAAAATACCACTTCAATTAATGTTCAATTAGATGCAAGCGGCGGATTTATTTTACCTGGGCAAGCCCAAGGTCGAACTCAGGGAGGCAGCTATCTCCTTAGATGAATTTTAAGTGAATTCAGAGGTCAGATTTTAGAGGGTTATTTTTGGTCCCTTTTTAGCAATTTTTATGCAATAAAGAAAAAATGAATGCAATTTTAGGCCAATTTTACAAGTTAAATCAGAAAGATAATCAAATGAAGTCCAAAATTATGAAACTTGGCCAGAAGATGGAATGCTATGAACCTAAATGTCTACAATTTTTTTTGGAAATTTTCGACTCTAGATGAATTTAATATGAATAAAAGATGAATGCAGGGTGATTTTTACAACATTAATTTAATAAATACCAAAACACATTATTTTCAGATACAAAATTATCCTAGATAGATCTAAGTATGATGAATCAAGGAAAATTAATAGACCTAAAATTCTATGTGAATTGGACCTATTAAAAATCAATCAAGTAAATCACTATTTAATTTATGCAGGCCTCGTGATGCGTGCAAACACTATGATTTTTGGGCATAATGTAGAATAAATTATCCTAAGTCTAATGTGATTTGATGATGATTTTTGGAGGAATAAGGAATTTAATATGAATTAAAAAGCACACCGTGGGAAAAATATAGAAATTTTCACCAATTTAATAATATTAAATTCCAAAGATCTAACAAAAATAAAACACGTGTCACATGAGATAAAGGACAAGTTGGGCTACAACATGCAATTTTTAGAATTTAAAAATGATGCTAAATGGACACCTAAATATGCGTGCAAAGATAGGGATCAAATTTCAAATAGAGGAAATAAAAGTTCGGAAAATGAAACGTGCTGACATGGACTTAAATGCAATTACCTATAATATGGAGGAAGTGGATGCAAATTTCCCACAAAGTCACGCGCTACTCGCGTGACTTCGTAATTTCCAAAACCTTCAAGGGCCTCCGTATAAAATACCCAGCCCTCACGTGGGAAGCACGTGCAGGACTAGGCTCAGACGTCGATTGAGGCTCAGGCAGAGGCTCTGGAGGCTCGGATCAGCCTCAGATCTGCTTCAGTTGCTGCGAGCCTAGGTTTGGGGAAGAGGCTCGGAGGAGGCTACGTGGCATGATGTAGGCTGTTGGATTAGTGTGTATCCAACTGCTGCTGGAACTGCTGGCGTAGCGCACCTAGAGTCTTCAGATCGAGATGATCTAACGGTGCTGATGAAGTCGACGTGGATGACTATTGGCCGTTGGATTGAGATGGATCCAATGCTACGTGGCGCAACAAGGACCGCTTGATCTGGATGATCCAATGGTGACGAGCTCAAGGCGACGTGGTGAGGCGAGGATCGTCGAATCGAGGTGATCCAACGGTGGTTGTGCTTCTTTTTCTCCAGTCCGCCGCCTCTTGCGGCGGACTTGGCGGGGCTCCAGCGTTGAGCTCCTTGCTTCACCTCCTTCTCCCGTGCTCGGTGTAGCTCGCTAGCGGCTCCCGGATAGTAGCTCAGACTGATTGTGGAAGTGCAAGGAGGCCGTCGGAAGTCCTAGTGGCTGGGGAGGTCTGAACGCCAGTAGTAGCGAAGCTCGATGCAGCTCCGATGGAGATTCCAGCCAATGAAGTGGAAGGCCCTGTAGGGTTAGTTTGTGCAAGGAAAGAGGTGCATTGTGCTCGTGGAAGGTACGCGAGTGCGGCGAGGCCTGGAGGATGAAGTGGTGACGGCTGGAGGTGGAGTTCCGCCGTGATCGGCAGAGCTTTGATCGGGTGAAGTGCGAGGGGTGATCTGAGCGGACGAAGTGGCGCACGAAGATGGGAGCTCCAAGGCGGAGCTCATGGGATGGTCAAGCGAGCGTGAAGATGACCGGAGTGGCGGAATAGAATCGAGAAAAACTATGAAAAACAAGAAGGAGATCGGAGAGGAAATGGAGGTATCTACTTGGGGTCAGAAGCTCAGACAACATTCAACATAGGACTTAGGTTATCTCGATCTCGCTAAGTCAACCCTTTGACATAACTAATCTGACACCTCCGAATCACTATTCTCATGTAGAGGACCTGCATCAAGAGGTCGGTCAGATATCAACCTTTGTGAAAAAGGATTGTCATCTCCTACTCAGGCTGGAGATCATCTCTTAATAATCATTCGACGGTGCTTGATGAGTCATCTATCTAACTCATTAGATATTCATCCAAACACCAGCCTCTATGATTCATTTAATGAGTCAACGGCTATATGATTATCAAGACGGCCATGGTACATAACCCTAATTGTATAGAGGGACCTTATAGTGCATTCATTTATTTAATTTCAGAAAGGGACTGAAACAATCAACAACTTTTATTGATAAAACATATTTATTACAATAACATTTATTGTAAGAATGGTTCTCGTCGGGCTTACATGGCTAACAAACTCGCACTAGCCCTCATAACCATTCAAGAACAATCCTTAAACCCATACTCATTACATGCTGGTCGAAAACCTTCTGTGTTAGAGGTTTGGTAAGAGGATCAACAACGTTGTCAGCAGAGGCCACCTTGGTGATGATGATATCACCACGCTTTTGAGTCTCCCGAATGATGTGGTATTTTCTTTCCACGTGCTTGTTATTTTGATGCCATCTGGGTTCCTTTTCCTGGGAAATGGCTCCCGTGTTATCGCAGAGTAACGAGATGGGAGTATCAGAGGAAACTACGTCAAGCTCCAAGATGAACTTGCGCAACCACACCGCCTCCTTTGCAGCATCCGACGTGGCAATGTATTCGGCTTGTTGAATCCGTCGTAATGTCCTGCTTCTTGCTTCTCCAGCTCACAACACCACCATTCAACAAGAATACAAACCCTGATGTCGACTTTCGATCATCAATATTCGACTGGAAGTTTGAATCTGTATATCCCAAGACTTGGAGATCACTATCTCCATAGACCAAGATGTAATCTTGCATCTGTCTTAGGTATTTGAATATGTTCTTTACTGCATTCCAGTGTTGCTCTCCATAGCAGGATTGGTAACGACTTACCATTCCCACTGCATGGCAGATGTCTGGTCTAGTACACATCATGGCATACATTAAGCTTCCTACAGCTGATGCATAGGGGCATCCAACCATGGCCTTCTTTTCCTCAACACTTTGAGGAGCCATCCCTTTAGACAGATGGATAACATGTCTTAAGGGGAGTAATCCTTTCTTGGAACTATCCATGCGGAATCGTTCAAGAATCTTATTAATGTATCCATGTTGTGATAATCCCAAAATCCTCTTTTCTTCCTTTCCTAAGATGTAAGAGGTATATCCAAGATCTTTCATCTCGAAGGTATGAGATAACCAAATCTTTACACTGGTCATCATTCCTGTATCATTCCCAATGATAAGGATATCATCTAAAGCACGATGAACACAATGGCGCTCCCACTAAGCTTCTTGTACACACAAGATTCATCAGGATTCTGCGCAAAATCATAACTCTTTATGATTTCATCAAATATGATGTTCCGGCTACGAGAAGCTTGTTTGAGCCCATAGATGGATTTCTTTAGATTGCATACTTTTCTATCCTCAACTATGAAGCCCTGAGGTTGCTCCATATAGATATCCTCCTCGAGGTATCCATTGATGAAATCTATCTTGACGTCCATTTGCCAGATGTCATAGTCAAGAGGTGCAGCTATAGCTAGCAGTGTCCTGATGGACTTAAGCATAGCCACAGGAGAGAATGTCTCATCGTAGTCGATGCCTTCTCTCTGTATGTAGCCCTTTGCTACGAGCCGTGCTTTGAAAGTCTCCACTTTCCCATCAGGTCCTCTTTTTCTCTTGAAAATCCATTTACACCCAATGGATTTCACCCCTTTAGGTGGATCCTCTAGGGTCCATACACCATTCTTATGCATGGAGTCAATTTCTGACTTCATTGCTAGCATCCATCTATCCATGTCATGATCCGCGAGTGCTTCATCGAATGAAGAAGGATGATTCTCAGTCTCACTTGACACATGGAATCCATACCTTTCAGGCGGTGCAACCACCCTCGAACTCCTTCGAAGAGGTATGGGTGTTTCATCTTTATTTGTATCTTCAGTTTCTGGTTCAGGAAGCTCAGAATCCTTAGGGGATTCAATGAGTTCCTCTACTTCATTTCTATCCTGACCTTTAAGGAAATCATCCTCCAGAATCTTTACATCTCTAGAGACAAAAACCTTTTGGGTCTCAGGGTCATAAAGTTGATATCCAGTACCATCTTTAACATAACCAATGAAGTAACACTCACAAGTGCGAGATTCTAGCTTATAGCGTCCACATTCTTCGCATGGACAAAGCAACCCCAAACCCTCAAGTGTTTAACACTAGGTTTGTTTCCATACCAGAGCTCATGAGGAGTCTTGGGTACAGATTTGATAGGAATCTTATTCAGGATATATATTGCAGTCTCTATTGCATATCCCCAGAAACTAAGAGGTAAACGTGCTTTGTTCATCATTGAACGGACCATGTCCATGATGGTCCTGTTACGTCTTTCAGCAAAACCATTAAGTTGGGGGGTTCCAGGGGGAGTGAGATTGGAGACAATTCCATTCTCTTTAAGGTATTCCTTGAATTCATCTGAGAGGTACTCGCCACCTCAGTCAGATCGAATCCGTTTAATCTTTCTATTGGTTTGGTTCTCAACCAAAGCCTTAAACTCTTTGAACTTTTCAAAGGTTTCAGATTTATGACGTAGTAGGATGATAAACCCGTATCGCGAATGGTCATCAATAAACGTCAAATAAAATCGATATCCATTTCAAGTCGCGGTACTGAAGGGACCACATACATCAGTATGTACTAGGTCAAGAATACATTCGCACCTTGTAACCTTGTTACACAAAGGCATCCTGGTCAATTTACCTCGAATGCAATGTTCATAGGTAGGTAAAGATTGAACCTATAGAAAATCTAATGGTCCATCCTTTATCAATCTATTGATCCTATCAACATATAAATGACCAAGCCTTTGGTGCAAAATCATATTTGAATGATTTCCATTCTCCCTGGATCTTTTAGGATTCTTATTAGTGGTAGTAACGTTCATGACATGTTAATCAATGCACAATTCATAGAGTCCACCAGAAGTCAAAACATCATCCGCAATAAATTTATCATATTGATTAATGACTAACTTATTACAGAATAAGAAGGAATATCCATTTCTAACAAGTTTAGATACAGATATCAAGTTCCTCCTGACTTCAGGTACATAAAGACACTCTTTAAGTACTAAGACTCTACCACTAGATAACGATAGTCGGCATGTCCCAATAGCGACTGCTGCAATGCTTGCATCAGATCCAATCTGGATGACTATCTCCCCTTGCTCCAGATTCCTAGTTTCCTGAAACAAATGCAACGAATTACATACAAGAACAGAAGCACCAGAATCTACAACCCAACTTCCTTCTCGTCCAATGAGAAAACTAGTTTCAATGATAAAAGTAGATTTCATACCTGCTGGGGCTTTACCTTTGTCAACCGACTTCAGGTATTCTGGGCAGTTACACCGCCAGTGCCCCTGCTTCTTGCAGTGATGACAGACATCGGTCTTCTTTGATGTCATTAGCTTGGAAGCACTAGAAGATGAACCAACTCCTTGATTCTTCTTCTTTCTTTTCTGGGGCGGGCCCTTCCGAGAACCTTGCTTTCGACCGCGCTTTCCTTTTACTTGTGCAACCATTGCACTGGTAGAGGGGTTGTCCTTCTTCATTACGTCTTCTGCAGACTTTAATGCAGCTAACATCCCAACGTTAGTGAAATCACCTTTGCTCATGTGATATGACACGACAAAGTTGTTGAAAGACTTAGGGAGCGATAGGAGAATGAAATCAGCCTGCATATCAGAATCCATGTAGGCTCCCAGGGTTTCCAATTCATAGAGGTGCCCAAACACTTTGATTACGTGTTCTCTGACAGAGGTCCCTTCCTGCATCTTGCAGCAAATAAGCTCTTTCATCACATTATAACACTGTATGCGGTTTATGTCACCGAACATTTCTTTCAGATTCAGCATGATTTCTTGGAAATGGTTCATTTCCACACATTGCTTCTGAAGCACATTGGACAATGAGCCAAGGATATAACATCTTGCCAAGTTATGATCTTCATCATATTTTTCATTAAAAGACTTATCTTCCGGATTCTTAGGATCTGCTATCTTGTCCTTGGTTAGCACATATGAGATGCATCCTGCAGAAAGGACAAGATCTAAATTTCGGATCCAATCCGAATAATTTGGTCTGGTCAACTGATTGACCTCCAGGAGCCTGCTCAGTGGGTTCATGGACTTCATTTTCTGAAATTAAGAATGCACTATATTAGAACATATAATTATATATTCATATTTAAAACATTTGATTAAGGAATTTTAAATCAAATTTATCTTGCTATGTCCACTATGAAAGATTATTCCCTAACCGTCTTTCAAAGTAAGAGATATACTTACTGCTATATCTCAAGCAAGATCTGGGATCTCCTCTCTATCTTTATAACATCCCAATAATATGAGAACTTGTGACTCGAATAAAGAGAAGCGAGAACACATTCCGCCTTGCAAGTCGAACTTGGATTTCCCAATTCGATCTTTAACACCCGGGCCCACCACCCCTTAGATGATGTTGACCCGTCGTTAATTGAACCAACCATCAACATGCTTAATACTCGCTATACACAATCCAATATCGCCCCAATAATATGAGGACTCGATATCGGGGTCACTACATATACGGCCTTACTCTTTCGAGAATCAAAGAACCCGATCCAAATAAATCGTATACATGATCTGCTACTTCGGACAGACGTCTCCTGTATACAACATCTGGCGACGAAATCCTTTGCCTTGACGGGAGACCATGGATGTCACTTATGTGATCCTCTACCTCATATTAAAATTATAATTAATTAATTATCATGAATCATATTCACATAATTAGTTCTTCCAAGGTAAATACACATCTATTCATAATAGAGTACTTTTAATAGGATATAATCAATTTAATGAAACTAAATTAATTATCAATCTAATTTTCAATCAACAAACTTGATTATTTCTTGAATAGTAGGTATAATCTCAAAGTACGTATTATTTGAATTTTAATAATTACAAAAATACACTTTGATTTCTCTGGCATTATCGAGTCCCTACCCGCTGTCATGGCCAGTACCGACGGAAGTGGGACATACCGCAACCGGTACGACCCGCTACCCCAATGCTCCCCGACTAGACACCATATCCACCTCATGAAAGGATAATGCCAGATAGATCATTGTGTACTTTGAGATGCTCATCAGTTTTTCAACTGAAATTATACCATATAATATTCATCAAAATCATTTTGATAATATTATGAGGAGATTTGCTAAACAAATCCCCAATCCTATTCAAGCAAGAGGGTTTTGCATGAAAAACAATGTTTGTTGATGATTTCATATCAATGTCATTCAAGGAAATGATTATCATCTTTAAATATTAATTAAATACTTATCAATAATCACTTCAGAAAATTAACAATTAATTTTCATCAATTTATTTGAATGACTATCACAAGGTTCATGATCAAGTTTGTCAATTTCCAGCAGTGACCCCTACTCACTAAAATCAACTTATCTTGATCAATTTAAATCCAAATTTTGCAAAATCAGTTTCCTAAGATTGCTAATTTGATTTATGACAGAATCCAAGTGATATTTCACGTATTTCTAGGCGCATGAAAATAGTAATTAACTCATTAATCATGTTTAGATTTGCAGTTCCCGCAACAGTGAATACATGTTTATTCAAAGGGCCACATCTTGAGCAAATGGAATCCAAATTACATAAACTCAGATCCTATGGTTTCCTTATTTAATGGAGAACAAAAAAATTGATTATTTCGTGTTTAAACAATTTAAACAGGCCTAAAAAATTCAATTAATCAGAGGTGCGAAAATTGAAATGCGATAAAACTTTCGCAACCCTTTCAAACCCAAGTCGTCCTAGGTTTACGGATCGTATCCAAAATCTTTTCCGACCTAAGGCTCTGATACCACTTGAAGGATATGAGTAATCCTCAAGCGCATCATGGAAGCGTGATGATCGCATCTTATGCGATCGAAGCAACTAGTCGCTAGGTGCAGCGGAATTCAAAAATTTAAATCATATGATGAAACCACATGATCACAAGAATGTTTCTTGGATTGTTTCATCTAACCAAAAATTATTATAAATACCTCTCAAAGCGTTGTTGCGATCACTAGATCTCTAAAGCAAGAGATCCTTCTGACTCAAGTCCGATCTACGTAAATGGCACTTGCGGGTGCGATGATGAGACGCGTGCTTCCCGCAATCCTTGATGAAGATCCAAGCCTTGAATCTCCTTCGTCCAATGAAATCCGGTGTCTCCTTCTAGAGCATGAAGCTCTAAAGAAGATGGAGATCCACGAGCAATCGAAGCGACAACACGATGGTGTTAACTCTGACTGTTATTCCCTCAAGGTCACAAGGTGGTCGGCCACCTTTAGAGAGAGAGGGAGATGGGCGAGAATGAGAGTTGAGAGAGAGAGTAGACGTTTACAATGTGTGCTCTCAAAGGGCTAGGGTTGCCCTCTTTATATACTAGTTTGGGAGTCCATGGATCACAATCCATGGCATACACAAAATCAATGGTTGGATTGATATGTGTATTTAATCAACAGCCATGATTATTGTTATTTAAAAACAACAATTTATTAATTTATATTAAATCAAATATATGTTGCATTATCATCAACATAATTTAATTCAATAAAAATCAATTATCATAAGATAATGAGATAATAATCAAAAGGATAATTAATCCATCCAAAAAATATGGGGCGTCACCCATGACCAAGTTATGGGTGACACCACCTCATATTTTGGTGGATTATCTCCTCCTTTTATTTTATATCATTATCTCTTAATTATTTGCTATAACATTTATTGCAAAATTATCCACTAAATTAATTCCAAATTAATTAGTTAATTTTTCAATCATGCCATTGAAAAATATGGGAATCATATTCACAACCCAAACTAAATTGTAAACTACATTTCCAATTAATTGCTTTATGTGAATCCGATCCACATTAACAATTAATAAATGACATTTAAAAAAAAGTGATCTCTATCTAATATATTATAAATCATATTTATAATATACACAGATATTATGGATAGCACTGTCCACAATCTGCATTTCCTTGATAATTAAATCTCATTTAATTACCTTGGATAATCATTCTCACAATATGAATCTTATTCATATTATACTTGATAATCAAATCTCATTTAATTATCAACATCTTGTTGCTTGGATACATAATTCATCAGATGAATTATTCTTGAACTCCTTCAAGAATAATGTGATTTCTCCGCAGATACTTGGAGATAAGGACATGGCGATCGTATTGTTCCACGTATAGTGACTTGTATGTTGAGATCTCATCTCAAATCCAGATCTCATGGACCTCCCATAGATGCTTGATTAAATCAAGTCCGTATACTTAATCTTCTCATTGCATCTGAATCTCATTCAGATCAATCTCCAACACTTGGACTAAGATCAAGATACTTCTCTACTGAGAGGAGACACTAAAATCCTGACCTGTTTCATCACTCCCTCGGAATGGAAGCGGCATGGTTATACAATCGTTTATGATCACATCACCCTCAGGTATTCCCAATACCTGTACATCCTGCATATTGGAAGACCTATGATCAACCTGAAGATGTAGATCAATTTTACACTGTCTTCTTCAGGGTTTGATCACGAAGTTTCTCAATCTTGGTCATTAGGAATCGGTATCGATCATATGCTTTCCCAAGGCATATATCATACCTTCAAATTCTTATCATGCTTCCAAAGCACGACGACCATGCATGGAATTTGATCGGTCCCAATACCTCATGAGTGAGCTCATGTCTTCCGGTTCATAAGTGAACCTGTATGATCCCTTTGAGAGATCGTATTACTCATATGACCTTATATGCACACCAGCACGCCGGTGTATAGACCTTGGTTAGGTCATCAACCTATTGGTCTGCCAAATGTACACATTCAGACATATAGTAACACATCTGTCTCCGGTCAGAGGATGTGTGCCTATGCTGTGACAACATTCAACATACGACTTAGGTTATCTCAATCTCACTAAGTCAGCCCTTTGTGAGAAAGAATTGCATCAAGAGGACTTGCATCAAGAGGTCGGTCATATATCAACCTTTGTGAGAAAGAATTGCCATCTCCTACTCAGACTGGAGATCATCTCTTAATAATCATTCGACCATGCTTGATGAGTCCTCTATCTAACTCATTAGATATTCATCCAAACACCAGCCTCTATGATTCATTTAATGAATCAATAACTATGTGATTATCAAGACGGCCATGGTACATAACCCTAATTGTACAGAGGGAACTTATAGTGCATTCATTTATTTAATTTCAGAAAGGGAGTAAAACAATCAATAACTTTTATTGATAAAATATATTTATTACAATAACATTTATTGTAAGAATGGTTCGCCTCGGACTCACATGTCTAACAGCATTGTCATGCACATGCAATGTCTACTCCATTAGACTCGGATCAAAGGCCATCTACTTCCCAAAAAGAGGTAATTTAATTTTTTTATCATTATGATGTTCAACTTGTTTCATGAACTTTGTCAAATTAAATACAACGCATCGAAGGGGAAAGTCAAGATGTATTATATTTATTAAGTACGTGGAAGCAATAGGGCATAAGCCAATAATCAAGATTGACTTGGATAAAGGTAGATCGTTGGACACCAAACAAACAAGTGACCTACAATTGATTTGCAGGATCTTGACAAGAGAGGATGTTCCATTGGTTGCATACTTCAGGGCTTTAACCGACACAGATCTCCGAGGTGTTATGATCGAATCACGGTGTGCAATTACCCTTGTGTTATAAAATTTGGTATTATAAACATGTTAATTAAACATTTTTCGTATAAACTCTAGTTGAAATTGAGGGATTTGATAATGATATAAGAGTAAAAGATGCTATTGATCGTCGATTAGCTAAGCATCATAGGGAGCACCGATACAATTTAAAGAAGGATTGGAAAGAGAAAGATGATGCAGCTTGGCCTCAAAATGTACCGATTGGACTTTGGCATGTCTTGGTCCAAATATGGAAAGAACCAGAACATGAAGTAAGTCTATAATTGAAAGTTGAAATGTCACTTAATTTCTACATATGTAATTGATTTTAATGTTTATTTTGTTTACGATAAAATATCAGGAATGGTGTCAAAAGAATCATGATACGCTTACAAACCTTGTTAATAATCTTTCAACCACTCGATCAAATGAACCATATATATTTTTTTATCATTTCATGGTATTTTATATGAGCCATATACATTATTTTTTTCAACATTCTCCTTCTTGGTCTCAATTGGTCGTTAATGGTAAGATAATAACTTTATGTGTGCATTTTCATGAGTTTTCTATAGTGTTAGTGAATCACATACTTTAATTGATGTAAATTCATATGATTATGATGGTCAACGTAGTACAATTTGACATGATCTCTTATGTATATCAATATAAATTCAATCCAATCACCTATAATTTAGAATAATAATATCCCCTATTTTAGTTCCATTTCTACAACAATGTTATACACTTGCAAACATACATGCAGAATATAGCAATGAAATTATTCAAAAAAATAAAATAAACAAAAGTTGTCATAAACATACTGAGTTATTGGGCTGTAAGCTCACAGAGAGCCATTATGCAATAAAAGTTATTGTAGATCACTCCTTAGTATGAATTGAATAATAAGTAATTTGCATAATAGGTTCCTTAATAATTAGGGTTATGTACCGGTTCAGTCGATCGGACAGGGGTGCCCAACGTTCGATCTTGTAGGAGCTTGTGGTGTCCGACAAGTCGAATCTGGCAATCGTTGTATTGACCTCTCTCGGCACTCGACAATGACCAATCATACTAAGACAACAATCAAACCCACAATAACGACAAAACAATGTAAAAGATGTGGGGTGAAATTTATTATACCTTACAAATAAATGTGTATAACAATCAAGTGTAGTGGTCTTACCACTGAGAGCACGATGGATATGTATAATTATTATTAACCAAAACTAATTATTTTTTATATTTTCTACTTTTTGATATTTTTTGTTGGTTTTAAATTATATTTAATTTTTTTATGTATTTTTAATTATTTTATATTTTTATCTTTTAAATTTTAAATTTTTATTTTCTTTTAATTTTACAACTTTCCAGTTTCTTTTTATTTTTAAAGAATAATTGGAATATATATAGTAATAATAATGTATAGGTATATAATAAACGTATATGTAAATCTATAAAGGAACATTCCTTTTTATTTTAAAGGTTTTAGATATAACATATATATAAGTAATAATAGTAATTAATATATAAGTAAAATAAGGTGTATATAGTTTCTATAGGGTTTTATAATTTTAAATATATATAAATATAGTCAGAATTCAGAAAATAAATTGTTTTTATGTTTGACATTTTTCTCCTTTTTTGGATTTTTAATACAATTTTTGCTAATTTTATGTATTTTAAGGTATTTAATCTATCGAAACGGTGAATATAATATATAAGTTGAATTTTTTGTGCATTAAAAATAGATAATAAATCCAATAATTCCCAAAAATATTTTTAATATATACTATAATATAAATAAAAATATAGAATAGACACTATTTTTGGAGTTTTAAGGACCTTTTATTGATTTTTATAGAGTTTTAGGGTTTTGTAGTTTTTAGTATTTTCCTATTATGTTTTTTATGTGATTTTTGGTCTACAGTATACTATATAATAATATACTAATACTATTTTTTTTTGAATTTTTAAAAGTGGTTTTATATTTTTTGGATTTTTATATGCAAACAGGAAATAAAAGGCTCCTATTTGATTTTTAATGAATGGTAAAAAATAATAAAACATAAATAAAAATATGGGGATGCATCGACATGATTTAAGGCATCTATTATATTTTCCCCAACATTTATTAAGCACATGAGCTATTTAATAAAAATATAAATGCAAAGATAAAAATACATGCCTAGGATGGGTATATTTGTAATTAAAATAAATGACAAGTTTATGCGTGAAAAATACCCAAAAAATATTACACTATATTTATAACTTTCAGGACTAAATATAAATAATTAAAAGCCATGAGGGCTTTAATGCAAAATCACAATGCCTCACGTGACACAACACACGGGGACCTTTTTGTAATTCTCACGAAGTGCAGGGGGTCTTATGCAAATGTTATATTTAAACTAAGGTTTATATTTATGGGACTTTTAAGCAAATAAAAAACCTAACGGAGGGGTATGTAATTTACCCACTAAAGGCACCTCATCGAGCGGCGGTGGAATTGCCACATAGCTTCACTTGATCTGATCCACGACGCTAAAATGCGTAATGGTTCGCTCAGTTGGATGTCTCAGATTAGATTTGGGAATGATTCTTGATCAGACGGTTCTAGGGGCCTCACGAAGAACACCCTAAGAACAGACCCTGGATGAACTTCAATCGATGAGATCTTCATATCACGTCCACCATTTCCTCCTCTGACGAGTGCTACGGCTTCCTGTAAGCATGTTGCTTTTGTAGGTGGTCGTCAATAAGGTCCATGTCCCATCGATGGGGACCTGGAAGCTTGTTAGTTCCAATGATATGGAGGAACCTTGATTCCTTGCTCATGAGGCTCCCATGTCCTCTAACATGCAACAAATCCTTCCTTGGCTCGAGGTGAAGCTCCTCGATAAGGTTTGAAGCTACAATAGCAAGGGAGTGAAGGGGGCGATGAGCTCCGGTGAAGGGGCGACGAGATGAGCTCAGATCGAGCTTGATCCTTGCTGGATCAAGATGGGAATGCAGGGTTCGCATGGAGAAACGACTTGGCAGGAAGATGGGTGCGAATATGGGTCAGATCATAGGGTGGATTACAATGAAACAAAGCAGAAGCTCGAAGCTCTAGAAAATAAAATTACTAAATTATGCTAACCTACTGACTGAATAACTAAACTAAAACATAAATTATAATGCTGGAAGTATATGTGATAAGAAAATCTATTCTAATCATCTCATACATGACGAGCAGAGCAGAAAGTCCCTCGCCGGAGGTGCTCCGAAGATGGATTAGATCACCATCTCCTTATCCTCGTCGACAAGGAGGAGAAAATGTTTGTTTTCACTAAGGTCTTTGATCCTATTAATCCTATTGGGGTTATAGTTGTGAGAGGGGGATCAAAATAAAAAAAGGTTGGGATTGGGTCTTATTATGCACAAAAGATGGGGCGAGGTTCGAGATGGAGGAAGGGTTGGTGGGTCCTAGGTAGCTAGCATGATGGAGGAAGGTGAGGGGAGCATGATCGGTGAAGGAATCGAGGGCCATTGAGCTCTGATTCATTTACAAAAAATGGGAGAAGTCAGAGGTCTCGTGACCTCTGACAAAGCAAATGGTTGGGCAAGGACATTTGACCCAAGGGTCAACAGTCCGTGCCTTCTGGTTGGTCCACCAAAAATGCATGGCCAAAATCCATTATTAATTAGATAAAAATAATAAATGATTTTATAAAATAAAAGTCAAAACATAAAAATTATTTCTTATTTTATGTAGGATATTTTTATTTATTTTTACAAGCTAATTTATTAAGTGTTAATTTTTACATGTATATACATAGGTATGAATACATGTATTTGGTGTATTTTATTTTTATTGTGTATTTTGTGTTTTATTATTATATTTACATATTTTATATATTATAATATTTTAATATACATATTTACATTTTTTAAATTTATTATTTTATTTACTTACTTAAATAAATATGTATATGTATATTATATGTATAGTTTACCTGTATATTATATTACTTTATTTATTTTAATGTATTTTCACAATTTTAAATTATGTTTATTATTTAATTTTGTTTCAAATATTGTTTAAAAGTATATAGAAATATAAGAAAGATAAAATATAAAGAAAAATATAATGAATAAAATATACATGTATGCAGTACAATAGGGACCCAAATGCCAACTTTTGCATTTTGCAATATTTTAAATGAAACCATCTTCATTAGATATATAATTAAATTTTATAAACAATAAAGGTGAATTTGTTCAATTTTGAGTCTATATGGAGGTGATACGGGTATGAGAAGTTTTGTTTGTGGCTTTTTGATCTGTGTGTCCCAGGTACACTGCGTATTATTTATCTTTGCAATAATTTTTGTATTTTTCTTTGTATTTTTATGTACAACTTTTATGTTGAGGGTTTTATTATTTGTGGTATGTAAAAAGAGAAATAAAATAGAGCCCAAACAGTTATTTCTTGATGAACAGAATTAGGTTTTTTAGTGTGTTTTTTGTACAATTAATCTATCCTATCTCCACCTACTTTATTCCTTGTCGACGAAATCAATATTGATCTGGTCTAGGGGTCTGGGGTCATCCAGTGTCTTTGACACTTCATATCGCTTTATTTTCTTTACTTTATTCTTTTATTTTCAATTAATACTTATATTTATACAGTGTGTATTGTCAATTATTGAGTGTTATTTTATATAAATGAATTATATATTCATGCATTTAGCTAGGGATTTAAGGCCAAAATGAAAGAACAAAGGTGATGGAATGGAAATTCATCACCCCATCTACTTGCCTTTGCTAGTACCTAGCAAACACTTATGATAATGAATGCATAAAAAGAAAATAAAGAAAAGAGAAAGAAAGAACTTGACATAATTTTGACTCTTAAACTTATCTTTATAAAATCAAAGTTTGGAGCTCAATTAAGGCCTTTGGATTTTAGGTTTGTTCGAAACCACATTCAGGTTAGGAATTGTGGCTCAACAACGCTTAAGTTCCATGCTCCTTTATTCAGTTCAATCCAATAGCCCGGTCAGAACTATCCTTTCAGATGTATACTCTCGTAACCTTTAAATGACAAGTACCATTTGTGTAGATTGTGTTATCTCTTCCCATACAAATAGTCGAACTATCCAGTGGTCTCCTCGTCTGGCAACTTATCCTCGAGGATATGGATATTTCCTTCTAAGTTTAGGTGTGTGCTAGTTCACAACTGAAGGGGGAAGAAGTTAGAAGAATGGGAAAAGAAGTGTAAATGGACCAGTATAGTCGCATTTTCTTGTGAAGCTCGACCAGTGTAACCGAGTCTTCACCAAGAAGCGGGCCTTTTCTGGAAGCTAAATATTTTTGCAATTTTTTGGCATAGGCTTCTTTATTGATATTTTCTTTGTTGGCATTGCTATGCATTCTTGTTTTACCCTGACGGATATAGAATCTTTTGTTCCATCCTCGTTTTGGGGTCTTTGATAAAGTTGTGCTAGCAGACCATTCCTAGTCTGAATATTTTAATCCAGTCTCCAGTCGTTAGATGTCCATGCTAACAGAGGAAGTGGGTTGAAGTATCGGTTTCGCCAGTCCCTAAGAATGGTTCCCGAGTCACCCTTGACAAAGCATCCTAGTATCAGCCTGACTTAGACTCCAAGATCTTTCGACAATCCATATCGATTGAGTTGTGTTAAGTATGAGGTCTCTAGTCAGGCAATTGTCTCAAGAGTTGTACGGTTGACCAAGATCTAGACAAAGCATCTCAATTCCAATCCTGAATAGGTACCTCTGATTAAGTGGATTAATGTTTAGACCATGCTCTAATCTTTAGACTTTATTTAGACTTTATTCAATTATCATGATCATTTCGAAAAATACAGAGGCAAATGTAATTCAAGCAAATATTTTTGTGAAACTATTTTTTGATTTTGAACTTTTTAGGGTTTTTTTGAAAAGGTTTTAAAATTTTTATGCAATTTTGAAAATATTTTACACATTTTTATAAATTTTTGAAAATTTTAATTTTTATAAAAGTTAATAAGAGGAGTATGTACAAATATTTACATGGGAGTGTGTGAATATTTACAAGAATTGAGTGTAGAATTTACACTGGAAATTTGTACATGAGTTATATGTCAGTTGTTATTCACAAGTTTTATATACGAGGGTCATATATATGTATAAAGAATTTTATTGGAAGCTAAAATAATTTGCAAATATTTTAACAAACATTTTGAAAACTTTATTTTGCAAATAATTTTTGCAAATATTTTAAAAATATTTACAAAGTTTGAATATCATTTTGCAAAGATTTTTCAAAGGTATAGATAGACTTTTCAAAATATCTTTGCAATCATTTTCGAAATCATTTACAAAGTAATTTTCAAAACATTTTATTCAAATAAATGAACAAAATTTTGCAAATATATATAAAAGATTTTTACAAAGGTTTGAAAACATTTTACAAAAGTTTTCCAAATGATTTTTAAAAGATTTTGCAAGACTTATCGCTCTGTGGACAGGATCAGATCAAACCTTCCACAAGATAGCATTGCGTAACAAGAGACCTTCTCTCAAACCATTAGGAGGATAATATAGATGGAGTGTGTCAAGTCCTAAGTCGCGTGGAACCCTCTCCAAAGTGACAAGGGTTAGGTATCTTTAGTTCGTGCCTTTCTCATTCTGGGAGGCCGGAACCATAGTCAGAATATGGTGAACTTTGCCCTTATGATCAGAAGAAGAACTTTCATGACCACCAAGTTATATAGGTCCTTCCCCACGCTTCGATAATGCCACCATGTTTAAATTAAGACTCTACTAATTCTTCGATAATCTTTAATCAAAAACATGACCAAGCGAGAGATGGGGCGAGGGCCATCTTGAGTCGAGTCAACATAAGCCTGATCCGACTTGGACTCCCTTCGATTCCAACCATTTTCAAATCATTTTACAAAATGTTTTAAACTAGATTTTTAGTCTTATTTACAAAGAATTTTGAAAATTTTCTACAATTTTTTATATGGTATTCTTTATAGCTGATTTATTTTATATCCTGACCCCGTATAGTATATTAGCCATATTATTCAAAATACAAAAGTACGAGTTATGAAAAAATTATATACATCATATATACGACCCCCTATACTATGCACGAACTATGTCCTCATAGTGATCAGAGAGAAAAAGGTAGACATAACTCATGCTGAGTATAGGAAAGTCTATAATACGACGACTAAATAAAGAATGAGTAGTCAATCGTCCACCCTATACTTAGGATCAACTAATCCTAAGGATAACAGATTGTACACAAAATATGGATGATCGAGGATGAGAGTTATGAAATCAAATTGGCTCAGCTTGTCCTCTTATACTTAGGGTAAAATATCCCTAAGTATAGATAGAATATCAACAAGTTGAGAAGCAAGCGAGAGAATAAATAATGAATAACCCAAATACACTCCTCCCCGTATACTTAGGATCATAAGTATAACATAAATGAACGGGATGATTGTAATATGGAAGAATGAAAGAATTGGAAAATTGAAATGAAAAGAAGAAAAGAAGAAAAGAAGAAAATCAATCAAATATATTTTGGCTGCTTTGTATGAATACACTACAACTTTTAAGATTTCTTCATCAAATACAACTTGAATTTAATTGACAATAGTCAGAAATGTGTCATGCTCTAGAAACGGCTTCAATACCTGACCATTGATGATGAATGGTTGTGCGTCAGATGACAATTCTCATATGAGAATACTTCCATTGTCACGCACAATCTTCATGGTGAATGGCCTTTTCCATTTACTCTTTAACTTTCTTGGAAATATCTTCAACTTTACGTAGAACAACCAAACTTTATTTCTAGCTTCGAAGGTCTTTCGTCTAATGTGCTAGTCATGCCGGCATTTTACCTTCTCTTTGTACATCAAGATGTTATCGTACGTGTAGTTTCTGAATTCCAGGAGCTTGTTCAGATCAATCGATCTATTTTGACTACCTTTATGTGAGTCAAGATTACATATGTATACTGCACAAAGAGATTTGTGAATTAGTTCCATGGAGAAGTGGCATGATTTTCCATATACAAGACGATAGGGCGACATGCCCAAGGGAGACTTTTAGGTGGTCCGATAAGCCCAGAGAACTGAATCCAGAAGTTGTGATCAGTTCTTTCTATCCGGCCTCACAAGTTTTTATAGGATCATCTTGACTTCTCTATTTGATAATTTAGCCAAGCCATTGGATTGAGGATGATAAGAAGAAGTGATACGATGCTCGATGTCATACTCCTTCACAAGTTTATTAACCTCTTTATTAATGAAGTGGCTACCCCTGTCTGAGATGAGAATTTTCAAAATCTCAAACCGCTAAATGATGTTATCTTTCAGAAACCGACAGACTGTTCGTTTGTCAGCGGCTCGAGCAGGGATAACTTCCATCCATCGACTCACATAATCCCCTGCAAACATGATGTATTCATAACCCTAACTGTTAGGAAACATGCCCATGAAATCAATACCCCTAGCGTTGAACACATTTGAAATCTGAATGAATTTGAGGGGAATGAAATCTTTTGAGTTGAGGGTTCCTCCCATCTTCTGACAATCAGTGCAAGCTTTGATGTATGATGTGTCATCCTTGAATAATGTCAGACACCATAGGCCACATTGTAAAATCTTTGCTGCAGTTCTACCTCCAGAATGGTGTTCTTCATATTCAAGCTTGTGATAATGCTCGAGGACACTATTATGCTTGTCCCGAGGAATATACCAACGTCAAATGTAATCCGCTCTTTCCCTGAACAAGTGTGGATCTTCCCACTAGTAGAAATGGATCTTGGACATGAACTTGTCCTTCTTGATTCACGTCCAATCTTGTGGTACCACCCTAGAGATGAGGTAGTTCACAATATCGACATACCAAGGGAGAGATCCAATGCTAAGAATAGATTCATCATGAAAGGTTTTTGTGATAAGTGCACTGCTCAACTGAGTATCTGGACATTCAATTATGGATAAATGATCTGCTACTACATTCTAATTTCCAGGCGTGTCTTTGATTCCCAAGTCGAGGTTCTGGAGGAGAAGGATCCATCTGAGTAGGTGATGAATCTGCATTTCACCATATTTATTCATTTTTTAGCTTAAAATCCTTTATAAAGTACATGTAAATATCAATAAATATCTTCTTTTATAAATTCTTATTCTTTTGTATACATTGTATATTTATCATTATTTTTAACCTAAAATAAATAAATAAAGGAAAATAAAGAAAATCAGAAGAATATATATGCAATAAATATAGACTGACTCTGACCCTGAGATTAGGTCAGGGCTTGACCTGATCGATAAGGAATAAAGTAGGGGGAGATAGGGCCTTCATCAAGAGAATCAAGAAAAATAATTATTCCACTTGTATATTCATCATGTACATCTGTCACTGTTTTCTACATAATTCTTACTCTATTTTATTTATCACCAAATTCACCTCAAAAAAATGTTTTCTTCTTGGATATTGTACATAAAAATAAGTTATAAATATTAAAATTAATTGCAAGAAGAGAACTTATACATAGTTAAAATAACAACACTTTAGAAAAGCCGTAGAGCCCAACTTGTCATATCAATATCTTCTCCATAAAAATTCAAAATAAATCAAGCTCACTTTTTATATTCTAAATTAAATAAGCTTTAAAATAACAGTGGTTTCATTAAAATCAGAGTTAAGATGTGGAAAGTGTCTTCTGGGAGTGTATTGGATATTATGTATGTATTGTACATTATGTGGTTTTATTATTTATTTGTTTTCTTGTATATATATGCATATATTGTATTTTCAAATATTTGTAAATATCGTTTTATATAAAATGCAAATAAAACTGATTAAAGCAAAAGGAAATAAAAATAAAACCATGTATTTATTATATATGTACCACATACATATATTGTAAATAACTCTAATTATTTAACTTAATAACATATTTCATAAAAATCCAATAAAAATATCTTTAAAATACTTAAAAAAGTTTTAAATTAACAAATTATTAATTTATATATTTATTTGTAAAAAAAATTACTAAAATCCAAGTGTTGTATATATAGGTATATTTACCTATGAATAAAGGTAAATATTTATTTTTACCTAATTATTTAATTTATTTTAATTATTAAAAAACACCATAAATAAGTTTATATATTTATTAGTATTTTTATTTATACATTTATTTTATTTAAATTCATTATCCATTTTATTTTAATTTATTTATGACTTTCTTTCTTTTTTCTTATAGCGCATTTGTCCTATTCGGACTGTGTTGCTATTGGGCGGACCTAGGTTCTTGAACAGGGTCACCTCTTCATTTCATCTGCCCTGCCCAAATAAGTGGCTCGTAAGCCACTGTTCACCAGTTTTTCTGAACCGATCCGTCTATCAAACCAACCCGTCTCCTTCTTTGATCTTGCTTCCTGAATAAAGGTTGAACTCTCCCGAATAAGAAATCCATCTATCCATCCTCGATTTGTGCGCATATTCTTTTTGAATTTCACTTGGGCCTCATCTTCTATATATACCCCTCCGGATCAACCTCACTTTCTGATCCTTTTTCCATCATTTTCTTTGCTTAAGATTGGTTCTGGTGAGCTGAGCAGTGATAGAACCTAGCTCCTTCCACCGGGAGAGCGTAGAAATCCATCGGGAATCGAGATCCATACGTCTCCAGAAACCTCTATTGGAGACGTCCTGCTTCTCTGTTCTTCATTGCGGATCGAGGCCATCATCCATCTTCTTCCATCCGTATGTTAGCTTAGGTAATTATCTTTTGATTTCATTTTTAATTTCCACATTTGATTTCATCTTTAGCATAATCTTGATCATCCACCATTCAACTCCGATCTGTTCGATCAGATCTCCCCGTTCATCATCTATCACATCCGACCCTCCGATCACATCACTCGACCCCTTCTCCATACTTCTACCATACCTGATCCCCAATATCTACTCCATATCTAGTCCTCAGTCTCCTCTCTGATCATCGCCTTGCCAGAGACTTTCATCCCCTCATTTTTTTGGTTTCTGTATAATAACATCGCCGTAGTCTTCGTCTCCGAGCAATAATTCCTCTACGGGTATAAGAGTGTGTCTGGAGCTTTGGGTCGTGTCTGGAAGTTGACTTTGAGTTGCAGCATACCTAGGATTCCAGATCGAGGACTGATCTCCATCGAGCTTCATAGATACATCAGGTCGACAAAGAGGAGCTACAGGAATATGTGCCATCATTTATGCATTAATTTGGGTGGAGAATGGCCGAGATCTAGTCGATCAAAGCTCGTCTCGTTGACTCTTCATCAAAGTTCTTCCAGAGCCTTCCATGTCCGTCGGATAAGGAAAACTTCACCTAGATAGCATCCAGACCATTGATCGATCCCCAAAGTGCAGTCGTTGATCCAAATCTGAGCCATGGCATAGTAGCCCTTTGATGCGCACGTGACATGCACACACTTGGTGATTATTTTACACTCTAGACCATGTCGTTTCTTTTATTTGTAAATAAGTCCCCACTGGGATACGTGTCAGTCTTGTGTTGCTTGGTTATTTTTATTTGAGCCCTTATAGTTTTTAATATTTACATTTGAGTCCAAGTTGAACTGCAACACATGCATCACACGCGTTATTCTGGATAAATAGCAATAACACCCTCATGCATTTTTGTTATGCTTTGTCCTATGAAATAAAATTATTACCAACGCGACTCATGTGCTATAACACAAGCTTTTTAGTGTAAAGTTTGCAGCTTTATCCCTCGATTTATTTATTTTATTAACTCAATACTGCAAACAAAGTTTCATTTCACTTTAGTCCCCGTACTGCTGCTTTATTAATTGTTTGTTAATCCCACTTAATAAATAGCTAATTGCTTTCAAAAATCTCCTAAACATTTCCTTAAGTTCATGTTAATTAGATCTATCACCTCTATTTTTTTGCGCAAATATTTTGCTTCTTATTTTTTAGCAATTCAATAACCTCTTATTTTCCCTCGGTTGAAGTATTAATTCAATAAAAAATGAAAAGTTATTTGACAAATTCTAAAAAAATCTTGACTGTGTGTTTTGTTTTGTTTGAATTTCTATATAAATTCCATGTTCAAATTCTTTTTAAAAATCACAAAATACATATTACACTAAAAAATTCTTATAAATCATTGTTTTTTTTCCAAAAAATACATAAAGTAGCTTTTCTGAAAGCTTGAAAAATTGTCTTCCTGTTTGTTTTTATTTTATTTTCTATTTTAAAAATCCAAAAAATGCTTTATTTTCTATTTTCTTTATTTCATATTTTTATTTGTGTTGAAGATCATAAAAAATCTAAAAATCCTTAAAAATCTTAAAAGCAATAAAAAATATAAAAAACATAAAAAAAATTATTTGATTTTTCTGCATATTTTTATAATATTTGAATAATACAAAAATAATGTTTGTTTAATTCATTTTTTTCTTTTATTTTGTTCATTTTAAAAATATTAAAAAGATAAAAAAATACAAAATTTCAAATCAATAAAAAAATTCAAAATTAGGCAACATTAAAAATTAAAAAAATAAAATCATAAAAATACAAAAAGTTAAAAATCCCATTAAAACAAAAAGCACAAAAAGAAAAAAGCTTTCCTTTTATTCTTTGATTTTTCATTGATTAAATAACCTTCGAGATTTATAGCCTCCCTGAGTTTGATCATGTACGTTATACATGTAAATAAATAGAAAATTTCTCTTGCTTACATTTCTTTGATTTATTTCTGCTTGAGAAAAATAAAAATAATACTTTTAGGGACATTTTGGGTTACATCGACACCTCTATTTTCTTTAATAAAAATAAATCCTTGAAAATCTCAATAAAACAAAGATCACCATTATTGAGGAGGTACGACGAAGGTAGTTAGATCTCTTTCTTTGCCTTCTACTCTTATTTGTATATACTCTATTTCATTTGTTTCTTTTCTTTTGTCTTTTATTTCATTGTCATTTTATGCTTCATTTTATTTATTTTATTTCTCATAAATTGTATCTGACACATATTTTGCTTCCTCTTTTCTGTGAGGGCCTGAAGAGTGAGGGAAGAGTTCCTAGGAGTGCCGACGCACCCGAGCGAAGCAGATGCCGATCGTTTATTCATCGACTAGTAGGAGAGCGTAGGAGGAGGAGCAAAAGACTTGGAAAGCGTTTGGAGAATTTATTTTTTATTTTCTTTTTAATCTTTTTTTCCATTTAAATATTTCCCTTGGCATTTTCCTCCTTTTCTGTTTTCTAGGTCAATTTATACCCTTGTGATTGCGAGGTTCATTTCACCAAGTGCCAGTGCACTTGGGGGACCTCACTGGATTTTGATTTTCACATCTTTTATTTTCTTTTGTTTTCTTGTGATTTCTTATGCTAGAGCCCTTTTAGTAGTAGTTTTATTATCTTGGTTGTGCCAGGTAAATAATTAGGTCCAAAGCCGCTAATAACAATTCATGTTCCTATAGAGTAGAGCATAGCTTGGACTTAGACAAATAAATTGGTTCTTGCTCAATAATAGAAGTTACTATTAGGATGGTTCTATTGCATCATTTAGGTTGGTTTTATTTTCTTTTTTATTTCATGCGAGGATCATTTTGCATGTAGACTACTGGTGAAAGGTACGCATTTCTAACTATTGCATGCATCATTAATTTTTAGTCGCATCAGTTTTTTCGATCTCCTTCTTGATTTTTCTCACTTAGGACAAAAAAGGAATTGGAAAATTTGTTAGACCATTTATTTGAAAAAAAACTCAAAAGAAAATCATAAGTAAATAAAATCGGGAATGCTAATCTTACTCGACCCTAAAACTAAACATAAAATATTATCATCATTATTTTGGGGATAGGAACCCCCTCATTATTGCAAGTACTTATCTCCAGACAGAGTGGGTGAGGACGTTGCCATAAAGATAGAGCCCAAATCCCCATACTTGTGCCTTAAGCACCTGTACATCACTCTTCGATTTATGGTCGCAGATGTAAGCACTTGCCTCCAACCTTAGAAAATCATTTGGTGTGCTCTGCCTCTTATCTCCCTTTGGGCCTGATATAACCTAGCAGCCTGGGCAGATGGTACCATTGTTTGGGTAGGTTTGAAAATGTATGGTAGGTGGTAGGGAGATATCATCATGCGTGTCTGTTGTTAAGTAATTTCTTGAGATTCACTAAACTAAAATTGAAAAGATAAAAGATTGAACTCTTAAGGTCCTCACATTGTGCTCAATTGGTGAATTGGGGGTTTGTATTGTGTTTGTTTGCTTAGTATAAAGATCCATCTACGTCCTTCATGCATTTTCTTCATTTCTTTCTTGTTTGACTTCATGTTCTCGTATCTTTCCTCCTTGTCATCGAAGATGTCATATTGGAGTACTTTTTGTTCGGAGTTTACGAGCTTATCTTTACACACTCTAGTTCGGTCATTTTCACTTATTCGGGATGACTCTCTTCCTGAATACACTTCCTTCTCTACATATCCATTTTTTTCGTTAATAAATCCCTTGTTTGAGATTGACCCTGATCTTAAACTATCATTTACGACTCCACATTTTTTTGAAGACTAATCTAGTGCCTTGCTCATTTTCAGAGTTTGATTCTGAGGACTCGATGGCTCCCAAAGGGAAAGCACCTATGCCCGAGCAACATGGGATCAACAGTACGATGTTGGCGTCTATACAGGACATTCAAGCATAGATGACTGAGCAGGACAACATCCAGGCATGACTTAGAGATATGATATTAGAGATATGAGGAACAACATAGGAGAGAGAGGATGAGCAGATGAGAGGTGGTGGGAATGGGGGAGCTGAGTAGCAGCCTAGGGTAGACCCTGTTGAGTCAGATAGAGTGGTGCCCAAGCTCACCCTTAGAGATGCCTATAACCCCGGCACAAGACACTCAACCACTTGGATTCAGATACTTGTGATTCATGGGCATTTCGAGCTGAAGCCCTCGATTTTACTAGGTTGGGATTCGGGCTCTATTCCTTAAGGGTCGTGCCTTACTCAGTCTGGAAGGCACCTGAATACAATGAGGGTATTGTGAACCCAATACAATGAAATTCAATTAATCAGTTTTAATTAGGTCAAGGTTTTCTTAGTAGTCCTTTTTTAAAATTTTTATGATTTTCACTTTTTTTGTATGTTAGTAGAAAGGTCTAATGATTTGATCAATTCTTTTCTTAGCCTATGTAGTTAAATTAGAGGGAGGAGGTGGAAAATCAATTCAAGTCGGAAATCAAATGATGCAATGCTCAGTCAGAAGACTTACGATGCTTCCCAGCTCTCTCCATGTGGGATGCAAGATAGAAATTTTAAATCTAATCTATATGCGATGCAATGAGGAAATCGCCCGAGAACATGAGCTTTTATTATTATAAAGAACTTGTTCAATTTGACTAGATTCAAATGTGGAACTATAGGTATAGAAATGATATTAGGTTGTGAAACTAATTTAATCGAACATACACTTCTAATGATATAAGGGCTCATTCCACAAGACATAAACACAGATAAGGTGAAAAGCATGAATCATCAACCCCCAATACTTACACCTTGCTCGTCCCCGAGCAACTAAAATGAAATGCAAGAGTGAAATGATTTTGGGTTCCATACCAAGGTCATGAACAAAAGTTGAAAATGGAGCTTGACTCGACCTTTGGATTAATTGTGTGGCGGAACCTTATTGGGATCTGAATTTAAGACCTAACAGACATCAAGTTCCACAAGTCTTCTATCCAGACTCCTCAATAGTCAGGTCAGAACAAATCCTCAGATGCAAATTTCTAATGACTATGATTCTTACTTGTACTGTGTAAGTGAAATGTAACTCTCCACATTAGAAATGGCTCAGAAACAACCTCCTCTAACAAGGTAACTCAAATAACCCGGTCCAGTAACTCTTTCCTCGAGGAGCGGGGTATTCCTTTCTAAATTCAAGTGCGACCAACTCAAGAGGAGGGGGTAGAGAAAAGAATGGACGGTATCCAGTGTAGCTACCTATCCCGGGATGCCTGACCAGTGTAGCCAAGTCATCCAGCTACATTTCTTTGCTAATATACATATTCTGACAGGTATTTTATTTTCACTTGGACCTGTGTGATTTTTTTGGAGTTCTTGCATTTTTTCTTTTTTTTCTTTTTTTTCTTTTTGAACTATATACAAGGTGCAACATGTACATCACGAGTTTTTCCTCTTGCGCCAGTAGACTATCCCTCTTTTGAAGCATTATTGCAACCCACAGCATCCCATCATTAGATGTCAACACCACCAGATTAGGTTGAGATGCACTACCCTCCCTAGAGGAGGACGGATGTTTCCACCCGTGTGCTACTCCAAGCTAAAGGATTCTACTTCCTCACCACTTCATCAATGAAGAGCTACATGCATTGTGCTTGTCCAAGTTAGGCCACTGTCTATAAGAATCATGCGTGTGCACGAGATATTCTACTTAGACTGATTAACATAGACTTGCAGACTCAAAGAATTAAGTCACTTGACCTGAGAAATATTAACTCCAGTTCCTACAAGGATCGTCTGAAATTAGGTGGATTAAGGTCAAATCAAGTCCATCCTCAATATCTACTCATAACTTGGTTCAGAACCCACTAGCTTTTTATCTTGCATATGCAAGATATGCAGATAAGATGCATATGTCATGCTATGAATGAAATGCAAGACTCTTTTTCTTTCTTTTTTGATGTAGAGATGATATACAAGAGCAAATAAGAAGCCTTTGAAATATTTTTTCTATTATTTGGTATACCTCCTATGTTACAACAGTTTACAAGAGTATTATACAGATTATACAAGTGTATTTTACAAAAACAATTCTCCAAAATTTACCCAGCCCGTAATTATTCTGAAATATATACAAAGATACGTGAAAGTGCGAGCTATGGGTAAAGTATATATGTAATATATACACGCCCCCCTATACTTAGCGTGTGCTATGTCCTTGGAGCACGAAAAGCGAGGAAAAAGACATAGCTCGTGCTAAGCGTAAGAGAGCGAAAAAATGTAAAGAAGTCATCCTGCCCCCTATACTTAGGCTCTGGAAGCCTAAGTGTATAAGAAGAACAAGAATGGACTGCTCGTTGGAGGAGCTGCTACATGGTGGGGGTGTGCCGCAGATCTCGCCGGAGGAAATTGGTCATCGTCGCTCGATGTCTTGCCTAATCTCTATCACCGATAAGGAGAGTGGAGCTCGGGGTTGCGTCCTGATATGGAGGATGGGCATAATGGTGGCCGGAGGCGAAGGTTTTATAGAGAGAAGGTGGAGGTGGCAGTGATGGAGGCGTGATGTTCGTGGGGTCCGTGGAGCGAAGAGGAAGGGGATCATGGAGAACATGGAGGTCGGCGAGGATGAAGGGAGTGGGGGCTTCATCGTGGGGCAGTCAATGGGTGGAGAGAGTGGATGTGGTGGTGGATAAAATAGGAAGGGGGCAGCGAGTAGGCGAAGTGGGCGACGTACGTGAGGAAGGCGACCCGAGGTGGAAGACGATCTCTGGACCATTGGATCTTATGATCCAACGACCCAGATCGAGGCGCTAAGGAGTGGCCTGGATCAGACCGGGGAGGTATGAGCGAAGGGGTAAGGATGTGATGCGTGGCAGGCGTAGCGTCGAGCGGAGACGAACGACTAGGATTGTATCAAGGCCGAGGATCGAAGGGTTCGGATTTAGCGTGGGATGAATGGCCAAGATGGAAGCGATCTAGTGGCTCTTGGTGGACCACGTGTCGTAAGGAGGTGGAGGCGTAAATGAGTGGTCGTGATGAGATCTGGTCAATGATCCAAGGGCTGGCATTGGGGCGGGGATGAGCGGCTCAGGTCTGAAGAAGGGAAGGCCATATGGTGGCTGTGGAGTATGCGACGTGGCACAATGAGATGAGGGCGCTGTTGAGCATCCCAGATGCGATCTGGGCCTTAATCGGGCGGTCGAGGTTTGATGGGGAGTGGATGGCTGGGATTTAAAAGGAGAAGGTGTCATCGGACGGTGGAGAACGAGGGGCGCGTGGCGCATTATGAGCGGGCCGCGTGGCGCAACCAGAGGGCGCCACATGGCCTGATCTGAATGGCCGAAAGAAAATGTGGAATAAGAGAGAGAAGATGGCTGAATTTGGAAAAACTCAAAACATGAAAGTTGTAGATCTCAATGAGATATACAAGTTTTATGTTGACCAAAAATGGAATTGAAGTCAAATAAAATACTAAAATACAAGGGTACAAATATACATACATATAGTGTACAATGGGATCCCAAAATCCAAGTTTTGCATACGAGCTCCGATTTAAATGAAATCAGTCTCATTTTGAAGGTCTATGAGTGTGTATTAAATTAAAAGTGAGTAAACCTAGATCGGAGGTTGTATGAGATAGATATGTGCATTCTAAGGTCTAAGGTCTCCAACTGGGTTTGGGGTTTTATTGGGTAATTTTACAAGTTAGAAATTTTTGGTATTTTCCTTGTATTATTAGTCTGTAATGCATACATTATAGAGTTGGTTTTATTGGTTTTGGGAGTGAGTGTAAAATACAAATAAATAGGTGAATAATTACAAGTGAATTAGGCTTATGATTTAATGCAAATATGAATTCTAAAATGCAGATATTACTTATGCATGCATGAATTCTAATTATGCAATATAAGGGGAAATATGTCGCTAATTACTCAGGAACAAGACTCTATTTTCAACTTTAAGAGTGATGAATTACAGATTCATCAACAGTCAGTGGGGGAGATCGAGTACCTAGAAGGTGTTGTGTCCACCCGCAGAAATTCCTCGGGGCGTAATGCAAGATGATCAATGGGGAGCGAGGCCACGCTGGCATCTAAACTCTTATCCTTGAAGAAATAATCACACTCATCAAATGAGAGGATGTATGGTGGATGGGAGGGGCTACAAAGATGGGGCATGTGAAAATGGTAGTCCTCACCAACCAATCTCTACCGGAGTGGGTCATGGTATCGATCACAGTCAGCAATGTGCTCAATGGGGATAGGGAAGTCAGGAAGAGGGAAATTAATCGATCGGTAGGAGGGATTAATCAATGTGGGTTCTGACTCCGTCTCTTGAGGTACTAATAGAGATGGTACAACAGGCTCCTGAAACATGACGTGTAGAACCGACCCAAGGGTCGGTATGAAAAACTGGAAACATACAACATTGGTATAATCCTTCAAACTTTGTACTACCTCAAAAATCACATCCTCAACCAAGTGTGCAACCGCAGAAACATCAAGAATAACATCGCACAAATCAGATCAAAGTCTGCCAAAGGAAGCACACTCACTCTAGCCTCAAATCTGTCTAGCTCAATAATATCATATCTTTCCTCAATGCAGGATTCATCAATTTGCATAACATGCCTACGGGTACTAGAAGGTGACACTGGGGGGAGACGAGGAGGGCAGGGAAGACATACGAGACAAGAATCCGGATAAGAATCCAACCGCACGAGGGTTGAGGTCAAACCGGACAAGGCAAAATTATGGCTCAAGAAGAGAGTCATCTTGATCCGAATAATGAATGCCGACATGAGGATAATATGGGTGAAAAGAGGTCATAAGATCTAACCGATGAAGATACAAATGTCCCATGATCACGATGAAGATGATGCAAAACAAGAAAAAAGACTCAAGAAATGAAAAGAAGAAAAGAAGAAAATGACTCGAAGACTACTAACTAGAAGATGAAACAAGTGCAATGGGGTTCAAAGATCACAAACACCAAGCAAACTCCAATTCACCAAGTCGACACAGTGAAGACTGTAAGGGTTCAGTTAATTATCTTTTCGGTTTTAGAGTTGTGAATTTCAAAAAGTTGTATGAGCACGTAGGAATGTGCCTGGGATGGGGGCTCTAAGACCTAATGTCTACGTACTTATCCTAAATAAAAAGCAACATACAATGATAGAGTTTCTCTTCCCAAGACAATGAATCCAACTACGTTTATTTTAAGGACAAGTAGTTTTAACAGCCCCGTCTTTATTTAGATTATCACTTTTTTGATTGTTTTTCATGCATGATGTCTAACGAGATTTCAATTATTTTTAGATCCTAAGTACTCAAAATCAGAGGAAGAGATCGAGAAAGCAATGCAAGTGAGAAGTCAGTGATGAATGCTCAGCTAGAAGACTTACAATGCTCCCCAACTCTCTACATGTGGGATGCTAAGCAGAATTGAAACCTATACTATATGCAAATGCAATTCGATGAAAGTGCCCTAATACAGAAATTTCTATTATCATGAAGAACCAATTCTACTGCTCAGAAATAGAATCCAAAAGGTCCAGTCTTGGAGGCTCCTCGGCGCCTGCCACAACGGGTCCTGCTAGTGTTATATGGAGACTTCTCGCAGCACATGGTTCTAAGTCTAAGTAAGAAGCGATTTAAGTTTGACTAAGTCCAAGTGAATATCTATAGCTACATGTAATATTTAGGGCTTGGGACTGAATCCAACGAGCAAGCAATCATATGCTCGAGTGCAATCACACAAAATAAAGAAGAAAAGTGAGTAACAAAGAAAATAAAAAGCGAGAAAATCATGAAAACTGACGAGGCCTCCAGATGAACAATCATTCGGGCAATGGACCTCGTATAATGTGAAGAGTCCTAAGAGTCCAAATTATTACAAGTAAATGTGTCTCTCTATCACTTGAATGACAAAGTAAAATGAAAATTAAAATAAACTACAAAGAGGTACTATCTTCAAAAATCTCCAAGTCCTTTTTTATCGATCTCTTCTGTCGGTTTGTGTTGAAAACCGCTTCACGTGGGTGGGTAGGTCTCCTAAGAGAGCCTCCCTCGATCTACAATCCCTCGTAACAAAATCAAATAAGGAAGATGATTATATAATTCCAAATAAAATAAAATAAGATGAAAAATAAATAAATGAGAAATAGACAAGAGGAACACAAAATCAATCTATGTGTTGTTGCTCCCTGACAACGACACCATTTGTTGAGACGGATTTGGCAAGGGTCTAAAATATCGTCACAAAGAACGAAGATACAATGTCACTGAGGTGACTACTCATGAAACTCGAATACAACAATAATTAACCAACAAGAAAATAAAGCAATGCAGAATGAAATATGGAGTTAAAGTTTATTATAACTCTACAAAAGATGTGTACATGGCAAGTAGTGTAGAGTGTCGAACACATGGATCACACAAGATAGATTAGGAAGTAAAATCCAAATATGTCATTTTCTTGTCTTTTTATGGTATTTTATGTGGGTTCTATATTTTATATTTTTTGGGGTTTTTGTTGTCATATATTTTTATGTGTTTTAAATTTTATATTTTCATATTTCTTTTTATCTTTTCAAATTTTTTATTTTCTTATCCTTTTAACTAATTATAATAAGAGTATATATAATATGTGTAGATAATATAAATACTAAATATATAAAATAAAGGTGAAATCTGGAAAACAACCTAAGATATTGTCTTTTCTTATTACTTTGAAGGTTGTAGAAAATATTTTTGTTATTTTTAATAATAATAACAATTATAATAGTAATACAAATAATTATATCTACATATATAGAATATAGAATTTAAATACTAAAAAATCTGAAAATAAAATGTTTTTTCTTTCTTTATATTTTTCTTTGTTTTTGGTATTATTTTAACTTACTATTTTTAGATTTTTAATTGAATAAAAATTTCAAAATTGTGACTTATATTAATAGGTCGAATTGTTTTGCAATTTAAAATAAGTTTTGGTCTGCAGTTACAACATAAGGTAATGCACAATTTTTTTTTTTGGAATTTTTCAAAACAATTTTATGATTTTTATTTATTTTTAAATACAAATAGGGGTTAAATGCATTGGTTTTGTATTTTTAAATATAGGAAAATATAATTAAATGTCCAATAAAAATATATGTGATTTAGTATGATCTACGACACTTAAAATATTTATGCTTTAAGTTTTCGATGCAATTTTGATATTTTTATAACGCAAATAGGAGAAATAAAAATGATTGCCTGGTAGGGAAAAACACAATTAAACAGAAGTATTTCTTATTTCCAGAAACCCCCTAGAGATCTATAGGGCTAAACATGCAAAAAGCCTAAAATAAACACCTCAAAATATGCAGGCAGGACATAAATGCAATAAACAAAAATGGTCGATCTTTTTTGCAAATTAACCTAAAAGTATTACATTGTATCCGACATTTAGTGGATCAAAATGAAATATGATAACTGCAAGGGTCTCCCTACACAAAGCCCACCATTTAGTGGACCAGCATATGAGGTGATGTGGCAAGGGACCCAAATGTAAATCACAGAAAGTTTAGGGTTTACAATACAAATTTTACAAAATTTTATAACTGTAGATAAAAGATTATGAACTAAATATAAAATACAAAATTACAGGGATTAGATCTACTCCCAAGATTTAATGGATGTAGGCAACACGATCCAATGTCACCTGCTCGATTTTGGGACCGCTCTTGATCGGACGGTGCGAGATGACCTGGATGAACTGGGTTGAAGCTCCATCTGGGCGAGATTCAATCTGGTGAATCTCGAGTCTTTGGCCACGTGGGACACTCCTACTAAGTGGAAAATGGAGGCAAAGCTCCTTCGCAGCTTCTGGAGCCCTCAAATGGGTCCAGACCCCATCGATGGATCTTAGATCTCGACGAGACCTGGAGGGTCTTTCCTGATGTTGATATCCCACAGAAGGGGTCCTCAAGACCTGTAAAAAGGTGCAACAACATGGCAAGACGTCGACGAAGGTTCCTAGCCTTTATTGGTAGATGATCGGAGCAGAAATGGAGGTGGATCAGCGAGGTCTGATGAGCGACGTAGGAAGGACCTCAGCTCTTCGATATAGAAGGAGTCAAAGTGGGGAAGGTGGTCAAACATGTGGAGAACATGGTAGGGAAGAAAACTGAGGTGAAAGGCGGGGCGGAGCATAGATGGATGATAGTATCACACTGGCTGGAGCTCCAACAGACTACATGTCCTAAAAATTACGCTACTACAGGTGATTGAAATGCAAAATAAAGACAGAATTGAAATACTGGAAGGAAATGCTACCTAGAAAGCATGAAAAGAGGGTTCAAACATGGTTGTATCATATGGGAGCCAAACCTAGCGGTGGAGATGGTCGGCGAAGTGGATCGACCCCTCCAGTAATTAAAGCTCGCTGCAGACTGATGAATCTCGGATTCATCACTCTAAATCTCATTTATTAAGCTCAAATCCCCTAAAATCAACAACATTCTTGCATCTATTCTGCATAATTAGCATTAGTGCACAATTTCATAAAAATTGCATTTCAGCACAAAATTCTGCACAAAATAAGAAGCCAAAAATCCAAGCCAAAAGTGACATGTAAATAGCCTAACTTCCCAGATTTTTAACTCATTCATGCTAACCCCGAATGACCCAAAACCACTTCCACTGTGTACATATCACTAACCAGAATAAAGGAAAAATACAAAAAAAAATAACTAACCCAAATAAGTGGACCAAAAACCCAAACCCTAATTTCAGGATTTTCAGACTAAAACCCCCATATCTCCCTCATCCAGTGTCCATTTTAATCTTACTCACTTTTGAACTAATGTAAATTCAATTACCTTCAAAACAAGACCAAGTTCAAGTGAATCGGAGCTCATATGTGAAAGTTGGGTTTTGGGCCCTTTTGTATACTGTATATTTTAGCGGTTTTCGACCTAACATTTTATGTACATATTTTATCAATTAAATAAAAATCCAAATAAATTAGATTAATGTGTAATTATTTATCTTTAATTTTATCATATTTTTTTTCCGGATTTTTTGTCTGATCTAAAAATGACATAAAAATTACACAACCCCCAAAACAAGGTGTTCTATGTACATGGGATACCCCAAAAATACCACTTTGTGCAAATGATCGATTTTGGTTTTGATCCTCATGAAAGTTGTAGATCTCATCGAGACGAGCAACTTTCATGAACAAACTTTTTCGATCCGAGGTCGTTTACTATTTTTTCTCGATTTTACAAAATATTTATCTTTGGAATTTTGTAAAGCTGACATGTGGCAGCACCTGGTGCCGCCACGTGTCAGCCATTTTTGGGCTTATTTAAACTCGTTTTTATTAAAAAAATTTTAAAAAAAATAAAAATAAAAAATAATAATAAATGGACGCACGTGCGTCGCACGTGCTCCCCACGTGCGCCCCCTTCCATGCCCCCTTGCCGTCACGTGGCCCTCTACTGGCCGTCCGATCGCGCCCAATCGGACAGACCGCCCTCGTCTTCTCTGCCCAGGTCGTCTTCCTCCTTTGGAATCTCGCTGCGCCGCCTGCAAATCTTGTCGCGCCGCCCTTCTTCTCCGCGTAAATTTCGCACCGCCGCCATCGTAAATCCCCTGTCGAATCCCAAATATCTGATCCCCGATTTCGTGCCACCCCGCGAATCCCTCCGCCTCTGATTAACTCCCTCCTTCCATCTCCGGCGCACCATTAGAAGTCCTATTTAAGAAGACCACCGCCGACCCTCGAGCTTTATCCGCCGATAGCATTAAGGAAGGCGGTGGTGACAACACCCCTCCGTCTCCGGCGAAGTCCGACTACCTCCTCATAGCCGTCGCAGCTCCACCCAGGTGTACTGCCCTTGCTCCACCTCATGCGTCGAGCCAGCTATCTTCACTCATCCTCCACCTACGACAACCGCCAATGCTCCTATCCACGCCATCTTCGTCGCCACCGCAAGCTCAGCGCCGCTCCACGTCTTCGCCGCCTCCGACCGACGTCATCGCCACCAGCGCCAGCGCTAGGAGCTTCTCTGCCTCGGCCGTGTGTCGGCCACAGCCACGCCACCGCCTTCTCCTCCGCCTCGGTCGTGTATCAGCCACAGCCACGCCACCGCCTTCTCCTCCGCTTCGCCGCTCGACAACAACGCCACCGACATCAGCCACCGCTGCTACTCCTCCGACCCTCCGCCTCTCTCAAATCGCGAGCAGCCGGACACGGGCCCGAGACCCCTCGCAGGTGAGCTGCACGTGTGTGGGGGCCGACGTCAGCATCACATTTCATCCCCAGGGGTCACGTGTCGCGCACATGACCCGCTGGGTCATTTGCAACAAAGGCCCCTGGGTTCCTTCATATTGCGATTTTATCCAGATACCCAAGGAGCACGTGCGCCGCATGTGCTCCCTTGGGAATTTTGCACTTCTGCCCCCAGGGCTATTGGTAATTACTCTTAGGTCCCCCCCTGTAGTTTTATATTTGTATTTATTTTATTTATTATATTTGCAGTTACACCCCTATGTTCCCCCATAATTTTGGACCTCTTCTTTATATTATTTTTTTAATCCAAAAATAGCATGATGTTTGTTAATTAATTCTCTACACTTACATATTGTGGGCATTTTTTGATTGATGGTTAATTAATAGATAATTGTTTTGTGGAAATTTGCATATTTTGCCCAGTTCTTTCTCAGAAATTCATAATTGATTAACCGTTACTCTAAAAATTCTCGAAAAATCACATATTGTAGAATTAATTGTGCTTGACATTGTGCCCAAAAAGATTTGCATTTGCATGCATACTTTGTTATGTAAAAATCATTTTGCATATTTTAGTATTTAATTTTTAATTAGTATTAAACCCCACATTTTCGAGGTTTAGGATTTTTCTAAGATTCATCACCTAGTGATAGATCTTAGATAATTTTAATTCTTGAGAATAAATAGGTTTAATTATTATTATAATTAAATATTAAAAATCATTCTTTTTGCATTTAAAAATCCATAAAAAAATTCATATTGCATCCAAAAATTCCAAAAAAATTACATTGCACACATTTCATCATATTTAACATAGTGGCTAAGTTTCGTATTTTTCGGACATCGTTTGAACGTATTTGATATTTTAGTCCCTAAAATAGGCCGAATTTGCATTTCGCACCCCTTAATACATTGAAAATTCCAAAAAAAAAAGACCGCCTCGAAAACCGTGCACAATAATTCTAGGTTGTTCCTTTGCTTCCTTGTGATCGACCTTGGGACTTGCTCAAGTAAAATAAACATAAAACCACGAGATTAAAAATTGAATAAATTTTGTGTGGTTATTTTCTTGACCGATTCCGATTACCGCCTACAACGCACGACACATCATCCTTTTAGCCGAACGATAAAAACACATTCTTAACACTGCATTTTCGGATTCGTCAGATGGCGCCATTGCCAGGGAGGCAAATGGCTTAGATTTTTGTCTTGAAAATTTTCCTTCGGTTTTTCTGCATTCGGGTAGTCTGACCCCTGAATTTTTCATTGTAAATTTCATTTATTTTCCTGCATTTATTTTTTTATTTATTATATTGTTTTTGAGTCACTCTCTTACATTTTCTCTCTTATTTTTCTTGCGAGATACCCGACGTACGTGGAGCGGTTTTTCAAGAACCGACGCAACTTCACCGACTTCCGCAAAAGCCACAATTAAAATTAAGATCGAGTCGAGTCGTGAGAGAGCGTAGAGTCTAGAATTTTATTTCTGCAAATTTTAATTCATGTAATTAATTGCTCATTTATAGTGATGTTCGTTTGGACGCTCGCATGTGTAACAAGACCTCAAACTTTATTCTGTGGTGTGTCGTGGCCTATTTCACTCTCCGGTGAGGGTGGGGCCCGACTTGAGTGGCGAATATGATAGACCTGCACATACGACTCTCAGAGCAATTTAATTTTTGATTGTGCTCGTAGGATTAAGCCACACTGCACTATTAATCGAGATGCATATAGATCGTTCAATTTAGCCAAAATTTAACTCATTTCTTCCCCACTGATAGAACTTTCTGCTTAGGTGCAGTTTTTCATCGGCTTGCATCTCATATAGAATAATTTTAAATTTCTGTCTAGCATCCCACATGAAGATTGCAAGGATTCACTGTAAGTCTTCTAACTGAGCATACATCATAGTTTTTCGCATGCATCGGCTTTTCCCGAATTTCCCCCCCTTGTTTTGACACATCATTCTAAAAGGAAATTGGAACTGGACGGTAGACGTGTATTTGAGCTCACTTAATTCTTCAGTGATCACCTATTTAAAATTGGGACTGCTAAATATAGCCGATTTCAAAATAACCCATAAAATCAAGAATTTTTGCGAGAGAGCAACCCCAACCTTGGATTATTTTATTTTTTTGAGTGAGCGAGAGATGACACTTAAGACTAGAGCCAAAATCCGGATTTTCATATTGACTACTGATTCTGCCAAAAATGATTAGCTACTTCTCAGTGAGGATCTACGAGTAGCCGGTAAACGGTCCGGATTTCCTTAGTAGAGTGGGTGGTTTAGAGGACACTGCGTAAGGCTCCGTCCTCAAGTAACACGGGTAGCCGTTCTACGTTCCGTACTTACTCCCATACTGGCTGAAAGTAGGTGCAACTAGTCGTAAGAATTCGGGACAGTCATTACGAATATTTCAGCACCTAACAGCTCGCTTAATTATTTTCCAAGATTGTCTTATCACCAATTAAAATTGAAAAGATAATAGCTGAACTCTTACGGCTTCATTGCGTGAGTTGGTGAACCCGAGGTTTGATTTGTGTTGTATTGGTGTGCGTGAACCGATATCGAAGATCAATAGCCACACATTTGATAAAATTTTTATTCCATACAATCATCTCTCTCATCTCTTGATTTCAATCTCATCATGGAACTTTTTCCAAATTTCAGATCCAACCCATCATTTCTTTCAACTCCTTCAAAAATGACCGAACATCACTATGAAAATAAATCTGTCTCAGTTAGGCCTAAATCAACTACATCCTCTTCTTTCAATAATCCTCCAACATTTGCGGGAAACTTTCACCCGCGGATGAATTCGACCACCTCATTAAATCCTTACTCAAATCATCCGACCACACATGATCACCTACCATCTTGGACTGAACCGTCTTTTTCTCAATATCTCACCAATGAAACATTTCAAGATCAAAATACCTTTGAATCTCATGACTGGCTGAGAAACCAAACCCAGATGGAAAGACACACACTTAATGATCATCAGCGTTGTATTGACCATGACAGACCCCTCGTCAGACATGATACTCATACAAAGGACTGGATTGACCTCCTAGACATACATAAATCCTGTATGCTGACTCTACAATATCAAAATCTGACCAATCATGATCAAAGGACTGAACTATAATCAGATCAAATACGCATGCATGTACCATATGAGCAGCCTCCTTCCATAATTTTTGAGGAGAAATTTTTAGAAAATGATCATATAATGGATATTCAAGAAACTCTCCTCTCCGTACGTACAGAAAAATGGAGGATGGAATCATTGAACAAAAATCAAGTGCTCCCATAATTGATCATGAACAGAATTTTGGGGATGATATTTCGAGGATAAAAACCAGATTCGAATTGATGGAGGATAGATTTCAAAAATTTGTCAACCGAGTAATCTCATTCTATGGTGGATCGGATATAAAACTAAATAAGGAAATGATTGGATCTTATGATGAAAATTTTGAGGATATTCAAAGACCTAGGAATGATTCTAACATCAATACTTCTTCTCATTATTCCCCTAGAAATGATTATGCCCCTAACCCTTACTCTGAATATCAAGGCCCCTTCTCATCTATGGAAGACACCACATCGTCACACCACATAGAAAATACCAAAAAAATTGAAATATTTGAAAACTACAAAAAAATCGAAAATCCAGAAAATTTCATAAAAATTGAGACTGAAGAAGATCTAAGGAATTTGGATCCTATTGTATGGGAAGCACTGAAAAAACGCTTGATTTTTGAACTTCCCATTATAAAGGCCATTGAACACTTCCCCGACCTTAAAAAATTTTTAATGGACAAATTAATGAACAAAAAGTCGGAAAGAATTCGAACAAAAACTGAAAGACATATCTTGTCAATGGCCTCCTCCTTGGTGTTGAGGAGAAAAACCAAGAGCTGCATAGTGAAGCGGTTGCCCAGATTTGAGTGTATGATCAAAACCACAAATTTCACCCATGCTCGAATTAATGACGATTCACCGATAAATATCCTCTCGACCTCTGTGTTTCACGAACTTAAACTCGGACCGATCAGGAAAATACGAGAGATTGTTCAATTGGCGGACCGATCAATAAAATGGCCGAGAGGAATCATTTCTGTCATCATGATATTCCAAGGTGCTCCTCTCAAAATGGAATTCACGATCATTGATATTGAGCATCAAGGAGAATTCACCCAGTCTCCAATTATTCTCAGAAAGCCATTCTTAGCAGTGTCTAAGGCGATTATCGATTGCGAGACTCGGGAAATCAATTTTAAATCATTGGAAGAACTTAGATCTGACCCTGTCTTTGAGGAACCACGATCTTCTGAGGAAACCCACGAAGTCCCTGACAACCGCAACCATGAAACGGTAGAAGAGCTATACCCCACAGCTACACCTAAGATAGCGGTTATTGATGAGACTATTGGTTTAGAGAATCTCCCCCCTGCTCCATTCCCAGTTGCGCTCACCATGGAAAATTGAGCATATGAATCTTATGATCCGGAGACTTATGCATGGTCACATCCTGGGTCAACCTATGCTGACTACATGGATAACATCAACTTGACACAGGAATGCTCCAATGACAAATCAATTGAGAATGAACATGCAGAGACTCCCTCCGATATTTCAATTCCTGCTGATCTCAAAATAGACAAATCCTTCTACTACAATCCTGAGACATATGCATGGTCGCACCCTGGAGCAACCTACTCTGATTATCTTGACCAAATCCTCCCAAATCGAGAGTGCACCAACATTCAGGAGACTAAGAACCAACATGCAACCAAAAACCGACCAAGGAGAAGAATTCCAATGGCTATTCATCTGGAACTCAAGTGAACCGACATCTTCACGAAACAAGAAAAAGAAAGTCACCTTTGATCTTTCGGAAGAGGAATTGGTTGATGATCCCTCATCAGGTCTGGAAAAGGTGATCTACATGAGTGAAGTCTGTTCGACAACTCTAAAGCCATATCTTCGTAAGGATCCAAAATTCAATTCTCGTTGGACAACTCCCGTTCCTAATTATTACTCATCCAAAGCTAATGCTCCTGCCTTCTACAAGTACACTGGAATTATTTCTTATGAGCTGACTGAGACTGGAGCATCTGAATATTCATCTGAGGACAAACCGGTTGATCTTAAAAAGGAACGGATCTTGAGGAAACAATTGAAGAAACAAAAAGACATGAATATCTGGAGTGTGTCCACTTTCAAATACTATTCCTCTGAGGATAATTCCGATGATGGATATCTTTCATCTGACTCAAACACTTCGTCCACTATCCATCATGACTTTTTTGAGGATGACACTGATAATAGTTGGGAATCACATGTTTCATCTCCGTCTCATCATTACGATCTCCCATCATAGGCTCACAAAAAGATCAGCCGTAAACCGCCATAAATCATCGGCTACCCACCCTCCCTCCCGACCACATCGGTCTCCTTATACAGCTTATTCCTCTACTTAGGCCAAGGCCTAAGTATAGGGGGGGAGATCGATGCCATCTGTATATTCCATTTCCCCCATCACACTCCTTCTCCAGATCACCTCACTTCCACCCTTCTTCTATACTTAGGATGACCAAAGCCTAAGTATAGGGGGAACCGACGCCCACCTGTATATACACTCCTCATTCACATACCCCGACCGCTTCATTTTTTTTCTTTTCCGCTCTTCTTCTATACTTAGACTATTCATAGTCTAAGTATAGGGGGCTATTCTGTAATCTTGTTCTTTTTCCGTTTTCACTCTCTTACGCTTAGCCTGAGCTATGTCTTATTTACGCTTCTTGTGCTCTGAGGACACAACACTCACTAAGTATAGGGAGGTCTGTATATATACTTTGTATATATTTTATCCATATCTCGAACTTGCACATAAGTCTGTATGTATTTACGGGGTGGGTATTCTTTAAAAACAAAAAAAGAACAAAAACAAAAACAAAAAAAAAAGAGTTTTGCTACTAACACTAACTATGCCCAAAATATTTGAAAAATGGCTTCTTATTCATTTTTGCAAAAAAAATCCAAAAAAATAAAAAAAGAGAAAAATGTGTATGCATTCCACACACATGCACTTCATCCAGCATTGCATTCATTTGCATCTGTGAAAAGTCATCGGGTTCTGAACCAAGTTATGAGCCGAAACCGAGAGTGATCTGGACTTGACCTTAATCTACCTAATTTTCAGAGGAACTTCACCAAGAATTAGGATTTTAGAAACTTCAAGTCATTGACTTAATTCTTTAAGTTCCACACGACAATGTGCAGAGTTTGACTCAGTGTCTAACCCGGTCTCTTCATTCTGGGTACAACTCTGGAATAGGGAATTAATTTGTACTGTCGCACTATGCACTTAGCTCAACTCAGACGGGATATTGGAAGACTGTTTAATTTTTTTTCGGTAGCGTAGAAATCTAAAGACCGGAGTACGGGTTGAAATAAAGCTTCGAAAAAGGGATGGACGACTGGGCACAATTTTTTCTAAGACCCCAAAAAATGTACGGAAACAAAAGATTCTATATCTGTAGGGGCACAACAAGATCCAAGCAGAACCACTAAAAATTCCAAACACAAAGAAGCAACTACCAAATAAAATCTGAGCAAAAAGGTCCAAGCTTCAAGAAACCTGTAGATCTTGGTGGAGACTCGGCTACACTTGCCAGCTTCACAAGGAGAGGTGACTACACTGGCCACCCTCCAGTTCTTTTTCCCTTCTTCTATCTTCTCCCTCCAATTCGATTGTGAACACAGCGCGACAGACCTTAGAAGGAAATACCTGACTCCCCGAGGATGAGTTACTGGAGAGGAGGTTTGTGCGGTAGTCTGGCATTCTGGGTGGGAAGAGCTAAAACCTTTCACACACATGAGTCGGTTGTTCTATGTTCATAGGGAATACTTTGGGAAGAGGATTGATCTAAGATGACTTCTGAGCCGAAACTGTATCAATGATGTGTAGAACTTGAAGGCCGTTGATTTTAAAATTCTAAGTCTCACAGAAGTTCCAACACACAAATAATCCAAAGGTTGAGTTTAGGTTCACTTTCACCTTCAGCTCATGGTCTTGGTATGGAACCCAATCTCATTTCACTTCATGGCATTTCTTTTTGATGCTCAGGGACGAGCATGGTTTAAGTATAGGGGGATGATGAATCTCGGATTCATCACTCTAAATCTCATTTATTAAGCTCAAATCCCCTAAAATCAACAACATTCTTGCATCTATTCTGCATAATTAGCATTAGTGCACAATTTCATAAGAATTGCATTTCGGCACAAAATTCTGCACAAAATAAGAAGCCAAAAATCCAAGCCAAAAGTGACCTGTAAATAGCCTAACTTCCCAGATTTTTAACTCATTCGCGCTAACCCCGAATGACCCAAAACCACTTCCACTGTGTACATAAAGGAAAAATATAAAAAAAATAACTAACCCAAATAAGTGGACCAAAAACCCAAACCCTAATTTCAGGATTTTTGGACTAAAACCCTCATATCTCCCTCATCCAGTGTCCGTTTTAATCCTACTCACTTTTGAACTAATATACATTCCATTACCTTCAAAACAAGACCAAGTTAAAGTGAATCGGAGCTCATATGTGAAAGTTGGGTTTTGGGCCCTTTTGTATACTGTATATTTTAGCGGTTTTTGACCTAACATTTTATGTACATATTTTATCAATTAAATAAATATCCAAAAAAATTAGATTAATGTGTAATTATTTATCTTTAATTTTATCATATTTTTTTCGGATTTTTTATCTGATCTAAAAATGACATAAAAATTACAAAACCCCCAAAACAAGGTGTTCTATGTACATGGGATACCCCAAAAGTACCACTTTGTGAAAATAATCGATTTTGGTTTTGATGTCTTCATGAAAGTTGTAGATCTCATCGATACGAGCAACTTTCATGAAGAAACTTTTTCGATCCGAGGTCGTTTACTATTTTTTCTCGATTTTACAAAATATTTATCTTTGGAATTTTGTGGAGCTGACACGTGGCAGCACCTGGTGCCGCCACTGGTCAGCCATTTTTGGGCTTATTTAAACTCATTTTTATTTTTTTTTAAAAAAAAATAAAAAAATAATAAATGGACGCATGTGCGTCGCACGTGCGCCCCCTTCCATGCCTCCTTGCCGTCACGTGGCCCTCTACTAGCCGTCCAATCACACCCAATCAGATGGCTCCCCCTCGTCTTCTCTGCCCAGGTCGTCTTCCTCCTTTGGAATCTCACCGTGCCGCTCGCAAATCTTGCCGCGCCGCCCTTCTTTTCCACGCAAATCTCGCACCGCCGCCATAGTAAATCCCCTGTCAAATCCCACAGATCTGATCCCCGATCTCACGCCACCCCGCGAATCCCTCTGCCTCTGATTAACTCCCTCCTTCCATCTCCGACGCACCATCCGAAGCCCTATTTAAGAATACCACCATCGACCCTCGAGCTTTATCCGCCGATAGCATTAAGGAAGGCGGTGGTGATAGCACCCCTCCGTCTCCGGCGAGGTCCGGCTACCTCCTCATAGCTGTCGCAGATCCACCCAGGTGTACTGCCCTTGCTCCACCTCCTGCGTCGAGCCAGCTATCTTCACTCACCCTCCACCTACGACAACCGCCAACGCTCCTATCCACGCCATCTTTGTCGCCACCGCAAGCTCAGCGCCGCTCCACGACTTCGCCGCCTCTGACCGACGTCATCGCCACCAGCGCCAACGCTAGGAGCTTCTCCGCCTCGGCCGTGTGTCGGCCACAGCCATGCCACCGCCTTCTCCTCCGCCTCGGCCATGAATCGGCCACAGCCACGCCACTGCCTTCTCCTCCGCTTCGCCGCTCGACAACAACGCCACCGACATCAGCTACCACTGCTACTCCTCCGACCCTCCGCCTCTCTCAAATCGCGAGCGGCCAGGCACGGGCCCGAGACCCCGCGTACATGAGCTGCACGTGTGTGGGGGCCGACGTCAGCATCACATTTCATCCCTAGGGGTCACGTGCCGCGCACGTGACCCGCTAGGTCATTTGCAACAAAGGCCCCCGGGTTCCTCCATATTGCGATTCGATACAGATACCCAAGGCGCATGTGCTCCCTTGGGAATTTTGCACTTCTGCCCCCAGGGCTATTGGTAATTACTCTTAGGTCCCCCTGCAGTTTTATATTTATATTTATTTTATTTATTATATTTGCAGTTACACCCCTGTATTCCCCTGTAATTTTGGACCTCTTTTTTTACATCATTTTCTTAATCCAAAAATAGCATGATGTTTGTTAATTAATTCTCTACACTTTGACATATTGTGGGCATTTTTGTGATTGATGATTAATTAGTAGATAATTGTTTTGTGGAAATTTGCATATTTTGCCTATTTCTTGCTCAGAAATTCATAGTTGATTAACCGTTACTCTAAAAATTCTCGAAAAATCAAATATTGTAGAATTAATTGTGCTTGACATTGTGCCCAAAAAGATTTGCATTTACGTGCATACCTTGTTCTGTAAAAATCATTTTGCATATTTTAGTATTTAATTTTTAATAGGTATTAAACCCCACATTTTCGAGGTTTAGGATTTTTCTAAGATTCATCACCTAGTGATAGATCTTAGATAATTTTAATTCTTGAGAATAAGTAGGTTTAAAATTTATTATAATTAAATATTAAAAATCATTCTTTTTGCATTTAAAAATCCATAAAAAAATCATATTGCATCCAAAAATTCCAAAAAAAATACATTGCACACATTTCATCGTATTTAACATAGTGGCCAAGTTTCATATTTTTCGGACATCGTTTGAACGTATTTGACATTTTAGTCTCTAAATAGATCGAATTTGCATTTCGCACCCCTTAATACATTGAAAATTCCAAAAAAAAAGACCGCCTCGAAAACCGTGCACGAATTTTGATAGACATAATTCTAGGTTTTTCCTTTGCCTCCTCGTGATCGACCTTGGGATTTTCCCACGTAAAATAAACATAAAACCACGAGATTAAAAATTGAATAAATTTTGTGTGGTTATTTTCTTGACCGATTCCGATTGCCGCCTACAACGCACGACACATCATTCTTTAAGCCGAACGATAAAAACACATTCTTAACACTGCATTTTCGGATTTGTCATAGCCCTAACGAGGAGGAGTCTATCACTCTCATCGACTCATCATGCTAAGGATCTGAGGGCTTCAGTGCACGAAGGGAGATTAAGTTTGAAATGTGTCCGATGAAGGGGTTACATACAGATGTGGATGTGTTGAGAAACGTGCTCGATGCAGTGCTCCTATCATCGAGAAAATGATCGGGCGTGATAGCTCAATGATCGAGGAGCGAAAGATAAGAAGGAATTGATCAACATGGGTTAAAGAATCAAGAGGAAATATTCGAGGAAACATGGGCCTAGTGAGTCTGATAGAGTAGACCTAGGGAGGCCATGGAGTTGATTGAGGTCAATTCAGACCAGGCTCCCATCGGTCCACGTCAGCTCGCTAAGTTACAAAACCTAGGGTAAATACCTTATTAAGTTAATTTAAATTAATAGATGATTTTATTAATTTTAGGTTAAAACATGATAAATATTTATTATTTTATGTAGTATTTAAATATGTTTTTTACTTATTTTTACAAGTTAATTATTATAGGTTACTTTTTACAAGTATAAATATTGGTATATTTGCCTATATATTATGTATTTTTTTTGGTATTTTAGATCTTATTATTTTATCTACACAATTTATATATTTTTAGTTTATCTAAATACATTCAAATAAATTTTTATTTTAATTTTCTGAAGTAATTTGCACATTAAATAAATATGGGCATTTATTATATAGGTATGTATACGTATAATTCATCTATGTATTTTTGTACACTTATTTATTTTAGTGTATTTTTAATGATTTTAATTTATTCTAATTATGTACATGTGTTAAAATAATATTTAAATTATTATAAAAACATAAAATTATGAAGAATATATAGAATAAATAGAATGGATATTTTATTCATGTATAATGTACAATAGGAGTCCAAAACCTATCTTTTGCATCTTAAATCCAAATTAAATGAAACCCCATACATTAAATAGATAATTAAAAGTTATATACAATTAAATGTGATTTTGGTGAATTTGAGTCCATATGGAGAAGTTACATGTATTCAAAGTTGATATTTTGGATTTTTATTCTGAGTAAGCACAATATGCATTATTTTGACATGGAATTGATTTTATATTTTTGTTTATATTTTTATCTACAATTTCCATGTACAAAGTTTATTGATTTAAGGTATAAGTAATAAAGAATAAAATAGGTTCCAAATTGGACTTATTGAAAAAATTGGAAATTAGGGTTTCTTATATTTATTGGTCCTTATCCCCACTAATTTATTCCTTTTCGACCCAGTCATGATGCCTAGGTCTTAGGGTTTAGCGCCATTCAATACCTCTTGTATTTCATTTCTTTTTCTATTCTTTTCTTTATTCTTTTATTTTGGCTTTAAATGCGGTCTTTTATACCATATTTACATAATAAATAATATATGTTAATTTATGAAAAATTATGATATTTACATGTATTTAGCTAGGGTTTAAAGGACAAAATGAAAGAATAAAGGTGATGAAATGGAGATTCATCAACCCTACATTGGACTGTTTGTCACAACTAATCAAGAACATGAATGAGATGATCCAGAAGATTGACGACCTCATTGTCGCCAAGACTATCATTCCAGCACAGGTAGAGGCAAACCCCAACAACTTTTGAAGAAAGAAGCAGGTAGACCGTAGAGAAAAATCAACTCCTAAGTTAGATATAAATTCATTTATGTTATTTCATGATGTTCATCTCAAGATCAGTAGAACATTACAGCCGACTGCTTCAGCTAAGGGGACGAGACAGGCTTCGCATGACGAATCCTCATCACCAACAGCTAATCCTCCACTGGATTTTGAGTCTGAGGAATTAAAAGCACATGCAGCACCATCATTCACCAAAATGTAATAAATGAAGAAAAATAAAAAGAATCAAGAAATAACAACCACGGTTGTACTGATGCAATCGAGGAAAAGTCATCAGCTGATCCCATGCAAGTCGAGATAGCTGAACTTCTCGCATTTAGTTTACCTTCTGTCTTGGATGACTGTACCCAATTGAATTATCCGTCTGTAAATAAAAATAACTTTTTACATGAAAGTGAGGTTTTTGATGATAATGTTCTATGCCATTTCCTGATGCGTTAAAATCAAAGACCATAAAAATTTGAAAAATGCTTTATCTGATCCAAGCATCATGGAGAGATTACAGAATATCATTTTGAAGATGCCACTCTTGAAAGCCATGGAGTACATACCAATGATGAAGAAAGAACTTAAAGAAGCATGTACTATAAAGCGTCAACCCTGCCAAACTAGAAGCAAAAAAATTTTAGAAGCACATTCTCACCATGGAGACTATCAATGCAATCAGTAACCTTCCAGGAAAGAAGAAGGACACGAACTATTCTCTCATCATATGTGAGATGTTTAATCAAGAGTTCGAAAGAATGCTCCTTGATAGGGGATCATTGATAAATTTTCTGCCTTCGTCACTGCTGAAAGAATTTGGGTTAGGACCTCTTAAAGCTACCAGAATGATTATGCAATTCACATACATTTTAGTAAAGCATCCAAGGGGAATTTTGGAGGATGTCATCATCAAAATCCAAGGGATGCAATTCCTTGTGGATTTTATTGTGCTTGATATGGACACGTCAACACCCCTATTGCATACCCTAATCATATTGGGATGACCATTCCTTCGAATGACCGAAGCAGTAGTTGACTCTAGCACCGAGGAGATCACCTTTCGCTCAAGAAGTGACAAAGTCCTCATTGAAACAATCCAAATGCCGAAACTCGTAGAATTAGTGTCAGATGAGAGTGAGCAAATAAAGAAAGACACAATACTGTGACCTTCTTGCAGAGATCAGAGACACTACCTTATTTTTGAATGATATTGAAACATTGGAGTTCCTCTTCAAGGAGGATCCCCTTGAGAGTATATCGAATTCCCTTCCATCCTTGAAGATGAGATACCTGCTGGTATGCATATGTGTAATCTGAACTGACTGAAAATGATCCATCCCTGATTGAGCAAGATGATGAAAGGGAATTTTCTATCGGTCTTGCATTCCACACAAAGCGGGAACAGAGTCGCTGAGGCGACCGACAAAAGAATCCCAAATCAATCAACAATTAACCCACAATAATATATGCAATGAATATCCAAAAATGTGGAGTTAAAATTTATTATAACTCTACATGTAAATGTGTATAGGTGTAAGTACAGGTAGAGGTCGAACATTGGGAGGCGAATGGTTGTATGGGTTGTGTAATTATTCAATCCATTGTTCATGTCCAGTTATTGTTTTCGTGGGTTTTTGGTTTTTACATTTTTTTATATATATTTATTTATATTTTTTTATTTTTATTTTTTATATTTTTAATTATATAATATATAGATATGTATACATATATATAAAGAGATATATATATATATAAGAAGAGAGAGAGGGGTAATACAATATATGGGTATATATATAGATAAAAATGCTTAAAATATATATATATAGATATAATTTTTATTTTAGCTTTTTAATATTTTTTAATTCTTTTTGTTATTTTTCTGGAATATTTCTACTTTTTATGTATTTATAATTTCAAAAATGTCCACAATATAGGGCTAATGACATACCCGAAAATAATTTGGGTTTTAAAAATATAAAATAAACTCCAATATTACCCAAATTAATTTTAATATATTAATAACAATATATAGATAATTATAAAGGAGAAAAATGTATTTTTGGTATTTTTTAAGGATTTTTCTATTTTTTTGTTGGATTTTGGAGCTTTATGATTTTTTTATTTTTCTTTTTGATATTTTTAGGGTTTTTCAATTTCTGGACTCAATATATATATAAATATACCATATATGATTTTTTTGGAATTTTTCAAAAACATTTTATAATTTTTTTGTATTTTATAATTTAGATAGTACAAATGGGATTCTTTTTCATTTTTAATAATTAGGATAAATGCAAAAAATGTGGAATAAAATATGGGCGTGGAAGAACACTACATGAAGCACTTATCCTCATTTTTCTGAATTTTTAGAAGCACCCTAGGTATTTTTAATAAATCGATAAAAGACACAAAAATAAACAGCCTGGTAGGGCATTTTTGCAAATAAAATACATTCCAGGGGCATCAGTGCAAAAATTCTACAGAAATAAACATTTATTTATATTTTTGAGACTAATTTACAATATAGAAAAACTGCCAGGGTATTCATGCAAATTTTCGCGCGCCTCACGTGGGACTGCACGTGAGGCGCAGAGGGACCTAATTGCAATTCCAATAAACTCAGGGTCCTTTCTGCAAAATTTACAAATCTTTTACAACGTGCTATTTCTTTTACAGTATCAAAAATTAAATACAAAAAGAGCAGGGGTTGGTTTTGCAATTTACCCCTAAAGGCGCGCTATCCAACGGTTGTGCTTTCTTCACTTGACACGCGTCGCTACCTCCTCGCTCGATGACGCTTCGCGGATCCACGGTGGAGATTAGATCATTCAAGATGATCTGACGGCTAAGGCACGGGCAGATCCGACGGTTGCGGCTCGACCTGGGGAGACCTCCTTCATCCAACGGCGGGGAGCACACGTGCAAGAACAAGGAAGAACGCTCGCCGAGGCGAGCTTCTTCCGCCTGGATCTCGCTCCTCCGTCGTTCGTCGCTGCACCTGAGGGTCCCAGAAGCTTCCTGGAGGCCTGCTCTATCCGCTGGAGTACTTGGATCGGCCGGAGGCACGCTGGAGCGCCGCCATGAGCTCGGAGAAGGATCGGAGCTCCAGGTACCTCCGCCCGCATGTAACTCGGCTCCTGGTGCTATCCAATGCACCTAACCTGCACAGGAAGAATGCTAGGCTCGAGGGCATCACCCTCGACTAAAAATTGAAGCTGTTAGCATACGAAATGGATGGGGTGGCGAAGCTTCCGGCGATGGGTGGAGACGAAGCTTCGGTTCACAGATCTGGAACAGATCTGGTTGGACAAAGGTGGCTGGGAGGTAGAGAATGCGGTAGGGAAGGAAATGAAGGCGAAATGGCGTCGGAAAACGGTCGGGAACAAGGTGGCGAAGTCGTCGGAGCAGAGCTCCGGCGAACTTCGATTTACCTAATCTAAGCTATGCTAATAATCTAAATGCGAAATAAAATGCGGGAATAAAATGCGGGAATAAAAATCTACCTAAATACATAAATGCGCAGCTCTTATACCTGAAGAAACTCCACGGAGCAGGGCGGCTGCCGGAGCGCCGCCGTGGGTGCAACCACCTCCATCTCCAGCCGATTCAAGGTGCCGGCGGCATCCTCCTGTCACGAGGAGCACACCTGGGACTTAATGCGAGGAAGAAAATGGGTTGGGGCTGACCAAACTTGGAGAGATGGCGATGGTTTCTTATTTATACACAAAAGAGCACCCTTATTTGGCTGGGCCGAGGTCGGCGATACAAGCTATGTACAAGGGATCCCAGATCTCGGCGAGAATCATGGATGATCAAAGAATAAAATCCGTGAAGAGATCGAAGGTGATGGAGCACTGAGCCAAGAGGGAAAAATGGCAGAAATCAAGGGAAAAGACCTGTCTGACGGAAGTCAGAGGCGCAGGGGGAGTTGACCGGAGGTCAACACTCCCTGGCCCCTGATTGGCCCACGTCAGCCAGATCTTGACCCATTTATTACACGTATTAAATGAATTAATTATAATTTACTTATAAAATAAAAATGTTTATAAATTAATGTAGTATTTATTTCTGATTTTTATTTATTTTTTTGATATATTTTATTACGGTTTTATTAAAATAATGGATTTATAAGTATATTTATATATATTTATTTTTATTTTGTTTATTTTATTTTATTATTTTATTTTCTTCTTTTATAAATTTATAACTTATTTTTATGAGTATAAATATATTTTTATTTAATTTTTATGAGTTTATATACATTTTTAAATAAATGTGTTTATGTATATGTAGGTATACTTATAGGTATTTTACCTATATATTATATACATTTTATTTATTTAATGAATTTTATTTGTTTTTATTTTGGATTTGTATTTTTAATAAGTTATATATATATGCATTATTATAAACTTATAGATGAATAAAGAATAAAAGAATAAAACCCCTTTTTATTTATGTACATTCTTAACATAGGTATTTTGCCTATGTATTACATAGGCTTATTTTATTTTACAAATTCTTTTTAGTTTTCTTTTAATTTTAATATGTGCATGTATTCTATACAATATTTACACAATTTTAAAAATATAAATTTATAAAAATAATGAATATTGAATAAAATGAATATTTTAATCAGCCCTATATACAAGGAGGGTCAAAAACCTAACTTCTACAGATGAACTCCAAAAATTATGAAACCAATTTTATTAAATAGTTCTTGGAATGATATATACAATTAAAGGTGAGTTTGGGTGATTTAAAGTTTTTGTTTGCAAGATATGGGTCTTGTGAAGTTGAGATTTTTGCTTTTTATTTTGTATATAAAATGTACACTTAGTGTTATTTTTACACAAACTCAATTTTGTATTTTTATTTACATTATTATCTACAACTTTTATGTACAAAGTTTCTTTATTTGATGAATGAATAATTATGTACAAAATAGGTGTCAAAAATGTATAAATGAAGGAATAAATAAATGAGGTATTTATTGTACTGTTGGCCCTTATCTCCCCCTACTTTATTCCTTGTCGACCAATTCCATGCTGGCCTTGGTCTCGGGGTTAGGGTCATAAAATATTTGCAATATTTTATTCCTTTTTCTTTTCTTCTCTTTATTCTATAATTTTGGCATTAAAAACCTTATTTTATGTATAATAAATACAATGAATCATGCATGCTATTATATACAAATTAATGCTGTTTACCTGCATTTGTTGGGGTTTTTAAGGCCAAAATGATAGAATAAAGGTGATGAAATGGAGATTTATCACCCCCCTATACTTGCCTTTGCTAGTCCCTAGCAAATACTTATGCAATAAGTACAAAAAGAACAAAGAATAAGAAGAGAAGAAAAGGCAAAAATAAAGAATTTAAAGAATAAATTGAATTGATCATGATTACTAAACTTATATGTACAAAATCAAAGTTTGGAGCTCAGGTTAGACCGTGGTGTGAAAATGTGTGTGGAACCTAGTCAGGAACCAAATTTAAAACACAACAGCCTTCGTGAATCACAGAACTTGGTTCAAATCACCTCAATAGCCAGGTCAGAACTAGCCTACATCATACGCAAACCCTTATGACTATGAAGCTGACTTGTACGTGTAAGTGATAGTGGCTCTCCCCAACTGAAATGACAAAGAGACTGACTTCTCCAGAATGACAACCCAATGATTCCCTAATCCAACAACTCTTTCCTCGCGGAGCGGGGTATTCCCTTCTAAGTTCAAGTGGCATCCAACTCAAGAGGAGGAGGTAGAGAAAAGAATGGACGGTAGCCAGTGTAGCTACCTATCTTGGGATGCAAGACCAGTGTAGTCAAGTCATCCAGTTGCAGGCTCACATGGTATAACTTTGATGCTCAAGCTTGCTTATTTTCTATACAACATATATACATACTTTGCAGGCATTTTATTTTTGTACAGGCCTGACCATTTTTTTTTCAACATACTATTCAGAGCAACATTTACATAAGGAGTTTTTCCTCTTGAGCCAGAAGACTATCCCTCTTTTGAAGCTTTATCGCAACCCACAATCTCCTGTCTTTAGACCTCATGGCTATTGGACCAGGTTGGGGTGCACTTCCCTCCCTAGACGAGGACGAATTTTTCCACCCGTGTGCGTCTCAGACTGGAAAATCCAACCCCCTCACCACTCCAACTGAGTTGAGCCAAGTGAAAGGTGCAAGTGTCCAAGTTAGGTCACGGTCGACAAGAGTCATACGTGTGTTTCGAAAAGTTCTAGTTAGTCCACTGAGGTGACTTGAACCCAGCCCTGATTTCTCAAAGAATTAAGTCTGAATAGACCTGAAGTACCTTAAACCTAGTTCCCATAAGGTTCCAGTGCAGTTAGGTGCAGTAAGGTCCAACCAAGCTCCAATCTTCGACTTTATTGGACTAGTTCAATTATCAAGCTCAATCAAAGAATATGAATGCTATGCAAATGCTATTTACAAATATGCAAAGAATAATGCAAGTTTTTCAAATAATTTTAAAAACAAAGAGAAGAATTTTACACAAAGAAAGAATTTTGGGTATCCAGAGTATAAATATATACAGCTATTTACACGGGCGTGCCGCTTTATTTTACAAGAATTAAGATTTTAATATAGTTTTTATTTATAAGTAGATATGTACACTTATTAAAGAATTTTGTTTATTATATATTTATTTTTTTATTTATAATAATTATAATATATATTATTTTAGTTATATGTGACTATTCCTCAAACTTATTTGACACAAATTTTTAAACAATTTTTGAAAACTATAGTCCAAAATAATTTTTACAAGCATTTTTACAAACATGTACACACATTTGAAAATCATTTTGCAAAGGTTTTTCAAAACAGTATATATAGATTTTTCAAAATATTTTTGCAACCAATTTTCAAACCATTTGCAAATCATTTTTCAAACATTTTACTTTACACAAAGAAAAGAAATTTTTACAAACCACGCATTTTTACACAGGTTGAAAACATGTAACAAAACATTTTCAAAATAGTTTTCAATAAATGTTCACAAAGATTTTCAAACTATTTTTCAAACATTTTGCAAAAAATATTTTCACCTGATTTATTAATCAGTAAATACAAAAAGAATTTGAGGAATAATCACATCTTTTTATTAAGGATTTTTACTGAATTTTAAAGAATTATTAGCCATATTACTAAGAGAATACGAAAGTACAAGTTATGGCTAAAGTATATACATAGTATATATGACCCCCCTATACTTAGCTTGAGCTATGTCCTCATAGATCGAAAAAAGAGAAGGAGAAGAAATAGCTCGTACTGAGTATAGACAAGTCTAAAGAATATACGAATAAGAAATGAACGAATGAGAAGTTGACTGTCCCCCCTATACTTAAGATCAAGTAATCCTCAATATAGCAGACTGTACACAAATCAGGGAGGGTCAAGGGTGGGAATAAACAGATGAATAAATCAGGGGTGCACCCCCTATACTTAGGATAAAGTACGTCCTAAGTATAGATAAACTGAGACAAAGGGGTGACACCTTTTATTGAGATAAAGAAATATGAAAAGGAAAGAAGAAAAGAAGAGAAGAAGAGAAGATAGATATATACAGATAGATGAAAAGATCATGGAGAATATACGCATCACTCCCCCTATACTTAGGGTGAGATATCCCTAAGTATAGGCAACAACAGGAGTGACGAAACTGAACGAAGAAAGAACAATGCAGTGTGTGCCCCCTATACTTAGGACAAGGTGCGTCCTAAGTATAGATACAAAGATATGGCGATAGATCTCGGGAACACATAACATGCGGGAGAAAGAAGGAATAGACACAACACATATATACAAGGGTGAAAGAACTGGTGCAATATAGGACGGTATCTGACAAGTGAATACCGTACTTTCGTCGTCGTCTCCTTGTGAGAATGAGGACGCAGACAGAAGGTGAAAAGACACCCAAATCTGCAATCAAGTGGGTGTCAGCTACCGGGGACACCGTGTCGAAAGGATTGATATCGGATTCGATAGCATGAAGTAGTCAATCGGCTCATAGGGTCAGTATGAGGGAACAGAGCCGATACCGTAAGACCGGGAGGAAGAAAGAGCAGTACAGACTCCTCCTAGTCAATCATGGTCTCAGATAGATCGGAAATTAAGCATATGAGACTGCGTGATGCACGGTGGTGATATAATCTGAAAATCACAAGAATACACCGAACAACACAATACATGCCTCACTCCTGCGAGGGTCCTCAAGGTGAGCAGAATCAGAGAATAATCAGAGTACTTGGCTCCGTGCTCCAACAGACAGGAGACACAACTAGGGAGGAGACCAAGTAAAAAGCTCATAAGACACGGCTTCGTGTTCCAACAGATAGGAGACACCAGAAATGAAGCCGAGTACCTACAAGGTGATGTACCCTCCCGCAGATAACCCTCGGGGAGTAGTACATGCTAGGAAATAAATAATCAGAACATAAGCTCACCCTTGCGAGGGTCGTCAAGGTGAGCGGGCTCAAAGGAGCCTGATCCATCAGACGGATCACAGAGACGGTCTCGGTAGGCGACAGATCGGCTACCAGCAGAAGAGACTGTCAAGAAAGTGCGGCAGCGTCCCGCAGACAACTCTCGAGGAACATGCTGCCAACTAGACATGAAAATAGCAGATATCAGGAGCTCAACCCTGCGAGGACCGTCAGGGCGAGCAGACTCAAGGAGTCTAATCAGACGGGTCCCATGATCCGCAGATCGGATAGCCAATTCAAGATGGGACCGACAATCAAGTATATCAGATGACTCGATTCCATGCTCCGCAGGTCGGAGACACAATCAGCAGTAGGAACCGAGCGTAAAGAGAGTGTCACAGTCTCTCGCAGATAGTCCTCGGAGAGTGCTGCGAGCTAGGCAAGGAATAGTCAGAATGTGTCTATACCTTGCGAGGGTCGTCAAGGAGAGAGAAGGGCTCGAAGGAGCCGGATCCATCAGACGGATCCACATAGTGGTCTCAGTAGTCGACAAATTGGCTACCGCAGAAGAGACCGTCAAATTGGAAATATGTCATAGTCTCCCGCAAATAACCCTCAGAGAGCTACGAGCTAGGAAGGGAATAATCAGAAAAGTGGAGCTCTGCCTTGCGAGGACCGTCAAGGAGAGCAGTCTCAGATGAGTCTAGTACATTGGCCTCGTGTACCGACAGGTCAGGTACACAATCATAGGGAGAGGCCAATCAAGCATATCATCTGACTCGGTTCCAGGTCCCATCACAATGGCGACCCAAGCAGTGAATGAAACCGCAGTCCTAGAAATTATCGCATTCTCCCGCAGATAGTCTTCGGAGAGTAATGCGAGCTATATCAATGTAGGTCTTGGGAATGCTGGCAAGTCATCTCAGGTCCTCAAAAGTGTTCAATCATTCAATCATCCGGAGGGCATAAGATCAAGCAAGGGAGCAAATAATCATGTCATTCACCAAACATCCCTTGGGTCAATCCAGTCAGCTAAGATGGCACGAAAAATAGTCAGGAATCCTTTAAGTGCCAGGGAGGATTAGAGAGTCAGGAGATCAAGGATGGGTCAAATAGGAAGATGAGAGATCATGCAGGATCCGCACACCTCTATCAGGCACTCCATATTAGAATAAGCATTCAATCCTCAAAATCAAGATGGTTGGAACCTCAAGAAAGATAGATCAATCAATACTCATGAAGTCTTTATCGAATCATCACATCATATCACATCCTTAATCCGGTGTGCGAGAACTAAAATTCCTCAATAATGCATCACACCTCTGCTCTATGCATCAGCAAAAATCCTCAAGAATCTCATATGCATGTATCAAAGACAAATCCATCACATCAATCTCAGCATCCTCAACATCATTGACCCGTCTTACACAGATAATCAAGGTAATCATGGAATCCTCGATGCCGGCCTCTTTAATATGCACAGCATTCCCGGGTAAGGGAGAGATGATACGGGGTACACGAGGAAGATGGATAAGAAGGGTACACAATGGGGTGGAGAAGCTGATTGAGCGTGCGTGCCAATATCGTGGGTGGGAGAAGAGTGATACAGAGGGTACGAGGAGGGCGGGTGAGAAATCAGGACATAGAAAAAATTGGGTGTTCCACACAAGGCGGGAACACCGTCAAAATAGCGGTCCGAAGAGCGGGCTCTCCCCGAACCAGAGAAGATGAAGATGGTACGGAGAATACGAGGAAAGTGATGAAGAAGGAAACGAAGGGCTTGGCGAAGAATGATTGAGCTCAAGCGCCAATATCACGACTCAATGCAAATGAAGAGAGATATGTATAAGGGAGATAGAGAGACTCAAAGATGAAGAATGCATGACTCACATGGATGGGACCGACTACCCTAATAATGAATGAAAAACACGATGGACTCCAAGTCACAATCAAGACACAAGGCAAACCCCCAATTCACCTACTCAACACAGTGAAGACCATCAGGTGACGGTCATTTATCTTTTCGATTTTAGAGTTAGGTGAGAACCAAAAAATTGTACAATCACTTAGGAGGCTTGATGGGATTTGGGCTCTACTCCTTAGTGTGCACGTAAGCAATTTAAAACGCATACAATGAGGGGGTTTCTCTCCCCAAGACAAGGAATCCATTACGTTTTATTTTTAGGTCCAATAGAGTTAGCAGTCCCGATTTTATTTAAGTTATCACTTTTTTGGGTATTTTTAATGCACGTGCCTATTGAGGTTCCAATTTCCATTAAGCATCCTAGGTTGGCAAAAACAAAGGGAGAAGATCAGAAAGGCCATGCAAGATCGGAAAACGATGATGCATGCTAAGTAAGAAGACTTACAGTGCCTCCCAGCTCTCTCCATGCGGGATGCATAACAGAATTTGAAACCTATGCTATATGCAAATGCAAACCGAAGAAATCGCCCTAGGTTCAGAAATTGTTATTATCGTGAAGCACCACAAGTCGCTCATTCATCTTTAGCCTCAAAAAGTCCGGTCTTGGCTCACCCCTCCTCTGCTCAACACACTTGAGTTTAGGAGAAAGCGCTTTGTGGGGCTCGCTGTGGCACAAAGGCTAAAAGATAAATGAGCAGTTGTTTTAGAGTTTGATCTCGCTGTGGCACAAAGGCTAAAAGATAAATGAGCGGCTGTTTTAGAGTTTGATCTAGGTTCAAAGCGAACTATAGGTACATGCAAATATATATTAGAGTGTTTGGACCTAACTCTACGAGCAAGCAACTCCTAAGCTAAGGCTCATTCACACAAAATAATAGAAATAAAATAAAGAAAAAAGAAAAGCGTCAAAATCATCGAGGCCCCCAAGGGAACAATCCCTCGGGCACTGGACCTCGGGAGTCGGAGTGTACCTGTGAGAGTCCTGTATTATTACAATTCAAGAGTCACTCTCTCACATAAATATACATATTGAAATCAAATGCATAGAATGTGTGGATGTCTTCCAAAAATTCACCTTCATCTGTCCTTGATGCTCTCTCATGTTGGCTGGCGTAGAAAAGCCAACTCCGCCTTGCTTGGGTGCATAGGTCCTCCTAGAAGGTCCTCCTTCGCTTGGCAGTCCCTCGCATCAAAGACAAAGAGATGGGTCAGAACAGTCAATCAAATAATATCAAATAGAAATAAAAACCAAACAAATAAATGAATCATGGACATGAGCAAATAATTGAATAAATGAACAAATAATCTCACAAAATCATACAAAATCCGTTGCCTCCCCGGCAACGGCGCCATTTGATGAAAGGGAATTTTCTATCGGTCTTGCTTTCCACACAAAGCGGGAACACAGTCGCTGAGGCGACCGACAAAAGAATCCCAAATCAATCAACAATTAACCCACAATAATATATGCAATAAATATCCAAAAATGTTAAGTTAAAATTTATTATAACTCTACATGTAAATGTGTATAGGTGTAAGTACAGGTAGAGGTCGAACACTGGGAGGCGAATGGTTGTATGGGTTGTGTAATTATTCAATCCATTGTTCATGTCCAGTTATTGTTTTCGTGGGTTTTTGGTTTTTACATTTTTATATATATATTTATTTATATTTTTTATTTTTATTTTTTTTGTTTTTATATTTTTAATTATATAATATATAGATATGTATACATATATATAAAGATATATATATATATATAAGAAGAGAGAGAGGGGTAATACAATATATGGGTATATATATATAGATAAAAATGCTTAAAATATATATAGATATAATTTTTATTTTAGCTTTTTAATATTTTTTAATTTTTTTTATTTTTCTGGAATATTTCTACTTTTTATGTATTTATAATTTCAAAAATGTCCACAATATAGGGCTAATGACATACCCGAATATAATTTGGGTTTTAAAAATATAAAATAAACTCCAAAATTACCCAAATTAATTTTAATATATTAATAATAATATATAGATAATTATAAAGGAGAAAAATATTTTTTTGGTATTTTTTAAGGATTTTTCTATTTTTTGTTGGATTTTGGAGCTTTCTGATTTTTTTTATTTTTCTTTTTGATATTTTTAGGGTTTTCAATTTCTGGACTCAATATATATATAAATATACCATATATGATTTTTTTGGAATTTTTCAAAAACATTTTATAATTTTTTGTATTTTATAATTTAGACAGTACAAAATGGGCTTCTTTTTCATTTTTAATAATTAGGATAAATGCAAAAAATGTGGAATAAAATATGGGCGTGGAAGAACACTACATGAAGCACTTATCCTCATTTTTCTGAATTTTTAGAAGCACCCTAGGTATTTTTAATAAATCGATAAAAGACACGAAAATAAATAGCCTGGTAGGGGCATTTTTTCAAATAAAATACGTTCCAGGGGCATCAGTGCAAAAATTCTACAGAAATAAACATTTATTTATATTTTTTAGACTAATTTACAATATAGAAAAACCGCCAGGGTATTCATGCAAATTTTCACGCGCCTCACGTGGGACTGCACGTGAGGCGCGGAGGGACCTAATTGCAATTCCAATAAACTTAGGGTCCTTTCTGCAAAATTTACAAATCTTTTACAACGTGCTATTTTTTTACAGTATCAAAAATTAAATACAAAAAGAGCAGGGGTTGGTTTTGCAATTTACCCCTAAAGGCGCGCTATCCAACGGTTGTGTGCTTTCTTCACTTGACACGTGTCGCTACCTCCTAGCCCGATGACGCTTCGCGGATCCACGGCGGAGATTAGATCATTCAAGATGATCTGATGGCTAAGGCACTGGCAGATCCGACAGTTGTGGCTCGACCTGGGGAGACCTCCTTCATCCAACGGCGGGGAGCACACGTGCAAGAACAGTGAAGAACGCTCGCCGAGGAGAGCTTCTTCTGCCTGGATCTCGCTCCTCCGCCGTTCGTCGCTGCACCTGAGGGTCCAGAAGCTTCCTGGAGGCCTGCTCTATCCGCTGGAGTACTTGGATCGGCCGGAGGCACGCTGGAGCGCCGCCACGAGCTCGGAGAAGGATCGGGGCTCCAGGTACCTCTGCCCGCATGTAACTCGGCTCCTCGTGTTGTCCAATGCACCTAACCTGCACAGGAAGAACGCTAGGCTCGAGGGCATCACCTTCGGCCAAAAATTGAAGCTGTTAGCATACGAAATGGATGGGGTGGCGAAGCTTCCGGCGATGGGTGGAGACGAAGCTTCGGTTCGCAGATCTGGAACAGATCTGGTTGGACAAAGGTGGCTGGGAGGTGGAGAATGCGGTAGGGAAGGAAATGAAGGTGGAATGGCGTCGGAAAACGGTCGGGAACAAGGTGGCGAAGTCGCCGGAGCAGAGCTCCGGTGAACTTCGATTTACCTAATCTAAGCTATGCTAATAATCTAAATGCGAAATAAAATGCGGGAATAAAATGCGGGAATAAAAATCTACCTAAATACATAAATGCGCAGCTCTTATACCTGAAGAAACTCCAGGGAGCAGGGCGGCTGCCGGTGCGCCGCCGTAGGTGCAACAACCTCCATCTCCAGCCGATTCAAGGTGCCGGCGGCATCCTCCTGTCACGAGGAGCACACCTGGGACTGAATGCGAGGAAGAAAATGGGTTGGGGCTGACCAAACTTGGAGAGATGGTGATGGTTTCTTATTTATACACAAAAGAGCACCCTTATTTGGCTGGGCCGAGGTCAGCGATACAAGCTATGCACAAGGGATCCCAGATCTCGGCGAGAATCATGGATGATCAGAGAATAAAATCCGTGAAGAGATCGAAGGTGATGGAGCACTGAGCCAAGCGGGAAAAATGGCAGAAATCAAGGGAAAAGACCTGTCTGACGGAAGTCAGAGGCGCAGGGGGAGTTGACCGGAGGTCAACACTCCCTGGTCCCTGATTGGCCTACGTCAGCCAGATCTTGACCCATTTATTACACGTATTAAATGAATTAATTAGAATTTACTTATAAAATAAAAAATGTTTATAAATTAATGTAGTATTTATTTCTGATTTTTATTTATTTTTTTTGATATATTTTATTACGGTTTTATTTAAATAATGTATTTATAAGTATATTTATATATATTTATTTTTATTTTGTTTATTTTATTTTCTTATTTTATAAATTTATAACTTATTTTTATGAGTATAAATATATTTTTATTTAATTTTTATGAGTTTATTTACATTTTTAAATAAATGTGTTTATGTATATGTAGGTATACTTATAGGTATTTTACCTATATATTATATATATTTTATTTATTTAATGAATTTTATTTGTTTTTATTTTGGATTTGTATTTTTAATAAGTTATATATATATATACATTATTATAAAAATATAGATGAATAAAGAATAAAAGAATAAAAACCCCTTTTTATTTATGTACATTCTTAACATAGGTATTTTGCCTATGTATTACATAGGCTTATTTTATTTTACAAATTCTTTTTAGTTTTCTTTTAGTTTTAATATGTACATGTATTCTATACATTATTTACACAATTTTAAAAATATAAATTTATAAAAATAATGAATATTGAATAAAATGAATATTTTAATCAGCCCTATATACAAGGAGGGTCAAAAGCCTAACTTCTACAAATGAACTCCAAAAATTATGAAACCAATTTTATTAAATAGTTCTTGGAATGCTATATACAATTAAAGGTGAGTTTGGGTGATTTGGAGTTTTTATTTGCAAGATATGGGTCTGTGAAGTTGAGATTTTTGCTTTTTATTTTGTATATAAAATGTACACTGAGTGTTATTTTTACACAAACTCAATTTTATATTTTTATATACATTATTATCTACAACTTTTATGTACAAAGTTTCTTTATTTGATGAATGAATAATTATGTACAAAATAGGTGTCAAAAATGTATAAATGAAGGAATAAATAAATGAGGTATTTATTGTACTATTGGCCCTTATCTCCCCCTACTTTATTCCTTGTCGACCAATTCCATGCTGGCCTTGGTCTCGGGATTAGGGTCATAAAATATTTGCAATATTTTATTCCTTTTTCTTTTCTTCTCTTTATTCTATAATTTTGGCATTAAAAACCTTATTTTATGTATAATAAATACAATGAATCATGCATGCTATTATATACAAATTAATGCTGTTTACCTGCATTTGCTGGGGTTTTTAAGGCCAAAATGATAGAATAAAGGTGATGAAATGGAGATTCATCACAAGATGAATTCCTCGAAGAACTTTTATACATCTTGTGCTTTGAGCCTGGACAACTTTCGATGGACATCACACAATCGAATGAGCCAACACTAGACACAGTTACCGAAGTCACCATTGATACAATGTAGACCCTCTCAGAGCTGAAACCATTGCCATCAATGATGAATTATGCATTCCTTATGGGTGAGGAGAAAATGTTCCCGTTATCATCAACTCTCAGTTGAATGTGGATCAATAATCTCGTTGCTCGAGGTTCTAGAAAGAAACCGCAAGGTGATTGGCTGGAAAATTTTGGATCTTTGTGGGACCAACTTGTCATTGTGCTCGTACCACATATACTTGGAAGAAGACTGCGAACCCTCCCATGAATTTCAGAACATATTGAATCAAGATCTCTAGGAGGTCGTGATGAAGGTAATCACGGAACAAGTTTGAATAAAATACAAAGATTGGAGCTTGGTCTAGACCTTAATCCACCTAATTTCAGAGGAGCTTGTTAAGGACTGGAATTGAGACGCTTTAGGTCGTTATGACTTAATTCTTTAGGTTCTATGATATTGAGTTCATGAGTCAATTCAATGTTACTAACTAGAAACCTTCATGTCATCTGTACGATTCTTGAGACAATGGTTTGACTGGAAACCTCACACTTAGCACTTAGCTCAACCAAAATGGGTTGTTGAAACATCTGGGAGTATAAGTTTGGATGATACTAGGCCACTTCGTCAATGGTGGCTCACGAACCTTTCTTGGGGATTGCTGAAACCGATACTTCAACCTGTTATTTTTCTAGTAGCATGAACATCTAACGACTAGAGAATTGATTGAAATAAAGCTTCAGATGAGGAATGGTCTACTAGCACAATTTCTCCAAGACCCCAAACCATGGGCGAGACAAAAGATTTATATCCATCGAGGCAAAACAAGAATGCAATGCAAAGTCAAAACAAAGAAATATCCAAAGGAATCCTATACCAAAACTCCAAAAAAAAGCTTCAGAAAAGGCATGATTCTTGGTGAAGTCTTGGTTACACTAACTGGAATTCACAAGGAAATGTGACTACACTAGTCCGTTTCCATTTCTTTTATCTTTCTTCTAACTTCCCCCTATTTAGTTGTGCACTAGCATGTACCTGAACTTATAAGGAAATATACATCTTTCGAGGAGGAGTTACCGAAGGAGGAGAATACTGGGTGGTTCAGCTACCTGTCTGGGAAGAGCTAACACAATTCACAAACACGGTACCTATCACTTCAAAGTTACAAGAATATAGGTCTGAAAGGATGGTTCCGACTAGGCTATGAATTGAACTGGATAAAGGAGCATAGAACCTAGAGGTTGTTGAGTCACAAGTCTTAACTTTAACATGGTTACGAACACATCAATAATCCAAAGGTCTTAATTGAGATTCAAACTTTGATTTTTGTAAGGATAAGTTCAAAAATCAGAATCATTCTACCTTCTTTATTTTCTTTTTTGCATCTCTTATTCTCCTAACAAGTGGTTGCTAGGGACTAGCAAAGCTAAGTCTGGAGGGGGGTGATGAATGCCCATTCATTCACCTTTATTCCTTTATTTTATCATTAAATCCCTAGGTAAATGCATGTAAATATAGCTAACTCATACAAATTACCACTCTGACCTTTGCCTGTAAATAGTGCTTAAATACATATATTTAAATACAAAATAAATGAATAAAGAAAAGGAAAGAAAAATATAGGAAGTATACCCTGAGATTAAGTCAATATTGACTTGGTCGATAAGGAATAAAATAGAGGGAGTTAAGGGCAAACAAATACATACAAAACCACACTGTCACCTAGAAACCATAGGTGACCTGTATAATTTATATAGCTGAAACTTACACTAATCTATGCACACTCGCACTCACTTCAAATAAAAATATTTTGAATACCAAACATGTACATACAAATACATAGAAAAATAAAAAAAATAATTGCACATAAATATCAGGTACTATGTGACTGGGACACACATATGAAAAGGCCACAAAGAAAACTTCACAGACTAATATCTTCGCCATATGAATTTAAAATTAACCAAACTCACCTTTATTATTCATCAAATTTAATTATCTCCCTAATTAAGGAGGTTTCATTAAAAATGGAAAAATGGAGTTAAGATGCAGACAATGGCTTTTCGGTCCACATTATACCATATACTTGTATATTATAGTCAACTTATTTATTCTTTATATTTTTAGCATCTTTATATTTTTATATACTTGTAAATATTATTTGAAATGCATGTAAATAATGAAAATAAAATAAATACATGAAAATACATCTAAATAGATAATACATTGTAATATATAGGTAAAATATATCTATATAATACACACTCCTATTTATTTAAGTAAGTAAATAAACTTAGAAAAAAATAATAAAAAATACAAATGTGTATATAAATGAGTCATAAAAATATAAAATATATATATATATTAATAAATAGAAAATAAAAATAAAAATAAAAATAAAAATACCTCATACATAGGTAAATACATCTATAAATAAAAACCTAAAAATAAAAACTTAATAAACAATGTTGTAAAAAAATAAAAATTATAATAAAATAATACGTAAAATAAGGAACATATTTCATATTTTAAGAAAAAATCAAAAAAGAATTTTATTTTCTTTTCTTTTATATTTTTACTCATTTTTATCATGTAGTGGGTGACGTGACCCAATTGCGGCGTACCCTTAGTTGACTAACTGGTCAACTGGGGCGTCTACCCCTAGGCCTATCAACACCGCTAATGTGGCCATCTTCCTAGATTTCCTCCGCCTAAGTCTTGCATTTTTGGGTCCCAATTCCTTCACGAAATCTACTCCTCGATTAGTGGTCTTTCAAGCCCTGATGATTCCTTGATCGATGGATCCTCAATCGGTCCGCAAACCCTAATTCAAAGTCGCCCTCTGTCACTACTATAAATCCAAACCTAGAGCTTCAATCCACTACTGATAGTTCTTGAGCCATCTTTGACCTCTTGGATCGAGCATAGGATTGAGCCTTGATGACAGGAGACACTCTTCATCAATTCATAGTGAGGAGAAGAGGATTTAAGGCCATCCACCATCGTCGGTGAAGCTCCACCACGCGGTTCTGATCCTGTCCGCTCTATAGCAGGTAAACCTATATCTTTTGCATTTTAGTTTCATAGTGTAATTAGTAATTTAGTTTAGGTTTTTATTTCACATGATTTCGTTTAAGAAATCATCCAAAACAAAAAAAGAAAAGTACACTGGATCACTAGGCTCCGGTGGTTATTCCTCCATCATTGACCATCGTTCTCCTATGTTGACCACCCCATATATTTCGCCTTATGCTTCTTCGTATCCAACACCCCTTCACCCCCTGATCTTGCATAGATCATGCGATCATGTTCTTCTCCTCCGCCTTACGTTGGAGAGCTCTACCCTGATGCATCCTCGCTCATTTTAGGCCCAAAACACCCGCGGGACCATCATTTTTCTTTGCCTTACCTAACCTTGCAGCTCTGGGGAGTGTACAACCTCATTCGAGGTGATTTTGAAGTAGTTGAAGGTTTCCAGGTCGCCGGAGCTTTTGAGCCACTTGCGAGCCTTTCAGGTGGCCGGAGTCGTAAGATCTGGTCGATCGAAGCAGCCTAGAGCACCAATTCATACATGTTCTTCCAAGGCCCTCCAAAGGCATTCGATCAAGCTCACGTGCTAGAGGAAGCAGGTGTTGTTGGATGATGTAGCGCCAAGCCATCTGATATCGCGACTGAGATCTAATCTTGCTCGCTCTTTGGCGAAGCGTCATCGTGCGTTGAGAACATGCCACATATATAAGTGAACTCATTTCCTTCGTCCACCATCGCCTCTTGAGGGGTATTTTGCAACCTTCACCGCTTAGTTTTTGTATTTTCTTTTTAATCCATAAACTTTCATTTGCAGTTTAAATAATTATGTATTATTTATATTTGGAACCCCAGGCTTTCCTTGAATTGCATTTAGGTCTGATCCACTTCAGCTCACGTGCATGTGCACCTGAGGGGGCTGTGCATTTTACATGGATATCCTTGCGGGTTTATGTATTTGTTTTTGGTCCAAAAGCTTTGAATATTAACGTAATATTTTCTGGTAAATTTGCATATTGGTCCTAAAGCTCTGGATATTTGCTTTTATACCCTACTAGTACGGATAATGTTTTAAATTATCGACAAATTTCATATGCCACTGGACATATTTAATATGTTATTAAATGCTAAAACCCTTTAAGAAAATTGTATTTTGGTCCCTATATTGTAGATTTAATTTTGTAGTTGTATTTTAATTATTAAAAATAGCATTTTCATCTGAAAATTGTAGGAAAATTATCGTAAGTGTTCAGAATCATATATATGACATATTTTTTATTAAGGCAATTAATTTTTTTTATTTATAAAAATACAAAAATATTGCATTTTCTCCTATTTTGCATTTAAAATCCATAAAAATTATAAGAAGGTTTTGAAAAACTCTAAAAAATTCATTTACATTTATTTATGCATATTTGATTTTCAGACATTGTTTTGCAAAATATTGCCAAAAACTCCTAAAATGGGAAAAATAGAAAAACATAAAAAATTCTAAAAATAATTAGAAATTACAAAAATATATTTTATGTTTTTGAATTTTCTTTAGTATTTCTAGTATTTAGGAAAATTGAATCTGGGCTTGATCTAATAAAATAGATATTTATTAAGCCCATTTCAAAGTCCTTGATGTACTATTTTATCTATGTTTAGTATTTCCTTATTTATTTCCAAAAATTATAAAAAATAGAGCAATATCAGAAAAATACAAAACATTTTATTTTAATTTTTGAGTATATATAGCTATATTTACAAATACAAAAACTTAGATATTATATATTGACTATACATTACTTATACATACTTAATGTTAGTATTAGTATTATTATTATTTAAAAATTACTTAAATATATTTTAAAACCCTTAAAAATTAAATAGGACTAATTGAGTGTCTGATTTTCCATGGTAGTCTGACCCCCGGTCTTCTTGTTAATATTTTTCTGTCTTTTATTTTTGAGTATTTTTTGTATCGTCCTCTATTTGACCTCAATTTGTTTTTATGCGAGGAATGCAAGGAGCCGTGACGCTTTGAGGAACTTGCAATTTTAACTTTTGAGTGATTTGAGAGGATTTGTAATTTTTCATTTCTTTATTTTTCATAATTTTAGAATCATTTCCAGTAGTTCCCGTTTGGGTTCTCGCGTGTGTAAACATAGTGGAACCGTGTCCCCGTATGCTGTGTGGATTGAATATTTAGATTAGGCTTGCACTAGCGACTCCTCGAGCCACTCTAGGATTTGCTTGTGCTCGTAATTTTTTAGGACCACACATCACTTAAAAGACACACTTAGACCGTAGATCTAGTCAAATCAAACATGTGCTTCACTCGTTAATAGAACTTCTTGTCTAGGAGCGTATTTTGTCGTCTGCATTTGCATGTAGTATAAAAGCTTTCAATTCTGTTTTGCATCATGCATAAAAGCGAAGGGGTCACTGTAAGTATTCTTTACTCAACATACACATCATTGATTTTTCGTGCATCGACTTTTCTCGATTTCTCTCTCTTAGTTTTTCGAACTTAAGTAAAGGAAATTGGGACTGGACGATAGGCATGTTGTGTGGATTGGACTTAACAAGTGATAACTTGACTTAAAATCGGGACTGCTAACATTATTGACCAAAAAAATCAATAAAATCAGAAATTCTGCTTACGGGAGATTAATCCCCGACCTTGTTTTCAGGCTGACTGAGGGTACTTGAGTGTGTGTGAACACCTTAAGGTAGAGTCCAAATCCCCGCCTTCCATATCACGTCCGACTGATCCTAGCAAATATCATAAGTTGAATTATTCAGGTTCACTGACTAGTACCAAGTAGCCTCCGCCTGTCTCAGGTAGATAGGGGCGAAATTACGGTACTTCGCGACAAGTTGCCAGTAACCTCCCGGGGTGAAGTTCCGGCCTTGTCAGCCTCCGCCTACTTGCAGGTAGATAGAGGCATGTTTTTGAATCCATCAACTTAGGATAGGAGTGAAGAAAGGAAGGACCAACGGTATCTTAGGAGACAAGTTAAACAGGGAAGACACATCCGGCTTTGAGCCGACTTCCCTATAGGCCGCGTAAATCCTTGTTATTTTGCTTGAAAATCACACTTAAAATCAACAAGATTAATTGGACTCGGTTTCGTGTTCTTCACCGTGTTGAGTGTGAAAATACAGGGTTTTGGATCTAATTTCTTGCTTCAGGTAGGAGTAAAATCCTATCTTCATTTAGAGCTCCCGATTCTTCTTGCCAATCCAAGATGAGTGACTGGGGGGATATCGACTCCTTATTCTCCAATCTCTCTCTGAGCCCCCTACGAAACTCATCTTCACCGGACCAAGCGCAACATGGACCACCCAGAACTCATGACCCTCTTGAGTTCTGGATCCCTCACACCCAGGGTGGTTACTCTCAAACCAACTATTTCCTCTCCTCTGAGCATATCGAGGAAGACCATCGCCTCGGTAAGAATCCCTTCCTTGAATTATCCTCTAACCTAGACCATTTCCATTTCCCAGGACCAGAGGACACAATGCCGAAGAAGAACCCGGAAGAGGAGGAAAACAGAGAGGACCCGATGATTCAAGTCTTAGCCCGGCTGGTTAAAGCCGGACAACTTAACGCAGAATTAACAGCTAGACTGGGACAGGTGATTGAAGCTGAAGGAATATACAGACCGATGGTAGATGCCTATAATCCAGCAGAGAACGAGATACACAATTGGCTAGCACCCGAGGTTCCCCCTGAAACATTTGAACTGAAACCCCACTTCTTGAGCTTGCTGCTGAGTTCAATGGAAATGCGAACGAAGAATTATATACCTTCCTCAGAGACTTCGAGCTGGTTTGCAACAACCTTAGTCACCCTAGGGTTGGGCAGGATTATATCAGACTGAAGGCCACCCCTTTTGCCTTAGGAGATAAGGCAGCACATTGGCTGAAGAACCTAGGGATGATATGTACAACCTGGATGCAATTCAAGGACCTTTTCCTGAAAAAGTTCTACCCACTTAGTAGGACTAATCAAATGAGAACAAAGATCGCAAGCTTTTCCCAGGGACCCAACGAACTATTCCATGAAGCCTGGGATAGGTTTAATGACCTTATTCAGAAATGCCCCTGCCATGGCATTTCAAAAGCGATCTTAGTCCAGACCTTGTTCTGTGGCATGACCCCGGAGATGCAGGGGTTAGTCAGTGCTGCCTATGGAGGAAGTTATCTAAACAAGAATGAAAATGCTATATGGAAAATCTTGGAGCAGATGGCGGAAACAGGCAGATCTCAGGCCACCAGGGCCTATCAGTTGTCTCCTTTGAGCCTCACCAATGAGATAACCCGGAGGACTGTAACGAATCTGACGGACGACCTTATCCCTAGCATGGGGATAATCGCGGACAAGTTAACTATGGTCGAGCAGATTCACAAGAGGGTCACTGACGTTGAGTCTCTCTCGCGTTTGCCGAAACAAGTGGAGGAACTTACTGAAAGGGTAGCTAAGATAAAGCTACCTGCCCCTTCTGCACCACCTGTACCTGTGCACCGAGTCCATCTTGTACAGGAACAGGCACCGGGGCCTCAGAGTGGCTGGGTAAAAGAGCAGACTTACACTCAGCAGGACCAGCACGCACCCCCACAAGTGGAGACAGGATACGAGGAGCCTCCGCAGGCGTTCGAGATCAACGGGTTGTGGTACAACCATGACCCCGTCAGCAGACAGTCGGGGATAGGGAACGGTCAGCCTCATCGACCTTCCCTAGCTTACCAGGAAAACATCTCCGTCCTCGCACCGTGCTTTGTTCAGTCCAGGCCCAAACGAGGGTACCAACCTCAGCAGCACTAGCAGCAACAATGCACATTCCACTCAGGCCAGCAGGGCCCGTCACCTTCCCATCAGCAGCAGCAGTACCGGCATAGCCAACAGGGCCAGTACAGGACCTCATCCTCAAGTCAGCATCAACCATCCCAGCCCATCGAATTGGAGTCCCTCACCTTGGCGATCCAGACCCTGACTGATAGGGTCCAACAGATCCAGAATGACTATATGGATATGAGAACCGATCTGAATCGTGTTTCTCGTACCCAGGACCAACAAATGGCACCAAAGACCTCAATTCCTGCCCAGGTTCAGGCCAACCCGAACAGCTTGAATCAAGGCCAGAACCGACCACGAGATCATGTTACTATTCAGATAATTCTTTATTTGAACATGAGATCCGTTCATACGATAACATAAACCATATGTCCCTTAGGAGCGAAGGACCGTGATCGTACTTGATCGGGCACGGGCACTGGAGGAAGAAGCTGCCAAGTCTCTACCTAAGGAGAACTTGGAGGTAGAGGAGCAGCAACACCACCACCGGCAGAAGAAGAGGACTTCTGAGTCCTCGAAGAAGCAAGAGGACCGCATCAATAGGGAGTCCACTGAAACCGATGAAGAGCCCACACCTCCATCTGAGGAGGAGGATCCAGCAACCGCGGAGGATGCATCACCGGTTTTGCAGTAGCAGTTTTCTTTTCATCATAGTCAAAGTCCGAGTTAGTTTTAGAGTCCGAGTCCTGCACAAAACTCAGTTCCCACTTTGAATGAAAATCTTTCAATTTCAGAATCTGAGTTGGAGTCAATAATCCCTTTCCCCTGAGCTCTTAAGGGTGGAAAGAAGAAAACTAAAAAAATCCAAAAAAATGACCCTGAGATGGCAGAGTTTTACAACAAACATATCAAGGTCACGATCCCCTTTGACAAGTACGTGGAAATGACACCTGCATTTCAGAAGTACCTTAAGGTGAGATGCACACTTACTAGGGTTAGCAGCAAGACCAAAAGCCGTGTTGAGAAACACATCCTGTCAGTAGCCACGACTTGCGCAATAAAGAACTCGTTTCCAAGGAAACGAAGAGACATGGGTGCACATTATGTGGTGAGTCATGTTGATGACACTGCGTTTGCATGCACTCTCCTGGACAACGGATCCTCCATCAACCTAATGCCTACATCCCTCTATGAGCGGCTTAACCTCGGACCTCTTAGGAAATCTAGAGCCTTCCTTCAGTTTGCTGATAAATCAACCAAGAGATTTCAAGGAGAATTGAGGATTGTTGTCATCAAAGTCGAGGGTCAGGAATACATGGAAGACTTCACCGTCCTTGATATGGAAACCCCTCGTAATTGGAGAGATTCCCAAATCATACTAGGAAGGCCCTTCCTCAGAACAGCGGGGGCCTTGTTTGATTATAAGATTGGGAAGATCTAGTTCCAAACTCCAGACGGAGACGGGGAACTTGAGATGAAGAAGACCAGATGGTAGAGATCGGATTCCGAATCCAGCACCGAGTACTCTTCATATGAAGCAGACTGCGACCATGTAGACACAGTTGGGCCATGGAGACAGAACCCAACCAGCACCGATGAGTCCCTCCCTTCCGGAGAAGATCTAATACATGAGTTAGTTTGTGAGGTCCTTAGAAATGAGTACAGCTCAGAACCTGCATTCCCCTACATCATCGATGACTTAGAGGCCCAGTTGGGCCTGTCAGTCATTCCCTCTTTAGGACAATCAGAAGATGAGGATGACGAGTCGGACGTGGCTTTGGTCGATTGCATGGAAACCTTTGACGATCCGACTCCAGAACCGAATGACTTGGTGGCAGTATTTTCAGAGACAGATCCAACCACTTTCAACACTGAACCAGATTCGATTGAGCGAGACTTCCTAGATGATCATACATTACCCGAGCTCAAACCTTTACCCACAATACTCAAATATGCCTTCCTTGCAGGTCAGGAGAAGAAATATCCGGTCATCATCAGTTTGCAATTGATTGAGGAGAAGGAATCTCGCTTGCTAGAGATCCTGGAGAAAAACCGCAAGGCGATAGGCTAGAGCATTTCCGATCTCCACGGGATAAATCCCGCTCTGTGTTCGCACCATATTTCCTTGGAGAATGAAGCTAAACCCTCTCGTGAATTCCAACGTCTTTTGAATCCAAATTTACGAGAGGTAGTGAAGAAGGAGATAGAGAAATGGTGCAACACGGGTTTCATTTATCCCATCTCCGACTCTAAATGGGTGGCCCCGATCCATGTTGTCCCGAAAAAGTCGGGTATTCAGACAACCGCCAACGAAGACAGAGAGAAGATCGTGGCGCGAGTACCCACGTCGTGGCGTGTCTGTGTGGATTACAGATGCCTAAATGCTGCGATGAAGAAGGATCATTTCCCCTACCATTCATTGATCAGATCCTAGAGAGACTAGCGGGGAAAGAATTCCTTCTGCTTCTTGGATGGGTTCTCGGGCTACAACCAAGTAGCCATAGCTCCGGAGGACTAGGAAAAGACCACATTCACATGCCCCTTTGGTACCTATGCTTTCAGACACATGCCCTTGGGTTATGCAATACTCCCGGTACTTTTCAAAGGTGCATGATTGCTGTATTCGCCTACATGGTCGACAAATTCCTGGAAGTGCTCATGGACGACTTCTTGGTCCACGACGATTCCTTCGATTCCTGACTTAGGAATTTGGACCGAGTCCTCAAACGTTGTTGTTAGGTTAATCTGGTGCTCTCCTGGGAGAAAAGTCACTTCATGGTGACAGACGGCATTGTGTTGGGGCACGTCCTCTCCAAGAGAGGAATGGAGGTTAACCCTGCCAAGGTGGATGTGATCAGATGACTCCAGCCACCAACCAACGTCAAACAGTTACGGTTGTTCCTCGGGCATGTCGGATTCTATCGGAGATTCATCAAGGATTTTTCTAAGATTGCCTGACCGCTAACTGAGCTTTTAGGCAAGGACATGGAGTTTATTATTGATCACAAATGTCTTGAGGCCTTTAAGCTATTGCAAGGAATGATCATGGATGCCCCGATCCTACAAGCCCCAGATTGGTCTCTACCTTTTGAGATCATGACGGACGCATCAAATTTTGCTTCTGGGGTTGTGTTAGGACAGAGGAGGGATGTCGTCCCGTTTGCAATACACTACACAAGCAAAGTGCTTGATACCGCTCAGTGTAACTATACAGTTACGGAAAAGAAAATGCTTGCGGTAGTGTTTGCCTTGGACAAGTTGAGATCTCATTTAATCGGATCCAGGGTAATTGTGTTCACTGACCACACGACGCTACGTCACTTAATGGAAAAGAAGGACACGAAGGCGCGTCTTCTTAGGTGGATTCTACTTATCCAGGAGTTTGACTTGGACATTCGTGATAAACCTGGAAAGAAGAACGTAGTAGCTGATCATCTCTCCCGTCTCAAAGATCTTAATACTTCCGAGGATTTACCGATTCGAGACTCCTTCCCTGACGAGTCAATTTTTGTTATCGACTCACTCCCATGGTATGCCAACGTCGTGAATTATCTTGTCTCCAAGAAGGTTCCCGAAGATTGGCCAAGAACCACATTGACCGACTCAAGTCGGATGCTAGACACTACCATTGGGAGGATCCAGTCCTATTCTTTGAAGGGCCGGATTGTGTCTGGAGACGATGTATTCCTCAGGAGGAATACCAGAGTGTCCTTTCTTTATGGCACAGTTTGGAGGTAGGAGGACACCACTCCGGGAAGAGGATCGTATGGAAGCAACTGTAGTGTGGCTTTTACTGGCCGACTCTGTTTCGCGATGCCATCACCTTTGTGAAGTCGTGCCCAGTATGCCACAGAATGGGAGGAACCATTGGTTCCAAGGATGAGATGCCGATGCAGCCTGTCATCATTTGTGATGTCTTTGACGCCTGGGGCATCAACTTCATGGGCCCACTCCCTGTTAGCTATGGATTCGAGTACATCCTTCTTGCGGTAGATTACTTGTCCAGATGGGTGGAGGCTATCCCGACCCGAGCCACAGACAGCAGGACTGTCTATAAATTCATCAGAGATCATATCATCTCTAGGTTCGGGATCCCAAAGATGTTGATATCAGATGGGGGTAGACACTTTGTAAACAGAGATGTGAAGAAACTCTTGAAGGACTACGGCATCGAACACTGTGTCGCTAGTCCTTACCACATACAGACTAATGATATGGCTGAGGTGTCGAATAGGGAGGTGAAAACTATATTGCAGAAGCTTGTCCGCTCAGACAGGAAGGACTGGTCCCAGATCTTGGATCAAGTCCTATGGGCTTATAGGACAGCTTACAAGACACCGTTAGGAACCTCCCCATTCCGGATGCTATTCGGAAAGCCGTGCCATTTGCCCACAGAATTAGTGCACAAATCAGAATGGGCGATCAAGAAGATCAATTGGAACACACACCTAGGACAGAAGCAGAGAGAAATGGATCTGAATGAGCTTGTGGAAGTCATAAACCGAGCATACGACAACAGTTTGGTGTACAAGGACAAGGTGAAGCGTTGGCACGATAGATATATCAGACGAAAGACCTTTGCAACTAGACAGAAGGTATGGTTGTTCAATGCAAGGCTGAAAGTCTTCCAAGGCAAGCTGAAGTCCAAGTGGACAGACCTATTCATTGTCCGTGCGGTGCATGATAGTGGATGTGTTGAGATCTCAGATCTCGCAGATGATGCACCAACATTCCTAGTGAATGGACAGCTATTGAAGCATTTCGTCGAATCCAATGAACAGTTAGTCCATATTGAGGAGATTGTATTCATGCGCGAGACAGATTCAACAGATACATATAAAGCCGCGCATGAGACCTTGCAGCAGTAAACTCTAGCCATCAGCAGCATTTGGAAAGATTCAGACCGCGATCTTTGTATATATCCATCATTCTTGTACATTCTACCCCTCCCCCCTCGCGACTCTAATCACTCACCCCAACTTCATATATTTTCATCTACGACTATACTTAGGATGACCAGATCCTAAGTATAGGGGGTGAGTCACCTGAGTCCGTTCACTGTACATCCTCCAGATCACATCGTTCCTCGTACTCACTCCAGTCTTATACTTAGGATGACCTGAGCCTAAGTATAGGGGGAAACCGATGCCCACCCTGTATATACTCCATTTCCCCTTTTAACCTCGCCCGCCCCATTTTTTCTTCTTCTACACTTAGGCTGCCAAAGCCTAAGTATAGGGGGCAGAGCGACTTCTATACTTTTTGTTATTTTAGCTCTCCTATGCTTAGCACGAGCGATGTCTTTTTCCTTGCATTTCATACTCTGAGGACATAGCACACGCTAAGTATAGGGGGACGTATATATATTACATATATACTTTACCTATAGCTCGTACTTTCGCGTATTTTTGCATATTTTTTGTATATATTATGCAATATTTATGGGTCGGTAAAAAATGGAAAAAAAGTTTGTAAAATACATGTATACTTGTATATTGTATAACACTTGTATAATCTGTATAATACTTATAAAACTCTTGAAAAAATGTTGTAACATAGGAAGTATAATAAATTTTTGAAAAAAACACAAAACAAAACAAAACAAAAAAATAGGCTTCTTATTTACTCTTGCATATCGTCCTTGCATTCAAAAAAAGTCATGTATTCATCTACATAGCATGTCATATGCATCTCATCTGCATATCTTGCATATGCAGGGTGAAAAGCTAGTGGGTTCTGAACCAAGTTATGAGTAGATATTGAGGATGGGCCTTATTTGACCTTAATCCATCTAAGTTCAGAGGAACCTTATAGGAACTGGAGTTAAGATTTCTCAGGTCAAGTGACTTAATTCTTTGAGTCCGCAAGTCTATGTTCACATGTCATCTTGATTAGTCTAAGTAGAATATCTCATACACACACATTATTCTTTTAGACAGTGACCTAACTTGGACAAGCACAATGCATGTA
>JAZKJV010007125.1:0-46355 GCA_037367405.1 Ottelia alismoides
TGGATTTTGGTGACTGATCAAAATGAAATTTGGGCCGAATTTCGGTGGAAAATTCAACCGAAATTTCGACCATTTCGGTCGCTTTTTGAGCTAAGGCCCCTGGAATTTCGACTGATATAGGGCATTTCGATCGAATTTCGGTTACCCACCGAAACCGAAATTCGACCGAATTTCGGTGAAATTTGAGGCCATGGAGGAAACTATGGCTTAGAAAAAGGTTGGAGAAAACTGAACCTTTTCTTTCTCAAGTGTTTCGTTTGCTTATTGTTTTTGGGGTCATCTTCTCATTTATTGTAGTAAGCATAACAAAAATTGATTCTTGACTTTTCATATATGCTTGATGATGGTGGAAATGAAACTCTCTTGCCATGTGCCTTTTGACCACCTTAAAGGATCATTAGATCGTGAGAACGATATGTAAACCATGCTCTAAGACCAATTGATGCAGATGGAATTTTAGGTAGAAAGAAGTTTCTAGAGGGTAGAGGAGGAAGAAGAAACACACTTCTTGAACATGGTTTTAGAGGGAAGCACTGCCAAGATGAGTGAGAGAGGTGGAGGGAATATGAGAAAACTATAAATTTCTATAACTTGAACTGTCCCTGGACAATGTTTACTATCCACTTTATATAGGATAGGTGGAATTAACAACATATTACCTATTCTAACAAATTTTAATTTGACTCTCTTGTATTGCTCAACTTAAAACTAATTAGAGAACACCGCTGGGTGTCTCCCCCTTTTTTTGGGTGTCAAAAAAAAACTAATTAGAGATCACATGCAATCTTATTTCTTCAAATAACATAAAAATGGAAGGACTAAAATTGAACAAATTAAAGACGATTGACCATAATTTTAATTAATGAGTAAACTTGTAGGAATGGATGAAAAACCCTGAGTTTGCTTGATTCCCAATTCCACGTTACATTAGTGACTCTTGAAAAACTTAAGTCGAGTGACTTCTACCTTAGAAGCTTATCCCTTCTTGCCTCTTGTAGATAAGTAGGATACCCTGATGGACGTGGCAGGGGTCGTGATCTGAGTCTAGTATCTGTTTGCACCGTGTATACACTGTTACATGACTAAACTTCCCTCCAATATGTGCTAGATAAATTTGGTAGAACCCTGTGAGGTAAACCATGCTTCTGTTGGTCAAGATGGCATGCCTTCTCTAGATCAGGCTTTTGAGGTGTCAGACAACCTTGGTCGGAATGTTCAATCGTTTGTGTTGAATATCAGTGACCGTTACAACTTCAAAAATAAGCGACCACTACGAAGAATACTTCCTCCGCTCCTGTCTATGCCTCCGGCAATTTGTCTACTTCTATTGATACTGTGGCATATACAGAATCCACCTCGACATTATTCTAGATCGTTGATTCATGTGCTAATCATATGATTGGTGAAGGTACCTTCCCAACATCTTCCATGCTATCTATAAATGTGAGATCAATCAAGTTGCTTAATGAATCTTATTCATCAATTACTTTTATATGTAATGTTAACATTACCACTAAACTCAGAGTGGGTCCCATTGGAACAATTCTGTGATGTATGTAATCTTAGTTCCATGTGATGTATGGTGCCCTTATCGTGTAGGAACAATTCTGGGTTATTGATGTTTCACCATTTTTGTTGATGATTTTAATAGTCGCTTGGGTTTTTTTCTAATAAAGAGCAGTTTGAGATTATTTCCGTTAAATCATCTTTAAATCATTTCTAGTTTCTATTTGCTTCTGAATTTTCGGATCTGATGATGCTTTTGAATTTTTGCAGATTGACTTGGTCTTTTTTTGACTCCTTAAGCTATCTTGCAGTAAACATCTTATCCATATACTTCACAACATAGTTGAGTTGTAGAAATAAAAATAACACACCTTGATGTGGCATGCACTTTTCTTACTCAAATGAAGGGCACCAAGATCTTCTGGGTTGATGCTATCTTGGCATCCTTTTATTTGATTAACATGGTTCCTTCAAATGACACTATTGAGTGCTTCAAGTTAAGAGTCTCAAGTTAAGAGTTGTGGTCGAAGGCTCCAAGAATACACTTGGAGTTGACCTACCTGCTTCGACATGTTTTCCCAAGTAACCAAGATGAGGTCCATATATCACGTTTTTAATGTAGCAACCAACAATTGCTTTCTTATCAACCAACTTGATGCAAAAAATACTATGGAGATCTTGAGGAGGATGTTTATGTCTCTTCTATCTGCTTACATCATCGAGGGGATTATTCATGCAGAGCCAATAGGTGTTTGTGGCTTTAGAAATAGTCCTAAGACCTTGAAATATTAGGCTCAACATGGATATATCTTCTCTACGATTTTGTAGGAAAGACCAAAAAGTTTTCAAATTTTTCGCATGATCTATAACATTTTTCATATACATTCTCACTCCATGGAAACTATTCCCGTTCGTGCAAGCCACATGGACCAAAAAGTAGCTGCCACCCACACCTTAGTTTGATCACTCATGTTTCCCAAATTATTCATCGAGTCCCAATAGCCAATACAATCAACCGCTGACTCTAGCTCCGCCTGGGATGTCGCCCATACTTCCTTTGCAATAAGGTTTAGAAAGAAGAGGTGTTCAACATCCTCGCTCGCTACAATCGTTGACATGTGCCGCCAGTATCGGGAAAAACCTGGCTCGTCGCTTAGCGATCAACAAACGATTCCTGCGTAGACTAGCAACCAAACAAAAATCCTCACCCTCATAGGGACCTTCCATCTCCAAATATCAGTAAACCTATCCAAGACGCTCGTTGGATCAAAGACCGTCGTCCGATAGAAGGTCATGTCGGCCTTCTGAACAGTAAAATGCCTATTAGCCCAAGTCCGTTGGTTCCTAATACCATGAAACTCCTTGCATACCGATAGAGCATCCAGAAGACAAAAACTCTGTAAAGTGCTCGTCAGAAAGCTCAGAACGGAACAAAGAGCGCCAACTACCGACCTCCCAATCGTCCCCCACGGAGGCCCCATCAGACGTTGCCATAGCATGGAAAAACGAGCTCCTAACGACTCATGTCCTATTGAATCTTCAATCCAGAATCGAAAGCCACAACCGTCACAAAGAGCCGGCTGCAAGAGCGGGATTACCCATGGAAGCACCATGTAAATCCCCTTCTAAAAGTTGGAAGACACATGAATAGCTACATCCTGCGAAACATGGTCCCAAGAGAAACCATAAATCAACCGCAACATCTTATAGAGCAGATCGGAGCCTCTTCCCAAGCTCTAGATGCCCACTTCCTCAAAAGGGTGTTGTTTATCACCTCTAAGCTTCGGATCCTTAGCCCACCATCCTCGTCCCTAAGGATCAAAATTTTCCACCCCATCAACATCACCTCCTGAGGCTTCGTAGAGGTGGACCAAAAAATCTCTGCATTATCTCCGCCAACTTCACCTTTACCCCAATAGGTAAAGGTCATCTAGACGAGAAAACACGTGAATAGCTAAGAGAACCACCTTCAATGGACCAGACATCCACCTCTAGACAAGAAAGCCACACGCCACCCCGTCAGCTTCTTCTCCATCCTCTTGATAACATCCTCTTGATAACATGAGCCTAATCTGCTTGCCACGACGTCATCCACCGGGGGCATCCCAAGGTGTAAGATTAGTAGAGCCCCCCTCGGCACCTGCAAAGCTGCCTCACAACAAGCCACGTCCTCCTTATTCATCTCAAAATGAACAAAAACAGACTTCACATGATTGATTCAGATGTTGGAGATTAACCTAAACAACACAAGAACAAAGCTCATCACTTATGTAGATTTCGACACCATCTTCATCAGAGAATTCACAACCAACTATCTCAAAATGAACAAAAACAGACTTCACATGATTGATTCAGATGTTGGAGATTAACCTAAACAACACAAGAACAAAGCTCATCACTTATGTAGATTTCGACACCATCTTCATCAGAGAATTCACAACCACAACTAAAAGCAATGGAGCTTGTGGGTACCCATGCCTCGCTCTGCGTCGAGCAAGACTTTAAATGCCGGATTTCGGTTTCGTTTCAGATACTGACTAAAACGAATTTTCGATCGAATTTTGGTCGAAATTCGACCGAAATTTCAGTCATTTCGGTCTGTTTTTGAACTAAGCCCCCCAAATTTCGATTGACATCGGCCATTTCAGTCGGATTTTGGTCACCCATCGAAACCGAAATTCGACCGAAATTCACCGAATTTGAGGCCATGGCGTCGAGGTTGGAAAAAGTCACCCTCCTACTTCCCATTTAGTAAGATCGCGTGAGAAGATGTAGTAACACATCTCTTCATCCAGGCAATCCATTCAATTGGGAAGACCCTATTAAACCTCCAATCCGCACAATCATAGGCCTTTAATGAATCCACCTTCCACGTGAACCCCTTCGTCTTCTTTCTCCATCACTCCACCACTATCTCAGAAACCAAAACAACACCATCCATCATGTGGATGAAAGCTGTGTGAGTTGCATCGATAATAATGCCAAGAACCTCCCGCATCCTATTGAGTATTGACATGGACCTTCGCCACATAACAACACCAATGCCTTTTCCCACATTAAGTAGGGTCGACAAGGTCCTTCGCCACAATGAGATCATAACGTTTGATAAAACATAGACGGCAATCCTTCCTTATTAGGAAGAAGAACTAATAAGGAATTGGCCAGTCTATCAAAGCCACCATTGATCAGGTGCATTTTTTTTCCAAAAATCGATTTCGGTGAAATTGATCATTTCTTTGACCATCTTTTCGATCATTTCGGCCATTTCGGTCGAATTTCGATTTCGACAGGATATCGATATTTGACAGAATTTTGCTGAAATTGGAGGCCATGCAACTAGCGTGACTCCTAAAAAAGAAAATCGGGAAGTCATCCGGTCCCAGACATCCATTTGCATTGAGGGCTCTTTGTTTTGATATCTAGATGGTAGCTTATTTGGTCGTTAAGCCATCTTTGTGAGATGTAAAGGCTCAATACTATATAAATATAGATCATGAATATGTTGATGATTTTAGGAGATACATGTGTTTGGTGGGGATCTCCTTCACGAAACTCTCGATGAATACCCCAACGTCGAAACTCTCAATCAGATATCCCAATGTCTTAGTAGGGTAACTTAATATATTGAGTCCTCAATATAGTCACATGCATGATGTGCTACTTATTCTCAGATACTTGAAGAGGTTGCCTTGGAAGGGACTATTCTATGTCTGCCAAGATCACTTGGATATATGCTCTTATTTTGCTATAGATTATGCTCGTTCTTTATGTACTAGTTTGATACGAGGGTTACCCACTCAAAAATGGAAGGTAAACCCCTTTAATAAGTGGTGTAAGTTACCCTTTAATTTGGGTACCTATCGCTGCTCTTTGAATCGGTTGTATGGGTTTACCTCTCTTTTGCCAACACCTACCTAACCACTCATTTTTACCTATATGTCCCTCCTCTGAACTAGTTTGCATTTCTTTCATTTAGCTTTTAGTCTATGTAAAAATCGGCTGACTAGTCGAGTCGGTGGGGGGGGGGGGTAGCCGACTCGACTAGGCCTAGTCAGCCACTAGTTGGTCAGCCCGACTAGTCGGCCGACTTTTACAACAAGCTTTTATATTTTTTTGTTTTTTGCTTTTTTTAAAGCAAACTTATTCTAAATATGCTTAATGTTATATTTAAAGTCAATTGTTTCGTTATGTAAGTATAGAAAATATTCAAATGTATGTTAATGCATAAGCAAACTTATTCTAATATGCAATAATGTTATATTTAAAGTCAATTGTTTCTTTCATTTCATTATGAAAGTATAGAAAAATGTATATATCTATGTATAAAAATGATTTATATATTTGAAATAATTAAAAAATTCAAAACCGACTAATGACCGACTAAATCTGATTAGTCGTCCGACTGTCGATTTATCCTTAGTCAGTGACCCCGCCGACCGAGTACCGACTACCGCTTTCTGCAACCTTCCTTTCTTGGTTAAGTAGTAGATACAACCTAACAATTTACTTGTTAACATCGAAATAGAAGTATCATTATTTTGGTTATCTGCTTAGAATTGTGCAATTAAAAGTTCTTGTTTCATCTTTCTGTTGTTAAATTTCAGATTACTTATATTTTTTTAAAGAAAAATGGTAGTATGTTCTAAACTTTAATTATTTAATTACATGAAAAATTACAATGTTTTTTTAATGTTGGACGCTTTATATATTTTTAAATATTTACTTTAAGTTTCACATGTTGCTACCTTTAAATTATACGAATTATGTTCTCACAAAATAACAATAACAAGTGAAGCATCTTCCCTAAAAAAAGACAACGACCCGTCTATCTTCCCTCCAAAATGCAACAAATAATCCATCATTTTTAACTACCGCCATAGGAAGACTAGTTATTTTTAGCTTACCCTTAATTTACTCCCAATTCTACTTCTCTATGTACTTCAGAATATCAATTAAACATAAGAACTTACCCCTCATTGCCACCAAGTCGCCCCTCAAAATCCACTCCAACTCATAAAACACGTATCGGCGATATATCGGTGATATATCATTGATATATCGGTTTTGACAAGGAAGGGATATCGAAATCACGCAGTATATCCCTTTATAGGGATATCGGCGATATATCGACCATATCGACTCATATCGGTAAAAAATGATTGGATTAAGTACAAAACAAATCCTGATATCGATTGATATCACCGATATCTCTATATGTCAATGCTATTATTCGTGCAAGTTTGATTCCACTACTTATCTAGCTACACCAATTATTAAAACACATATCTAGCTACACCTAGTATTAAAACACACAATGATTCATGCAAGATTGATTCCACACCTGACGAGATCCCCGTACTGGTAGGGTATGGTGCGACAGGAGGGTGCAACAATGGTTCTTCAACTTGGAGTATATTTGCACAGTTATTTCATGTTGTTAAGAACTTGAATGAAATCCATTTCCAATATCTATAAGTCAATTCTTTAAAAAAATATCTATAGGTCAAGAATCAACATTAATAAGAATCAACATTAATATTGATATGTTCGAAATGACCAATATATGCGATATAAGCTTCATAAATGACCGATATGTGTGATCTAAGAGTATTTGTAAATTATTTAGTGATCTAAGAACTTGAATGAACTCCATTTTCAATATATATAGGTCAACAACAAACAATACCGACGTTATGTTCGATATGACCGATAGGTGCAATATAAGTAATATAGTCTTCACAAATAATCTATATGTGTCATCTGAGTGTATATTTGTAAGTTATTTAATGTTATAAACTAATAAGAACTTGAATGGAATCCATTTCCAATATCTATTGGTCATAAACATTAACAACGATATGTTCGATATGACCGATATGTGCGATATATGGGCTATAAATGACCGATATGTGTGACATAAGTGTGTATTTGGAAGTTATTTGTTGTTTTAATATCTTGGATGATCTTAATTTCTGAAAAAAACGACAAAAATAGTTTTTTTGAGCCATTTTCAACATTTCCACCGATATCGTCGATATATCGACGATATATCCCGATATATCCATTTCCGGGTGGATCCAAACAATATCGATATCGATACGGCCTTCCTTGCTCTAACTAACTAAGGCTAGTAACATGTGATCTACTATTGGGTATGCTACTATTGTCAGCGGTAATCTTGTCACATGGTGGAATTAGAACTAGACCGTTGTTTCTAGATCTAGTGCCAAGTTGGAATTCAGAGGCTAGTTGACTTGTATCTTTTCCGGAGGAACTTGGATTCGCGAAGAAGTTCCTGTTCTCAAAAAATGCTATGACAAATATGCTACCTACATAGTCTCCAAACATGGTTCAATGAGAACACAAAACATGTCGAGCGGGCTGTGATTTTATTATAGATGCTGACAGTAAGACAATGAAGATTACTACTGCACATATTTCCACGAAGCTTCAATTTGTAGATATTCTTTGCAAAGACACTTCTCATGAATCGATTTTCTTTTCTTATTTCCAAGTTGTACATGGTTGATTTGTATAGTCCCACTTAAGGGAAGTGCTTAAGACATTTTATTATGGTGTATGTGTAATATCATATTTCTTTGTAGAATACTATATAATCTAAATATTAATCTGTTCTATACAAGAATATCACAATGGCTATAGAGTTAAACAATTCATTCTCTCCCACATTTAATGTGAAACTATAACATGAGACTGAAAACATTTTTTTAAAGGATGGGATGAACCTCCAATAGAGGCCCATCCAAGACTCGCCCTTGAGATTCAAACCCTGGTCTCCTGTCTGATGGACACCCACCGCTACCAACATACCATTCATGGGGTTCGTGAGACTGAAAACATGACTTAATATCATACAATAGATGGATCTTTCCTCAGATTCGATTACGTAATTGATTCAAATATTCACTATTTTCTGCATCCCTTCAAGCTTGAGAATGCGACGCTAGGTCAAAATCTCATTCGCCCATTGAATATTTGAATATGTGATGATATAAATCGCCTCGACTTAACATATGATTTTCAGGTATGAAAATCGCCAGTTACGAATACATATATAGGTATTACCATATCTTTGTCTATTTTTAAAATGAATATGAATCCGAATATTTATTGTGACTGAGGGATATGGAAAAATGTTACCAGATCCTAAAAATGGATATATAATTATGACGAATACATATTGGATATAAGAATAATCACATAAGTACTTTAATATACTAGCATAAAATACATGTATGAGATGGTCTACACAGTATAAATATACTTAGTGTATTTGTCTCTTAACAAGTTATATTTAGTATAGTGAAAGAAGCCATAAATTTATTAAATATAACCATAAATAATTCTATGATTATATTTATATATATTAAATTGATAATAAAAACATATTCAATTATTTATAGATATTTTAGTGGAGGAGTGATCCTATGAGAGCAAAAAGTTGTGAGAGCATGAGAGGAATGATTCTGGACCACATGATTCTGTTTCTCTCTCTTGGTCTTCTCTCCCCCCGAGTGAATCATGTGGTCCTGAATCACCCGTCATGCTCTCACAACTTTTTGCTCTCATAGGACCACTCCTCTATTTTAGTGATATCCATATACTTGTCTATTTTAAAATAGATATGAATACATATATCAAAATTTGTATAAAACAATTATTATAGTGGATTGAATAGAAAATTTTCCATATTCTTTTTCATCCTCATATTCTGGTTGCTCATGACAACAATGAGGTTTCTCGAGTCATGTTGGTGAGTAGGATGAACTTTAGGTTGGAGTTTGGGATAATGTTACATAGAGCAACTGGTTAAAAATCTGGCTTTTGTGCTCTACTTCTTGTTGACCAGAGGCTCTAATACTACAAGTCTCCCTCTAGAGATGTTCGATATGTAACTAGTTTTCATAGCGGAAGACAACTTCATCTTGCTCCGTGCATGGATTTTTTTCTTCCCCATACGTAGGTCTCATAGGGATACATAGAACTCCTTTTTTTGCATATAGTAACTTTTAAAGGATCTCTTATTGGATGCCATAAACAAAGGAGGATGGAGCCAAATCACATCCCTTTCATCGGAATGGGAATGAGTCACACCCTTTGACCTGGACGAAATGAGCCTCTCTCATGAGTGCTCAGTTAAGTAGGTTGAAAATTCTTCTTTATCACCTCTTTCTTCTATACTTGTTGAAATCATAAAGGTACCCAATTTAGTGGAAGAAAAAACAAGTGTGGGAAAACTTATATTTTCTTTCGCTTATTTTGTTCTATTTTTTCTCTCTATTTTTCATATTAATTTTCTTCTTTAATCCCTTTTTACTGTTTTCCTTTTTTTGTTTTGCAAAAAACTTTGTCGAACTTTTTCTCCCTTTGGGCCTAAAGTAAATGGACCTCAAGCTCAAATGGAGCACAATGCTCTATCATTCCAATGAAGTCGCACAATCTTCTTTTCTCCTTTTATGGTAGGGGCTGGGATGTGGAGATCACATCTTCCCATTGCTGCTAATCTTGCATTCGAGCCTTTGGGGTGTTGATTTTACAGGTTGGTGGTGCTGTTCCATTAGTTGCATCTTCATGCCCTTGTAGAGTTACAATCATAACATCAAGGTTGCAAAAGTCGGTAGTCGGTACTCGGTCGATTGGGTCACTGACTAAGGATTAATCGGTAGTCGGGCGACTAATCGGATTTAGTCGGACTTTAATCGACTTTGAATTTTATAATTATTTTAAATATATAACTCATTTTTATACATATATTTACATAGATTTTGTACATTTATATACTACCATAATAAAATAAAAGAAAATATTGAATTTAAATAAAACATTAGGCATATTATACTAAGTTTGCTTATAAAAAAAGTAAAACATTAAAAAAATACGGTATCTCCGAGCGAAAATTGGTCGATTAGTGTACCTAGTCGGAATTAGTCGGTACTCGGTCGGCCACCCCACTGACTAGACTAGTCGGACCTACTAATCGGGCCAGTCGGGCGACTTTTACAACACTGCATAACATCCTTTCCTGCAGAGGACCTTATTGCCTCCATAAACAATGTTCCAGCTTTAGGTGCATGATCACTGATATATCCTTGGTGGTGCAAGCATCGCCTGCTGACGTGCACTCCCTACATTGTTTCATCCTCATGTGTTGCCTTGATCATCTCTCTTGTCCTTGCCTACCACGATTGTCATCACTGTCGTTGACATGCTGCCCATGCTACTCTTATCGTCTCTCGCATACTTGCAATAGTCGACTGGCTAGGTAAATTAGTGGGTCTGGCTATTCAGTACATGAGGTGCTGATCAAACAGCTGGTTTGACTAATCAGCTGCCTTAATTGACTAATAGGACTACTAATGGAAGGCGCGATTTTAACTTCTTTCAATTTTCCATATTTTTTATTTTAAAAAATAAGATACACACGTCTGATTAAAATTAAATTGGTACCGTAACAGTTGGAGTATTTGGTTGTGCGCCACATGAGCTGTAGATGGGTAAATGGATCTCTCCAGGATCCATCTACCCCATCCCCTCGTTAGTCCCACATTTATCAGTGGTGGGACTTTGAGGCTCTGTGGAGGCTATGTAAGGAACCCCAAACCTCCTGTATCCATTGAGAAAGTTGAATGCAACATATAACCCTTTGAGGCAGTCTCCCATGGTTTCATCCTACTCCTTAGGGAGTAGGTTCCACGTAAAAATCTTGCATTCCAAGTTTATATTTCTGTTCTTCTATGCTTTGTTTATCACTTTTGCTTCCGTATTTTTATTTTCTAACATGATATCAGAGTGGGTCGTTCTTGGTTGATTCTTGAAACTTTGATTCTTAAAGATTATTTTTGTTCAAAATTGTTCATGTTGTGGTTACGATTCGATTCTCTGTTGGTTTTAAAGATTCATTCTTGAAGATGATTGTTCGTTCGAGATTAAGAAGGGTTTCAATCTTTAAGATTTCCTTGAAACTCTAATTTCCAAAGATCAAGCAGTTGAATCCTTATTACATCTCGCGCTTCCTCTTGCGCCGGGGCGACGATGACCGCATCTCCAACAAGGCTTGCGCAGGCCCCATTTTCAACGCCTCTAGGTCACTCCATGCCCTCCGTCGCGTGATCAACATGACCCCAAGCAGAGCTCCAAATCTGCCACGCAACTAGCAGCAATAGCCCTAATCCAACGTAATGTGCATAGGCGGCGCGCTGGTTCCAGGATCCATCGGGGGCAACGACACGATGCCCTATCCGGCAATGATGATGAGCCCTCTAGGGCTTCGCACCCAAACCTCCAGGCTGCGCAATGCAGCCCAACAGTTCCCATGCGGTGAACCCTAGCCGCCTTCAAATCGTAGCACACGCAAACGGCCACCATCGAGCCCCAACACGCTCCGCCTCCACGGCGGCAGGACCGCAACCCATCCAGGCAGTCTCCCATGTTGAACTTCAGGCGACGACATGTGAAGCAAAGCCCCATCCTCTCGGTGGCGCTACCTCCTCCCATGCGACTTCAGCGACATCACGCAGTACTACTCGAGGCGGAGCCTTCCCCTCCTGCAGGAGGAGCTCCATCGTAGGAGCCACATCGTGCTCCCCATTCCAATCGGAGGAGGCGACATCTTTTCTCCTGCAGCACTGCTTTGATGCTCCCATAGGGGGGCAGCGTGATTCAAAGCAAAAAGGGATTCCCCCTGAACCCTAATGATAGCCTGCGTGGGTTTCTTTATAAAAGATTTTTTTGCAGCTTTTGGTTGGGCCCAAAACCATGCGAGAGATTATGTTTTAAAAATTGAAAGGTCGAAAAAAATGGTGAACGACTTGTTGAAAAAAATTGCAAAAAATTTGATTGAAGCCGAAAAAATCACGACTTATTTTTTTAAAATTGTCACAGCTATATAATTTTTTTGGAAATAGCCGAGAAAAAATTTTTGCGAGAAAAGCCAAAAAATGATGGCTTATCTGGTTTTCTCCCCATCTATCTTGTCTTCTCCCAACTTTGTCGATGTCTTCATTTCGATCAGTATAGGAGAAAGGGGGAGTATATGTAGAGTCACATGTTTATTTATATTCTCGAGATACATATTTCAGACCAAGCCAGTTTTTCAGACTCTACAGTTGATACTCAGACTCGACGATCAGTTTCCGAGTCTTCAGATTCAGACACGTAGATGGATGCGGTTTTTTCAAATGTGCACATGTATGCCCTCATTTGTCCTGGTCCCCATCATTCTTGTTATTTCAGCCAGAGTTTTCATATGAGGCATAGAGACTCCAGAGTAGTGGACCATTCCCTATACTGTGTGGGCGAGGGTTTTCATGTGGTATCATATGGACTCTAGACTAGAGTACCATTCTCTGTTCTAGATGGAGAAACCCAGTTCTCCGACGAGGAGACATTTCAGGCTTCATTCTCCAGCGATCGTGGACTCCGACAAGGATTGCACTTCGCGGCTTTTCAGTTCGACCCTTTTTAGAGATGGATCAGTTGTCCACATGTTGTGGCAGGTCAGAGTTCTCCAGGTGGAGACCCAATTTCAGTTGTAGTGACTTTGACAGACGTAATACAGAAAACATGCTATCCGACGAGGAGATTTAGTTGACTCACACTCCAGCTGTTCGTCCTCCTCATCTACACGATATGAAAAGCAATGTCCTCGACAACAACCGACAGTTGTGCGCGTTGAGTTGATGTATTCTGTAGTATCATGTAGCGTGAGTTGAGTTTCTTTTTGTTTGTTTGTCCAAGTTGAGCATTGCGTCCTCCAGCTTGAGGGGCAGTGTTGAAGTATTTGGTTGTGCGCCACATGAGTTGTAGATGGGTAAATGGATCACTCCAGGATCCATTTACCCCATCCCTGTGTTTAGTCCCACATCTACCAGTGGTGGGACTTGGATGCTCTATGGAGGCTATATATGGAGCTCCAGATCTCTTGTATTCATTGAGAAAGTTGAATACAACATATGACCCTTTGGGGCCTTCTCCCGTGGTTTCATCCCGCTCCTTAGGGAGTAGGGTTCCACGTAAAAAACTTGTGTTCTAAGTTTATATCTCTGTTCTTCTATGCTATGTTTATTATTTTCGCTTCCACATTTCTATTTTCTTAAAGTAATGTTGTTATGTAAGGTCAAATCTATCAATATACAAGAATATTAACAATAATTTTTATATTTATTTAAAATAAAAAATATATTCTATTTTAGCCCCTCAAATACATTTTGTTCTTCATCCACTGGCACTTCGGATTGAGTACTGATTTTGTGAGGAGCTTCCATACTCTTTCGATCGAATATTAATTCCGCTTCCATACATGGCCAACGTGATAACCATTAGTAGCTGATGCAATCTCCTCAAACAAACACTCCCCAGGGAAATGGTACTCCATCTTGAAGACCATCGTGGAACCGATCCATCCACGGTGAGTACTTCATCTCGAGGGTGCCCATTGTGGGTATCTTAAACTGGATCCTTATTGCCAAACATCAAAGAGGTCATCTAACAGAAATTCAATGCTCCTTGAACTTCGATAAAACAAAACCCTAAATTCACATGAAAAATGAACAGGGAAATAAAATTGGCAAAGCCTTCTCCCACTATAAGTAGGGCTGGCTACATGGATTCTTGCTCAAATCCATGTTGGAAGATTCGACTATTTTTTACGCTGGCTGCCGACTACCTAACGCAATCCCCTGCAAGAGTGGGATTTGGACCTTGGTCTTTTGTGTGGTAGACACACTGCACTACCACTAGACCATTTATGAACATGGAAGATATTCAAAATTGATTATTTCAATACCGCATTGAAAATGATAATTCCGACATAAAGCAAATAAAACAAGCATACAATATTTGTATTTCCATGGGAAAAGCGGCCCAATATATGAATTTTATGTATTGATTCTTCTCACAGAAACATGTAGTATAAGATTTTATATACATGCCCCATTCACGCCAACTCTGTCATAATAGATGATGCGATCATGCGAGACTAAACACATGATTGCATACTATATGAGATGGATCTTTCCACTAGATCTTATTACCAAATTGACTTGATCCTTCTGTATTCTCAATAGTTATGGTGGATGTTTGTGTGGGCAACATAGATTATGGGGCAACATATGTACTTCTGGATGCTGTGGGCCTTCAAAATTTTGCTCAATTTTTCTATTCCGTTTTTGGTATAAGTAGTCTCTTATCTTTACATAGGAAATTCTTCAATTCCCGAGCCTTTTATTTTTCACCAACCTCCACCACGGATATTGGATCATCTACAATTTTAGCAAATGGCTACTTCCTACGTAAGTGTTTGTGCTATTTAAGGCAACTATTGCTGCTGACATTAGGATTTCAGAAATCGGAAATATTGTTAGTTTCTAATGCAATGGTTGAACTACAATCATGTGCATGCATGCCTTCTCCATTTCTCTTTCCGTTGAAATTATGTGCTATATGAAAACTTGCTAGAATTCTAGATTTCAATGCTTTAATTTGACATCAGGGTTTGAAATGCAGAATCTATTAATATATTACTCTCTTTCTCTCGGATGAATGATCCTTTTTCTAAATTATTGCAGTGGTGTAAGGCCATTTGGAGTGTCCTTGCTTGTTGCTGGTTTTGATGACAATGGCCCCCAATTGTACCAGGTAATGTAGTCCAGTTAAATGATTTTACCTTACGTGGACTGAGACACAAGGCACCAATCTGAAGCCTATCTGGTTATATGTGCGTGTGTGCGCGCGCACATGTGTGTTTCTGGGTTAGGAGTGGTTTGTCTGCTGTTCAGGAGATGTGGATGGTCTTGTATTCTTATTAATTAACTAAATAATTCTAATTGGTTCAAGCTTTGCTTCGTTTTAGGTCGATCCATCTGGTTCATATTTTTCTTGGAAAGCTTCTGCAATGGGTAAAAATGTCTCTAATGCAAAAACATTTCTTGAGAAGAGGTATCTTTCTGCATCATTGAGACTCTATTCAGTCCTCATGGTACAACCCACATATAACAGCTGATCACCTTGTTCATTTTCAGACCAGCTATATTTTTGATCGAAAGTTTATCATATTTTGGAAGTCTGCCTGGACTTCTTATTACCTTTAAATCTGTAGTTGGAAGTGGGGTTCTTTTTCTTGATTACCATGGTATCTCAGAAAATTCAATAATTTCTAGTTGCAGATGATTTTTTAGTGACATCCGGTGTTGACCAGTTTGAATTTTTGATGACATCCGGTGTTGGATAATCAACCTTTGGCTTCTATTTTTTCTCTTTGACATTAGATCCTATTTGTTGGAAAAGAAAAGAGCCAACCCATGTGTTTAGTACCACATGGGGGAGCGGTTACAATTGGGTCTGTCCGTGGGGCTATATAAGGAGCCCCACACCCCCTGTACTCATTGAGAACTTCAATAGAAGAAACGCCCAATTCAGGGGCTTCTCCCGTGGTTTCATCCCGCTCCTCTCGGAGTAGGGTTCCACGTTAAATCCCGTTGTTCTTTGATGTTTATCTTTATTCCATATTTTTGCTTCCGCTTCATATTTTTCTACATGGTATCAGAGCGTGGATCGATTCTCGTGGATTTTATTTTGTTTTATTATTCGAGATTCGAGATTATCATTCTTCAAGCGAGCTGCAGGCCGCTGGCGACAAAATCCAGGCATCGCAAGTCTTCCAGGGAACCCCAGGCGGTCCCTTCGTAGATCCCCGATGAGCCGCACTTTCTCCTCGCACGATGCATCTCTCCATGTGAGGATATTCTTCAGATGCATCCAGATTGCGGTCCTCAAGCGATTGATGCCCTCTAGGGCTCCGCGGTGCTAACTCCAGCATGTTTCTCGCACAGAAAGCGCCCTTCCTCCTCCTCAAGAGGCATGATCCAGGCGCAAGAACTTCCAGCCGAGCTCCGTTCCTCTGAGCGGCGTTGCTCCAGTGGCAACCTTTCGTGATTTTACTCCCAGGCGGCGCCATCCAAATCGGCGACACATTGACTTCGTGCTTGCCCGGATCATTCACGCGGCGGCGGCACATCGACATCTCTCGCGCGACCTCCAGGCGGCGCGATACCAACCCACGCTTCTTCCAGATCTTCAAGGCGGCGGCACACTCCCCCGCGCTCCGACCCCGCGCACTAGCTCCTCGCGCGCTCCATCGCCTTCGCGCTCCCCAGATCTAAGCGGCGATGTTGCAATTAGCAGATCCCAGGCCCTGATCCCCGCCTCCCTTCTCCCATCGACTCTGGCGGCGGCGGAGAAATGATGGGTTCCCAAGCTGGGAACCCTAGTTGTGCGAGGGGGAAGAACGGGGCTCGATGGCCCATCCTGTAGAAAAAAAGGAGAGGGGCCCCACAGAGACGGCATAGGAAACCAAATCTGTAGATACGGTCCATTAAAAAAAGAGAGATTTAAAGGTGGCTCAGCTCTAAAAAAGACAGAGAGAGAGAGAGACAAAAGGTGGGGAGAGCTGCGTATAAAAAAAATCAACATACGCAGAAGTTTAAAAAAAAATGAATGAGTGTTTGTTAAAAAAAGAGAGAGAAAAAAAGAGGCGCGTACAAGGAAAAGCCGTACGCATATGCTAATAAAAAAATCGAAAAAAAAGAAAGAAGTCATGTACAAGAAAAAAGTCGTACGCATAAAAAAATGTGATTCATGTTTGCTTCTCCCAACTTGTCTATTATTTTCATTATTCTCACAAGTTTGGGAGAAAGGGGGAGTAAAAGCCATATGCATCCTACATCGTTGATTGACAGACCAAACACTCCAGATTTCACAGAATATCAAGCCATCTTCACTGTACATCGATCCTCGTCGTGGTGTCTCTATCCTCGACATCGACTCCGCACTGGTTTTGTTTTCTTCAAGGCACGACGGAGACAAAGTCCGGTGACCCGCAGGCACGACTGAGACAGAGATCCGGTGACCATGCAGGCACGACAGAGACAGTCCGGTGACCTTCCAGGCACGACAGAGATACGTTCCGGTGACCTGATATACCCGTCAGCAAGCGGGTTTGTCTACCAGTTGCAGATACATAAGTTTATTGTGGTGATTTCAAGTGAAGATGTAATGCTGTATGTTTTTCTTTATTGTTGCAAGTTGCAGCTGTCCCACCTACCAACTTGAGGGGGAGTGTTGGAAAAGAAAAGAGCCCACCCATGTGTTTAGTACCACATGGGGGAGCGGTTACAATTGGGTCTGTCCGTGGGGCTATATAAGGAGCCCCACACCCCCTGTACTCATTGAGAACTTCAATAGAAGAAACGCCCAATTCAGAGGCTTCTCCCGTGGTTTCATCCCGCTCCTCTCGGAGTAGGGTTCCACGTTAAATCCCGTTGTTCTTTGATGTTTATCTTTATTCCATGTTTTTGCTTCCGCTTTATATTTTTCTACACTATTGATGAAAATAAACATATGAGACAAGGGATGTTGGTGCATATGTTGAATTCAGAAAATAGCAATTGTTGATCACCATGTTCGTTTTCGTAGACTTATTTTTTTTAAAGTTTATTATATTTTAGAAGCCCAGCTGGACTTCTTATTATGTTCAAATCTGTGGTTGGAAATGGGTTTCTTTTTCTTGATTACCATAGTATCTCATAAACTTCCAGTACCAGAATAATTTTTTGATGAATTCCCACATTGGATATTCAACTTCTGGCTTCTCATTTTTTGTGGTACTAAATCTTAAGGGATGCTATTGGTGAACATGTTGAATCCAGATGATTTTGTCGGATGTCCATGGCACTCTGCGAACCTTCTTTGTTATCGGAATTTAGAATTCTAGCATTCACATCAAACTGATTTTCTGTAGGGCCTGTTTTACGTTGTGGTATGAGTATGGCCTACTATAAATACATCTGTGGATTTGTTTTGAAATGGGTAAGAGCTGAAATAGAAGGAAGTGTCAAATTGATAGATCAAGAACGTGCCTGGTTGCACATAAGTTGACTCCATTAGTTGGAGGTTGCATATAAGTTTGCTCCATTAGTTGGAGTGAAGTAGGAATTTTTCCTGCGGAAATATTTCACTGACCTCACGCCATTGTTCTTTATGATGTTATAGTTGTAAATTGGTTAATTGAAATTGGGAAAATTATATTGCGATCAAGGCAGGGCTTGTTTCATTACCAAGAGTTTCTTCACTTGAAGTTTGTGGATGGTAACGATAACTGGATTCAAATTTAATAGTGTGATAACCTTAATTCTCATGAGTTTATTACTTTGGATATGCTGCATGCTGATCGTATTGCAGTTTTTCCAAGTGCTCTATGCCTTCCATCTTGTCGACCTCCAGCTTATTGATTATTTGCCTGCTTCAGGTACACTGATGATATGGAGCTTGATGACGCTGTTCATACAGCGATTTTGACCCTAAAAGAAGGGTAAACCATGATCGCACATTCACGTAACAGTCTTTTCTGGATATATTTGCCGGCTCAGTGTATTTAATCAATCTTCCTGCTTGTAGGTTTGAAGGTCAAATTTCTGGAAAGAATATTGAAATTGGAATAATAGGAACTGATAAGAAGTTCAGGCAAGTTACTTGTTTTGGTCTTCGATAAAGAATGCTAGCTTTCTGACCAACATATAAAGTTGGGAAGTTGCCTACACAGTACTATTGATTGCAAAAACATATCTAGTTGGCCTTTTGCTTTGGACGTTTCCTTTCTCTTTAGTTTGGGGTTCAAGATGGCATCACATACATATATGTGCTTACATTTTGGAAATGTGTTCTTTTTTTTTTGAAAGGAAAAAATGATTTGCATCGTATATGTATATGCCTAAAAACTTCACCATTTATCACCAAAGATTATTACAAGCCTAATGTAAATATACACATATCAAGATTACAAGTTCCAATTCTCACTCATTGCATTTGCATGTGCCAACACATTCTCGACGTAGAACCAGTCATGCCTAAAGAGTAAGTCATTTCTTGCCCTCCAAAGCACCCATATTACTGCCACGATCCTCGCTCTTTCCTTCTTTGTGCCAATCCAGTCCGCCCCAATGGAGGACCAAAAATTTGAAGCATCGTTAGCATTCACGTCTCCATTTACCAAAACGGTTCCAGAGCTCCATAGAGCTGCCACAAGCGAAAAATAGATGATCATCCTCAACGATGTCCAAGCACCTAGGACTTTCCGTGTCGGCGCCCTGGATGATGCGTGCAAATCTGTGTCTCATCAATAATCTGCCTCTCCTCAAAAGCCATAAGAATACTATTACCCGTGTTGGGACTTTCCATTATTAGATATGCTTGGAGTCAACCAAGCATCCCCCGGGTCGAAAGTTATGGGGCCCTTCAGAGCCCTGTAAGCCTCATCAACCGAGTATGACCCATCACGCCAACACTAGTAGTCACGATCGTCCGTGGGCCCAACTACCACATCGAGCTCCCCCAACATATAAAGAAACTCCTCCACCCACTGCTTTGAGAGCTCGGATCTAAATTGAGAAAAAAAGGTGTGTCCCTCCAATACATCTGCGATCGAACAATCCGGATGCATTGCCAGTGCCTTTAGACGCATAAATCTTGGGCCTAAGACACCACCCTTACTCCAGTCGTCTGTCCAGAATGAAAAGTTGCGCCATCCCCAACCACCAGCCTCAGAAATGAGAGAATCTCCTGCACCACGCAACATATAGCTCTCCAAAAAAAGGATGGCTTCCCACCAAGGTCGCTTGTACTTGGGAACGATACATGCTCGTAAATTCTCCTAATGAGGTTACACACCATGCTGTCACAGTCACTCCAATTTGGATGACCCATCTTTCGAGTAGCGCCTTGTTCATCTCCTCCACACTTCGGACACCCAAGCCCCTAGTATACTTCGGACACGACACCACCCCCTATTCCACCAGAGGGAAACCACTCGAATGCCGAGCTGAAGACCAGAAGAAGCATCTCATGATGGACTCGAGCCTCTTACTCACTCCAACCGACACCACATTAGTGGAAAGGAAGATCAGGATTGCCGACAAAATCGATTGCAAGAACACTAGCCTACCACCCCTGAACAAGCATACACATTTCTAGCCAATCGACTTCCGCTCGAACTTTTCAACAACCGGCAACCAATCAACATCCCTCATATGACCGACAACTAATGACACACTCAGATATCACAAAGGTAAAACCTTGCGCGTCGACCGTCGCGAACTCGCGCATACCTCATCCTCGACCTCTGAAAGGCAAAATGGAACAAATTCAGATTTGCTCATGTTCAACTCAAACAAGATACATCACCAAACAAGTCTAAAACCATTAATAAGCCTATGTAATTATCAGTTTAACCCTCAACAAATAGAATCGTGTCATCCACGTACTGGAGGATGGGGATATTCATCTCATCCTTAGAATAACAACTATATAAGCCCCCGGTAATGACCCGATCAATCATGACAGTCAGAGCATCGAATACCAGGACGAAAAGCAGGCACACACATACATCCCCGACGAACACTCCAGAGGCTGAAAGAAACCCCCTTCGACTGACCATTCGTCAACACAACGCATGATAGAGTTGTCACGCACCTCTTCGTCCATGATATCCAAATATCTGGAAAACCACACATGTATAAAAAAGCCTAAAGAAACCGTCAGTCAACGCAGTCGTAGGCCTTCGAGAAATCAACCTTGCACAACACACCCTTCACCTTCCGTTTGCGCCAGTCTGCCGCAATCTCCGAATCCATCACAACATTGTCCATGAGTTGCCTACCGGGTAGAAACACACTATGTACTGGAGAGATAATCTTGTTCAACACTCTCGTCAGCCGGTTTGCCAACAGCTTGGCCATGATCAAGTAAATTGCATTGGAGAATGCGATTGGTTAAAAATCCCCAACCCTTGTTGCCACATCCTTCTTAGAAATAAATGATCAATTGATTTGATCAAAATCAAAGTTGCCCTTCTCAAGCTCATCAACATCCAACACTTCCTCCGCAATGAGATCCCAAAACTCCATATAGAAAAAGACAGGGAAATCGTCCGAGCCAGAGCAACCAACAAAATTCTGCCGAAAAACAGTCTCACGGACCTCGAGCAATGCAAACTAGCTCGTCAAGAGATCCACGTCAGGGTTTGAAAGCGGTCTCACTCCCAATCCCTGCCATCGATAGTCCACATGAGGCCGACGCCTGCTCACACTCCCGCTTTCGGTCCTCGTCCTCTAAGACTTTTTGAACTGCTCCTCGCCTCGAAAGCTCCTCCACGTCCAACTCCCTTTCATCGTCTAACAAATTCAATCTCCCCATCTCTACCTGGGCAAGATTCCTACATATCTCCCGCTCAACCCGTGCCTCCCTTTTGAACACCAATAGCCTACGTCGTAGTGCATCCAGCTTCAAAGCGAACTTCACTGTAGTTGAACCCTCCACCACCGTCTCGGACCAAAAAGTATAGACCATATCACTGAAACCCTTCTCCAACAACCAAACATTTCTCAAATCTGAAATACGATGATGACCCCCTGCCACTGCACGAGTCAAGACACAATGGCACGTGATCCGATCTTGATCTGGGAAGTGAGGTGACAACGACCAAATTGAACCCCTTCATAGCTTCGATGGACATCAGAAAATGATCGATGCGTGAACGGAAGGAGGAATTCCTCCAAGTGTATCTACAGTTAACAGCATCCATAACTTCAAGATGAAGCTCCTCCATAACTTCACAAAATAAAATTGAGCCCGGGTCTTGCGTGCCTCCTCTCCACGGTCTATCCTCTACGTATAATGTTATATTAAATTCACCGCCTATTATCCACACCGTCATCGGAAATCTCATTCTAATCTGATGAAGTTCTTCCCATAGGATCATATTTGCAGAAGCGCCTACAGTATCGTACAACGACGTCACTATCAACTGAGAGTTATCTGCCTTCTTTGACAAAACCACTGAGACTGAATGGGTCAGGATCATGTTTATCTACAAATTCAAATTTGTCACTGTTCCAAGCAACCACAATTCCTCCTGAACTCCCAACCGCCAACACCGCTCTGAACTCATTGAGATATGGATCGGAAATCGTATTCCATTTTACAGAATCTCATGAATCAATTTTCATCTCCTGAATGCAAGCAATATAAACCATTCAATTCGCAAACATGGTGCCAGTCGCCAGACGCTTGTCCGGCTGACCCAAGCCCCTCATATTCCAAGTTATATGATTTTTATTGAGAAACCAAGGGGGTAGCCCCAACCATCCTCATCCCAATTACCGCAACGATCTCCTTCTTGTAGCTTTTATCTGATTCACTTTCCTCTTTTCTTTTTGACGATGTCGCCACATCGTTGAACGCGTCTTTCACCTCATTGAACTTTTGTTTGCACAACCTCTCACCATGTTATGTTGACAATCTCCAGGATCATTTTATAGACTGATAATTTCTGGCATTATCTTAATTTGTAATTCTATATTTGATTTCTTTCTTTAATCAGTTGATTAACTTTCTATTTTCAGAGTGTTGACCCCTGCGGAAATCGACGATTACTTGGCGGAAGTGGAGTAATATTTAAAATGGGGCCCTTGATATGAGTTTACTCCAGAATTTTATTAATCTGTGACTCTGTTATTATTTATCGGCAATATATGGAAATTTTTAGATCACATTCGCCCAATTTTCTCCAGTGTCTTTTGGCCACATTTATTTGGACTTCTATTGCATGCTATATCAGGTGCTCATATCTGTTTGTTAATAGGGGTGTTTCGGATCAGTTTACCGTCGTACGATATATCTTAAATTTTTTTGAGGTGATAAACATATCGAAAAATCAAATATATCTGCACTGTGGTTAGGGCTGGCTATCGAACCCAATGAGTCGAGCCAGCCCCTGGCTCGGGTTCGATAAGCCCAGCTGGGTTCGAGCTCGTTCGCGCCCAGCCGAGCTGGCTCGATATCGAACTTGGTCTGGGCTCGAGTCCAAGTTGAGCTCGTTAAGGAAAAATGGGTATTTTTGGTGGAAATATTTGTAACATTATATTTGCTTATAAAAAAATTACTAATTTTCTGATGTGTAGGCAGGGGATGAATGTGTGTGCGGGAGTGAGATTTGAGAATTGGACCATGACTCATGACTCGCAGGAGGGTCAATGTTAGTGGAGAGAAAATTGCAAAGGGTTAATTTTATTTTATTAGTATTATATAAGTATATACATAATATATGTATACACATTACTTATCGAGCTCTTTTTGAGTTATCGAGCCGAGCGAGGTTTGGCTCGAGCTCGGCTCGTAAAGCTATCGACCCTAAAATTCTTGCTCGGGCTCGGCTCAATAGCCTAATCAGCCAGACTCACGAGCTCTTATCGAGCCGAGCTTGAGCTGGGCTCGTCGAGCCGTGACTCAACAGTCAGTCCTAACTGTGGTATGTCGAGATAGCCGGTTACCGTGTTTTTAATTTTCAGTTTGTGTTATTTGGCAAGAATGGACGGAACTATCAACTGAGCATATTTGAGAATAGGGAGTGGTAATCTTTGGATGGGGTGGTGATATAAGAAGGATAGGGGTGTTAATTTGACATGAATATCTTGTCAAATTAGGTATACTATGTTATAATCACACATGTATTGTATAAAAAATTGTGATTTTGAAAATAACTATCCGAATAATAATTGATGATAAGGATTATTAATTCATTGCTTTTCATAGTTTGACAATTGTAAGTACTTAACGACATCGAAACATTGAGGCATTGTAGAGAAAGGAGTACCATAGCAGAGTAAGTATGGAAGAGGACAAGACTTGCGTTGAAGAAAACACGGTGGAGAAGAGTCAATTGCAGAGTTAATATAGAACTATAATATGAGTAGTATTAAGATGGGTTTGTATTAGTTGTAACTTTCTAAGATATTGCAATATCAATTATACTTGTTCCTTTTTTGCAATATCAGTTGTGCCCCTGCTTCTTGCATTGTTATTATTTGTGCTCTTTTAACATCAGTCGCGCCCATGACCAAGCTAACAAAAGTGCACAAATGGTAACATTGCAAGAAGTCGGTGGTACAACAGATACTGGAAAAAAGGAAGGGGTATAAATGATATTGTAATATCTCAAGGGGTGCAACTGATAAAAATCCTATTAAGAATGTTCATTTTATTTAATAATTCGGGTGTAAGGGAGAACATGTCCTCAGGATATACAATCGAGAAAGAAACCTTTCTCATATAATAGAAGATGGCATGCGGTTCACCAAGTAGCTAGCTGTGAGGACCAAATCGCCCCAATAAGAGTGATGAGCACAACTCTGAATCAAAAGGGCCTTGGTCACGTTGAGTATGATGGTGTTTGCATTTCGTAACATTGTTCCGTTGGGATGTGTAGACACATGAGGTCTGATGTACGATGCCAAGAGTTCCGAAAAACTTAATAGCAGTAAGGTGCAGAACTCTAAGGCATTGTCAGATCGCAAATACTTGATACTACCAGGGAAATTATTCTTTATTTCATTAATAAAAATTTTAATTGCAGACACAACTTCAAACTTTTTTAATAAAAAGACCAAGAAAGTCTAGAATTTTCACCCACATCAACATGATAAAAATGGTGCCCTTGGTGATCAGGAATACAACTGAGACCTCAAATATCTAAGTGAATAAAGCTCAAATGACTGAGTACTGCTATGACTTTGACGTTCGGGAAAAGAAGAGTGACGATTCTTTCCAAGTTGGTTAGCCTCATACTGGAAGGAAGATTGCGTGGAAATCTATAGGAGGACATTTCACAGCTTCTGCAGAGCAAGGTGACCAAAATGAAAATGCCACAAGTATAGTGAGATTGGTCCAATAGGAATAGTAGAGGCATTAGCATGAGGAGGTTGGACCAATCTGTAGAGCTCTCACTGCACACGACCACATCCAATCATCCTGCCCATGAGTATATCCTGAAACACAAGAGAATAGGGTTAAAAAATGACACGACAATGTTGATCCTTTGCGATCCGAGTAATAGAAATTAAGTTCACCTGAAAGTCACGAGCATACAAACCATTCTGTAGGTGCATGGATGGTGTCAAATGCACCTCCCCTCGTCAAGTGATGGGTAAGTAAAACCCGTTCGCAATGATGACCCATCTACCACAGGGTACAGATATGTAAGAACTGAACTGGACTTTGTCTCCACACATGTGCTTAGACGTACCAGAGTCCATGATCCACTCTGTCATATCGACCTTGCTACAACTAGTAAAAGCATATGCTATACATATGAAGATCGACGAGGCTCTAGTTGCTGTTGCGATGTCTGAAGAACCTGTAGGAGGACTGGCAACATCAGTCATTATCTCCCTCAGACGGGAGACAATATCATCAAGATGTGGATCTTCTTGAGGAGCAAAAGGATCTGGAGGCTCAATCTACTCGGCCACATGAGCAGAGACTGGGCATTTATGCTTCTGATAGCATGTGTCCTAAGAGTGACATGAATGTCGATAGCAGGTGAAGGGGCCACATTGGTGTCCATCTTCTCTGCCATGGGGACCGCACCCTCTAAACTGAGTAGAACCTCCTCTGCCTTGAGATACAACCATCCATGAGGAAGTCTGTGTGGTGGCAGTGGTTGGGATGAGGAGCATGCTGAGACAACTATAGGCCTCCTCCATGGGAGGTATGGTCACACCTGTAAAAAGATGTGTGGGTACGACCTCATACTCCGGATCGAGGACTGCTAGGAAACAACCAACAATCATGGAGTTCCTGTATGCCATATGTTGTTCCATGGAAGTGGTAAGATGCATGAAGCTGTGAAACTTCTCAAATATGCCTTGAAACGAAGAATAGAAGGTATGCAGAGGGCGACCATTCTTGTCGTACGTGTATATATAAAACTTGAGCTGAAGAATCTTGACCTCATTCTTCGTTGGAGCATACGTAGATGCAAGAATATCCCACATCACCTTGGCAGTTGACCGGTTCACGATATCATTGGCAATCTTTGCACATAGAGTTGTAGAGAGCCAAACATGTGCATACATGTCATCTTGCTTCCAAGAAGTATTGTCCCCAGTCTTGTCTATCGGCTCAAGCTCTGTCAGAATTTGCTCCTTGTTATTGCACAACATGAGGGTTATACAATACATGGATCACAACTCGTTGTTGGTCCCTTCCATCTTCACAATGGAAGCCAGGTCCTTGAAGGCACCAAACGAAGAAAAAACATCATCCTTTTTTTCTGACATGATAAAAAACTTCGAAACGGAACTTGACTGGCAAGTACACCGATCCAAGCGAGTCTACACAACCATGTAGAGGATTGGTTATACATGTAGACTTATACAACCATCTTCATAAATCCTCGATCTACGCTAGGATCGGAAAATGTGTTTTATAGGTCTGAAATAACACTTTCCGATCAAAATAGGACCATTTCATACTATGATTTTGCGGCGAAGAGGAAAGAAATCAGCCTAGGGGTAATAGGAGGCAATGTGATAGCATGTAGTTACAAACAAGAAGGTCCAGTATCGGTTGGGAAGGCCCACGTGGAGGCCTCAACGTGCTGGGATGGCCGCTAGGGGGGGGGGGTCCCAACGACGCCAATTGGCGACACGGGGAGTTCGACGACAGTTGAAGGTGTCCGACGATAGTGGTTGCCGCCCGCACGGGGTTGGGCGGTGGCTGTTGGAAGTTGTACATGGCCCCCTTGGTAACGACACTTGCTTTGAGAGAGGGCTAGGGCATGGTTGGTGGGGCTAGGGCACGGTGATGCACGAGAACTCGGGTCTAGTACCGTCGCTTTGATACCATATTGGGAAAAATGACGATTACTTATTCATGAGGCTCTAGGATTCTCCTCTTGTATAGAGGAGATACCCATTGGGCAAATTACATTAAGAATACTGAGAGAATAGATAGTACACAAGAAACACATAAATAACAAATATTTCAATATGACTTAAAGTGGAAGCTTATCTACAAGAGGACAACCTCCACACAAGGTAGATTACACATTCAGCCACCTTGAGCCCCAACTCTATGGGTCTATTACATCCTTCTGATTTATGGGTGTGTGCTTACCCAATATCTGGGATGTATTTCGATGAACAACAAGATTTCCAAACTAAAATCTGTTTTTTATAACATTCAAGTCGTTGTGTTCATATAATTTATATTCATTTATTATGAATTTTTAAGATGTTCAAAACGTACCAAACTTTAGATGATGACAATTAGATAGATTGTCGCATGTCTAATTCAATATGATAGTTGCAAAGACAAAATTTGTCACTTTTATTTATCTAACATAACAAATAAAATCCACAATAGTGCAAGGATATGGACATTTAAGAAACGGATACGGATTATCCTATAAATATTAAGTTCCTCCTCATACTTTTAATTAGAAATTTTAGTCTTTACGAACTTATAATTGATGGAAGACTAATCCTAAATTCAATAAACTTACAATGTTACATAATAAATAAGAAATAAATTAAAATATTGAATGAAATAAATTGGATAGAATATAATAAAATTGCACAATGACGTACCACTGTCTTCCTTCATTTGAAATGTTTTCAAAATATAAGTAATACTGTAACATTGTCTTTTATACAAATTTTTACATATATGCCCATCAAGAGATCTATATTAGCACATAGACGTACATGCCATAAGTGACTCGATAATACAGATATCTGTATCCGTATCCGCAAAAAATCTATAATGGTATCTATATCCGAATCCGTATCCGTAAAAAAATTAAGGGTAAATTATAACTTGGGTCCTCATCTATGGGTCAGATTCCAGAATGGGTCCCGATCTTTAAATTGTAGTGATTCGGGTCCTAGGATCATTTAGAAAATGGAAATTTTGGGGTTCATGACGAATATGCCTTTGTTGGGAAGGGATTAGGTGTTGAGTTCCAACTTTTAAACAAGGGCACACTCGTCATTAGCCTCAAAAGGTTCCTTACATTAGTGGCCCTGGGACCCAAATCGTTACAATTTAAAGATCGGGACCCATTCTGGGATCTGACCCATAGATAGGGACCCAAATTGTAATTTACCCAAAAATAAAACTAGTATCCGTATCCATATCCACTAAAATCCGTAAAATATGGTATATATCTCTTAATTTCTTTCCTTACAATTTTGGATTAATTAATGCATGTTTAAGTAGGAACCTTGTACCTTATAAATTATGCTGATACATGCATGTTTCTTTAGAAACGATAAATGATGCTTGCTCACTTTTTTAGTGTGTACATATTGTTCATACCTGGACATGGAGTTTTACTTGCTACTCGATTTTACCCAACCAACCATCTAGGTATTCATATATTTAACAAAGCTACGATCATACTTTATAGTTAACATTCGAAATATAAAGAATGAACAGTAAATGAATAAAATACTTTTATCACATTATATATTCATGATTCCTAAAACAACAACAACAAATCCTTCTCCCACATTATATAGTCATGATTTCTGAAAATTTTTGATCCAAATTGTAATTTACCCTTAAATTTTTGTTGTGCGTTCATTGTCATACTATAACATAATTTTTTGATCACTCATCCACACCGTCCATGGAGGATGGTTCTGATCAAAGAGGAACTAACAACTAAAAATTAAAATAACAAAATATAAAATAGTATATCTAATTTATTCACCTATTATAGTTATAATCAAAAATTAAAAGGAATTAAAAATAAATAATAATAAATACACAAAAATAAATAAACACAATAAAAGCGGATTCTTCGTGATTTTGTTTGAGTTGATTGGATGGCATGTTGACCTCCTAGTGTTCGACTTAGGATTTAATTACCTAGTTAAATTTATGTTTGATTGTCCTAATTGGGGACTGTCAGAAAAAATCAATTAGGTCTGTCAGGCAGACCCAAGACCATCCCAACCATTCTCAAGGAGGATGGTCAGGACACGATCCTCTACAGACACAAGATAGAGCTCAAGACTGAATCAGGGCCGTTAATCACGCTCAGGTCAAGGGTTCACGAACCCAACCCCCATTCCCTTCTTCTCTCCTACCTGACAAGGGTATTTTCGTCATGAACCCCTAATTTTCCATTTCCTAAACAGCCCAGGGACACGAATCGTTACAATTTAAAGATGGGGACCCGTTCTGAGATCTGTACCATAAATGGAGACCCAAATTGTAATTTACCCTTAAATTTTTGTTGTGCGTTCATTGTCATACTATAACATAATTTTTTGATCACTCATCCACACCGTCCATGGAGGATGGTTCTGATCAAAGAGGAACTAACAACTAAAAATTAAAATAACAAAATATAAAATAGTATATCTAATTTATTCACCTATTATAGTTATAATCAAAAATTAAAAGGAATTAAAAATAAATAATAATAAATACACAAAAATAAATAAACACAATAAAAGCGGATTCTTCGTGATTTTGTTTGAGTTGATTGGATGGCATGTTGACCTCCTAGTGTTCGACTTAGGATTTAATTACCTAGTTAAATTTATGTTTGATTGTCCTAATTGGGGACTGTCAGAAAAAATCAATTAGGTCTGTCAGGCAGACCCAAGACCATCCCAACCATTCTCAAGGAGGATGGTCAGGACACGATCCTCTACAGACACAAGATAGAGCTCAAGACTGAATCAGGGCCGTTAATCACGCTCAGGTCAAGGGTTCACGAACCCAACCCCCATTCCCTTCTTCTCTCCTACCTGACAAGGGTATTTTCGTCATGAACCCCTAATTTTCCATTTCCTAAACAGCCCAGGGACACGAATCGTTACAATTTAAAGATGGGGACCCGTTCTGAGATCTGTACCATAAATGGAGACCCAAATTGTAATTTACCCTTAAATTTTTGTTGTGCGTTCATTGTCATACTATAACATAATTTTTTGATCACTCATCCACACCGTCCATGGAGGATGGTTCTGATCAAAGAGGAACTAACAACTAAAAATTAAAATAACAAAATATAAAATAGTATATCTAATTTATTCACCTATTATAGTTATAATCAAAAATTAAAAGGAATTAAAAATAAATAATAATAAATACACAAAAATAAATAAACACAATAAAAGCGGATTCTTCGTGATTTTGTTTGAGTTGATTGGATGGCATGTTGACCTCCTAGTGTTCGACTTAGGATTTAATTACCTAGTTAAATTTATGTTTGATTGTCCTAATTGGGGACTGTCAGAAAAAATCAATTAGGTCTGTCAGGCAGACCCAAGACCATCCCAACCATTCTCAAGGAGGATGGTCAGGACACGATCCTCTACAGACACAAGATAGAGCTCAAGACTGAATCAGGGCCGTTAATCACGCTCAGGTCAAGGGTTCACGAACCCAACCCCCATTCCCTTCTTCTCTCCTACCTGACAAGGGTATTTTCGTCATGAACCCCTAATTTTCCATTTCCTAAACAGCCCAGGGACACGAATCGTTACAATTTAAAGATGGGGACCCGTTCTGAGATCTGTACCATAAATGGAGACCCAAATTGTAATTTACCCTTAAATTTTTGTTGTGCGTTCATTGTCATACTATAACATAATTTTTTGATCACTCATCCACACCGTCCATGGAGGATGGTTCTGATCAAAGAGGAACTAACAACTAAAAATTAAAATAACAAAATATAAAATAGTATATCTAATTTATTCACCTATTATAGTTATAATCAAAAATTAAAAGGAATTAAAAATAAATAATAATAAATACACAAAAATAAATAAACACAATAAAAGCGGATTCTTCGTGATTTTGTTTGAGTTGATTGGATGGCATGTTGACCTCCTAGTGTTCGACTTAGGATTTAATTACCTAGTTAAATTTATGTTTGATTGTCCTAATTGGGGACTGTCAGAAAAAATCAATTAGGTCTGTCAGGCAGACCCAAGACCATCCCAACCATTCTCAAGGAGGATGGTCAGGACACGATCCTCTACAGACACAAGATAGAGCTCAAGACTGAATCAGGGCCGTTAATCACGCTCAGGTCAAGGGTTCACGAACCCAACCCCCATTCCCTTCTTCTCTCCTACCTGACAAGGGTATTTTCGTCATGAACCCCTAATTTTCCATTTCCTAAACAGCCCAGGGACACGAATCGTTACAATTTAAAGATGGGGACCCGTTCTGAGATCTGTACCATAAATGGAGACCCAAATTGTAATTTACCCTTAAATTTTTGTTGTGCGTTCATTGTCATACTATAACATAATTTTTTGATCACTCATCCACACCGTCCATGGAGGATGGTTCTGATCAAAGAGGAACTAACAACTAAAAATTAAAATAACAAAATATAAAATAGTATATCTAATTTATTCACCTATTATAGTTATAATCAAAAATTAAAAGGAATTAAAAATAAATAATAATAAATACACAAAAATAAATAAACACAATAAAAGCGGATTCTTCGTGATTTTGTTTGAGTTGATTGGATGGCATGTTGACCTCCTAGTGTTCGACTTAGGATTTAATTACCTAGTTAAATTTATGTTTGATTGTCCTAATTGGGGACTGTCAGAAAAAATCAATTAGGTCTGTCAGGCAGACCCAAGACACCCCCAACCATTCTCAAGGAGGATGGTCAGGACACGATCCTCTACAGACACAAGATAGAGCTCAAGACTGAATCAGGGCCGTTAATCACGCTCAGGTCAAGGGTTCACGAACCCAACCCCCATTCCCTTCTTCTCTCCTACCTGACAAGGGTATTTTCGTCATGAACCCCTAATTTTCCATTTCCTAAACAGCCCAGGGACACGAATCGTTACAATTTAAAGATGGGGACCCGTTCTGAGATCTGTACCATAAATGGAGACCCAAATTGTAATTTACCCTTAAATTTTTGTTGTGCGTTCATTGTCATACTATAACATAATTTTTTGATCACTCATCCACACCGTCCATGGAGGATGGTTCTGATCAAAGAGGAACTAACAACTAAAAATTAAAATAACAAAATATAAAATAGTATATCTAATTTATTCACCTATTATAGTTATAATCAAAAATTAAAAGGAATTAAAAATAAATAATAATAAATACACAAAAATAAATAAACACAATAAAAGCGGATTCTTCGTGATTTTGTTTGAGTTGATTGGATGGCATGTTGACCTCCTAGTGTTCGACTTAGGATTTAATTACCTAGTTAAATTTATGTTTGATTGTCCTAATTGGGGACTGTCAGAAAAAATCAATTAGGTCTGTCAGGCAGACCCAAGACCATCCCAACCATTCTCAAGGAGGATGGTCAGGACACGATCCTCTACAGACACAAGATAGAGCTCAAGACTGAATCAGGGCCGTTAATCACGCTCAGGTCAAGGGTTCACGAACCCAACCCCCATTCCCTTCTTCTCTCCTACCTGACAAGGGTATTTTCGTCATGAACCCCTAATTTTCCATTTCCTAAACAGCCCAGGGACACGAATCGTTACAATTTAAAGATGGGGACCCGTTCTGAGATCTGTACCATAAATGGAGACCCAAATTGTAATTTACCCTTAAATTTTTGTTGTGCGTTCATTGTCATACTATAACATAATTTTTTGATCACTCATCCACACCGTCCATGGAGGATGGTTCTGATCAAAGAGGAACTAACAACTAAAAATTAAAATAACAAAATATAAAATAGTATATCTAATTTATTCACCTATTATAGTTATAATCAAAAATTAAAAGGAATTAAAAATAAATAATAATAAATACACAAAAATAAATAAACACAATAAAAGCGGATTCTTCGTGATTTTGTTTGAGTTGATTGGATGGCATGTTGACCTCCTAGTGTTCGACTTAGGATTTAATTACCTAGTTAAATTTATGTTTGATTGTCCTAATTGGGGACTGTCAGAAAAAATCAATTAGGTCTGTCAGGCAGACCCAAGACCATCCCAACCATTCTCAAGGAGGATGGTCAGGACACGATCCTCTACAGACACAAGATAGAGCTCAAGACTGAATCAGGGCCGTTAATCACGCTCAGGTCAAGGGTTCACGAACCCAACCCCCATTCCCTTCTTCTCTCCTACCTGACAAGGGTATTTTCGTCATGAACCCCTAATTTTCCATTTCCTAAACAGCCCAGGGACACGAATCGTTACAATTTAAAGATGGGGACCCGTTCTGAGATCTGTACCATAAATGGAGACCCAAATTGTAATTTACCCTTAAATTTTTGTTGTGCGTTCATTGTCATACTATAACATAATTTTTTGATCACTCATCCACACCGTCCATGGAGGATGGTTCTGATCAAAGAGGAACTAACAACTAAAAATTAAAATAACAAAATATAAAATAGTATATCTAATTTATTCACCTATTATAGTTATAATCAAAAATTAAAAGGAATTAAAAATAAATAATAATAAATACACAAAAATAAATAAACACAATAAAAGCGGATTCTTCGTGATTTTGTTTGAGTTGATTGGATGGCATGTTGACCTCCTAGTGTTCGACTTAGGATTTAATTACCTAGTTAAATTTATGTTTGATTGTCCTAATTGGGGACTGTCAGAAAAAATCAATTAGGTCTGTCAGGCAGACCCAAGACCATCCCAACCATTCTCAAGGAGGATGGTCAGGACACGATCCTCTACAGACACAAGATAGAGCTCAAGACTGAATCAGGGCCGTTAATCACGCTCAGGTCAAGGGTTCACGAACCCAACCCCCATTCCCTTCTTCTCTCCTACCTGACAAGGGTATTTTCGTCATGAACCCCTAATTTTCCATTTCCTAAACAGCCCAGGGACACGAATCGTTACAATTTAAAGATGGGGACCCGTTCTGAGATCTGTACCATAAATGGAGACCCAAATTGTAATTTACCCTTAAATTTTTGTTGTGCGTTCATTGTCATACTATAACATAATTTTTTGATCACTCATCCACACCGTCCATGGAGGATGGTTCTGATCAAAGAGGAACTAACAACTAAAAATTAAAATAACAAAATATAAAATAGTATATCTAATTTATTCACCTATTATAGTTATAATCAAAAATTAAAAGGAATTAAAAATAAATAATAATAAATACACAAAAATAAATAAACACAATAAAAGCGGATTCTTCGTGATTTTGTTTGAGTTGATTGGATGGCATGTTGACCTCCTAGTGTTCGACTTAGGATTTAATTACCTAGTTAAATTTATGTTTGATTGTCCTAATTGGGGACTGTCAGAAAAAATCAATTAGGTCTGTCAGGCAGACCCAAGACCATCCCAACCATTCTCAAGGAGGATGGTCAGGACACGATCCTCTACAGACACAAGATAGAGCTCAAGACTGAATCAGGGCCGTTAATCACGCTCAGGTCAAGGGTTCACGAACCCAACCCCCATTCCCTTCTTCTCTCCTACCTGACAAGGGTATTTTCGTCATGAACCCCTAATTTTCCATTTCCTAAACAGCCCAGGGACACGAATCGTTACAATTTAAAGATGGGGACCCGTTCTGAGATCTGTACCATAAATGGAGACCCAAATTGTAATTTACCCTTAAATTTTTGTTGTGCGTTCATTGTCATACTATAACATAATTTTTTGATCACTCATCCACACCGTCCATGGAGGATGGTTCTGATCAAAGAGGAACTAACAACTAAAAATTAAAATAACAAAATATAAAATAGTATATCTAATTTATTCACCTATTATAGTTATAATCAAAAATTAAAAGGAATTAAAAATAAATAATAATAAATACACAAAAATAAATAAACACAATAAAAGCGGATTCTTCGTGATTTTGTTTGAGTTGATTGGATGGCATGTTGACCTCCTAGTGTTCGACTTAGGATTTAATTACCTAGTTAAATTTATGTTTGATTGTCCTAATTGGGGACTGTCAGAAAAAATCAATTAGGTCTGTCAGGCAGACCCAAGACCATCCCAACCATTCTCAAGGAGGATGGTCAGGACACGATCCTCTACAGACACAAGATAGAGCTCAAGACTGAATCAGGGCCGTTAATCACGCTCAGGTCAAGGGTTCACGAACCCAACCCCCATTCCCTTCTTCTCTCCTACCTGACAAGGGTATTTTCGTCATGAACCCCTAATTTTCCATTTCCTAAACAGCCCAGGGACACGAATCGTTACAATTTAAAGATGGGGACCCGTTCTGAGATCTGTACCATAAATGGAGACCCAAATTGTAATTTACCCTTAAATTTTTGTTGTGCGTTCATTGTCATACTATAACATAATTTTTTGATCACTCATCCACACCGTCCATGGAGGATGGTTCTGATCAAAGAGGAACTAACAACTAAAAATTAAAATAACAAAATATAAAATAGTATATCTAATTTATTCACCTATTATAGTTATAATCAAAAATTAAAAGGAATTAAAAATAAATAATAATAAATACACAAAAATAAATAAACACAATAAAAGCGGATTCTTCGTGATTTTGTTTGAGTTGATTGGATGGCATGTTGACCTCCTAGTGTTCGACTTAGGATTTAATTACCTAGTTAAATTTATGTTTGATTGTCCTAATTGGGGACTGTCAGAAAAAATCAATTAGGTCTGTCAGGCAGACCCAAGACCATCCCAACCATTCTCAAGGAGGATGGTCAGGACACGATCCTCTACAGACACAAGATAGAGCTCAAGACTGAATCAGGGCCGTTAATCACGCTCAGGTCAAGGGTTCACGAACCCAACCCCCATTCCCTTCTTCTCTCCTACCTGACAAGGGTATTTTCGTCATGAACCCCTAATTTTCCATTTCCTAAACAGCCCAGGGACACGAATCGTTACAATTTAAAGATGGGGACCCGTTCTGAGATCTGTACCATAAATGGAGACCCAAATTGTAATTTACCCTTAAATTTTTGTTGTGCGTTCATTGTCATACTATAACATAATTTTTTGATCACTCATCCACACCGTCCATGGAGGATGGTTCTGATCAAAGAGGAACTAACAACTAAAAATTAAAATAACAAAATATAAAATAGTATATCTAATTTATTCACCTATTATAGTTATAATCAAAAATTAAAAGGAATTAAAAATAAATAATAATAAATACACAAAAATAAATAAACACAATAAAAGCGGATTCTTCGTGATTTTGTTTGAGTTGATTGGATGGCATGTTGACCTCCTAGTGTTCGACTTAGGATTTAATTACCTAGTTAAATTTATGTTTGATTGTCCTAATTGGGGACTGTCAGAAAAAATCAATTAGGTCTGTCAGGCAGACCCAAGACCATCCCAACCATTCTCAAGGAGGATGGTCAGGACACGATCCTCTACAGACACAAGATAGAGCTCAAGACTGAATCAGGGCCGTTAATCACGCTCAGGTCAAGGGTTCACGAACCCAACCCCCATTCCCTTCTTCTCTCCTACCTGACAAGGGTATTTTCGTCATGAACCCCTAATTTTCCATTTCCTAAACAGCCCAGGGACACGAATCGTTACAATTTAAAGATGGGGACCCGTTCTGAGATCTGTACCATAAATGGAGACCCAAATTGTAATTTACCCTTAAATTTTTGTTGTGCGTTCATTGTCATACTATAACATAATTTTTTGATCACTCATCCACACCGTCCATGGAGGATGGTTCTGATCAAAGAGGAACTAACAACTAAAAATTAAAATAACAAAATATAAAATAGTATATCTAATTTATTCACCTATTATAGTTATAATCAAAAATTAAAAGGAATTAAAAATAAATAATAATAAATACACAAAAATAAATAAACACAATAAAAGCGGATTCTTCGTGATTTTGTTTGAGTTGATTGGATGGCATGTTGACCTCCTAGTGTTCGACTTAGGATTTAATTACCTAGTTAAATTTATGTTTGATTGTCCTAATTGGGGACTGTCAGAAAAAAATCAATTAGGTCTGTCAGGCAGACCCAAGACCATCCCAACCATTCTCAAGGAGGATGGTCAGGACACGATCCTCTACAGACACAAGATAGAGCTCAAGACTGAATCAGGGCCGTTAATCACGCTCAGGTCAAGGGTTCACGAACCCAACCCCCATTCCCTTCTTCTCTCCTACCTGACAAGGGTATTTTCGTCATGAACCCCTAATTTTCCATTTCCTAAACAGCCCAGGGACACGAATCGTTACAATTTAAAGATGGGGACCCGTTCTGAGATCTGTACCATAAATGGAGACCCAAATTGTAATTTACCCTTAAATTTTTGTTGTGCGTTCATTGTCATACTATAACATAATTTTTTGATCACTCATCCACACCGTCCATGGAGGATGGTTCTGATCAAAGAGGAACTAACAACTAAAAATTAAAATAACAAAATATAAAATAGTATATCTAATTTATTCACCTATTATAGTTATAATCAAAAATTAAAAGGAATTAAAAATAAATAATAATAAATACACAAAAATAAATAAACACAATAAAAGCGGATTCTTCGTGATTTTGTTTGAGTTGATTGGATGGCATGTTGACCTCCTAGTGTTCGACTTAGGATTTAATTACCTAGTTAAATTTATGTTTGATTGTCCTAATTGGGGACTGTCAGAAAAAATCAATTAGGTCTGTCAGGCAGACCCAAGACCATCCCAACCATTCTCAAGGAGGATGGTCAGGACACGATCCTCTACAGACACAAGATAGAGCTCAAGACTGAATCAGGGCCGTTAATCACGCTCAGGTCAAGGGTTCACGAACCCAACCCCCATTCCCTTCTTCTCTCCTACCTGACAAGGGTATTTTCGTCATGAACCCCTAATTTTCCATTTCCTAAACAGCCCAGGGACACGAATCGTTACAATTTAAAGATGGGGACCCGTTCTGAGATCTGTACCATAAATGGAGACCCAAATTGTAATTTACCCTTAAATTTTTGTTGTGCGTTCATTGTCATACTATAACATAATTTTTTGATCACTCATCCACACCGTCCATGGAGGATGGTTCTGATCAAAGAGGAACTAACAACTAAAAATTAAAATAACAAAATATAAAATAGTATATCTAATTTATTCACCTATTATAGTTATAATCAAAAATTAAAAGGAATTAAAAATAAATAATAATAAATACACAAAAATAAATAAACACAATAAAAGCGGATTCTTCGTGATTTTGTTTGAGTTGATTGGATGGCATGTTGACCTCCTAGTGTTCGACTTAGGATTTAATTACCTAGTTAAATTTATGTTTGATTGTCCTAATTGGGGACTGTCAGAAAAAATCAATTAGGTCTGTCAGGCAGACCCAAGACCATCCCAACCATTCTCAAGGAGGATGGTCAGGACACGATCCTCTACAGACACAAGATAGAGCTCAAGACTGAATCAGGGCCGTTAATCACGCTCAGGTCAAGGGTTCACGAACCCAACCCCCATTCCCTTCTTCTCTCCTACCTGACAAGGGTATTTTCGTCATGAACCCCTAATTTTCCATTTCCTAAACAGCCCAGGGACACGAATCGTTACAATTTAAAGATGGGGACCCGTTCTGAGATCTGTACCATAAATGGAGACCCAAATTGTAATTTACCCTTAAATTTTTGTTGTGCGTTCATTGTCATACTATAACATAATTTTTTGATCACTCATCCACACCGTCCATGGAGGATGGTTCTGATCAAAGAGGAACTAACAACTAAAAATTAAAATAACAAAATATAAAATAGTATATCTAATTTATTCACCTATTATAGTTATAATCAAAAATTAAAAGGAATTAAAAATAAATAATAATAAATACACAAAAATAAATAAACACAATAAAAGCGGATTCTTCGTGATTTTGTTTGAGTTGATTGGATGGCATGTTGACCTCCTAGTGTTCGACTTAGGATTTAATTACCTAGTTAAATTTATGTTTGATTGTCCTAATTGGGGACTGTCAGAAAAAATCAATTAGGTCTGTCAGGCAGACCCAAGACCATCCCAACCATTCTCAAGGAGGATGGTCAGGACACGATCCTCTACAGACACAAGATAGAGCTCAAGACTGAATCAGGGCCGTTAATCACGCTCAGGTCAAGGGTTCACGAACCCAACCCCCATTCCCTTCTTCTCTCCTACCTGACAAGGGTATTTTCGTCATGAACCCCTAATTTTCCATTTCCTAAACAGCCCAGGGACACGAATCGTTACAATTTAAAGATGGGGACCCGTTCTGAGATCTGTACCATAAATGGAGACCCAAATTGTAATTTACCCTTAAATTTTTGTTGTGCGTTCATTGTCATACTATAACATAATTTTTTGATCACTCATCCACACCGTCCATGGAGGATGGTTCTGATCAAAGAGGAACTAACAACTAAAAATTAAAATAACAAAATATAAAATAGTATATCTAATTTATTCACCTATTATAGTTATAATCAAAAATTAAAAGGAATTAAAAATAAATAATAATAAATACACAAAAATAAATAAACACAATAAAAGCGGATTCTTCGTGATTTTGTTTGAGTTGATTGGATGGCATGTTGACCTCCTAGTGTTCGACTTAGGATTTAATTACCTAGTTAAATTTATGTTTGATTGTCCTAATTGGGGACTGTCAGAAAAAATCAATTAGGTCTGTCAGGCAGACCCAAGACCATCCCAACCATTCTCAAGGAGGATGGTCAGGACACGATCCTCTACAGACACAAGATAGAGCTCAAGACTGAATCAGGGCCGTTAATCACGCTCAGGTCAAGGGTTCACGAACCCAACCCCATTCCCTTCTTCTCTCCTACCTGACAAGGGTATTTTCGTCATGAACCCCTAATTTTCCATTTCCTAAACAGCCCAGGGACACGAATCGTTACAATTTAAAGATGGGGACCCGTTCTGAGATCTGTACCATAAATGGAGACCCAAATTGTAATTTACCCTTAAATTTTTGTTGTGCGTTCATTGTCATACTATAAACATAATTTTTTGATCACTCATCCACACCGTCCATGGAGGATGGTTCTGATCAAAGAGGAACTAACAACTAAAAATTAAAATAACAAAATATAAAATAGTATATCTAATTTATTCACCTATTATAGTTATAATCAAAAATTAAAAGGAATTAAAAATAAATAATAATAAATACACAAAAATAAATAAACACAATAAAAGCGGATTCTTCGTGATTTTGTTTGAGTTGATTGGATGGCATGTTGACCTCCTAGTGTTCGACTTAGGATTTAATTACCTAGTTAAATTTATGTTTGATTGTCCTAATTGGGGACTGTCAGAAAAAATCAATTAGGTCTGTCAGGCAGACCCAAGACCATCCCAACCATTCTCAAGGAGGATGGTCAGGACACGATCCTCTACAGACACAAGATAGAGCTCAAGACTGAATCAGGGCCGTTAATCACGCTCAGGTCAAGGGTTCACGAACCCAACCCCCATTCCCTTCTTCTCTCCTACCTGACAAGGGTATTTTCGTCATGAACCCCTAATTTTCCATTTCCTAAACAGCCCAGGGACACGAATCGTTACAATTTAAAGATGGGGACCCGTTCTGAGATCTGTACCATAAATGGAGACCCAAATTGTAATTTACCCTTAAATTTTTGTTGTGCGTTCATTGTCATACTATAACATAATTTTTTGATCACTCATCCACACCGTCCATGGAGGATGGTTCTGATCAAAGAGGAACTAACAACTAAAAATTAAAATAACAAAATATAAAATAGTATATCTAATTTATTCACCTATTATAGTTATAATCAAAAATTAAAAGGAATTAAAAATAAATAATAATAAATACACAAAAATAAATAAACACAATAAAAGCGGATTCTTCGTGATTTTGTTTGAGTTGATTGGATGGCATGTTGACCTCCTAGTGTTCGACTTAGGATTTAAATTACCTAGTTAAATTTATGTTTGATTGTCCTAATTGGGGACTGTCAGAAAAAATCAATTAGGTCTGTCAGGCAGACCCAAGACCATCCCAACCATTCTCAAGGAGGATGGTCAGGACACGATCCTCTACAGACACAAGATAGAGCTCAAGACTGAATCAGGGCCGTTAATCACGCTCAGGTCAAGGGTTCACGAACCCAACCCCCATTCCCTTCTTCTCTCCTACCTGACAAGGGTATTTTCGTCATGAACCCCTAATTTTCCATTTCCTAAAAGCCCAGGGACACGAATCGTTACAATTTAAAGATGGGGACCCGTTCTGAGATCTGTACCATAAATGGAGACCCAAATTGTAATTTACCCTTAAATTTTTGTTGTGCGTTCATTGTCATACTATAACATAATTTTTTGATCACTCATCCACACCGTCCATGGAGGATGGTTCTGATCAAAGAGGAACTAACAACTAAAAATTAAAATAACAAAATATAAAATAGTATATCTAATTTATTCACCTATTATAGTTATAATCAAAAATTAAAAGGAATTAAAAATAAATAATAATAAATACACAAAAATAAATAAACACAATAAAAGCGGATTCTTCGTGATTTTGTTTGAGTTGATTGGATGGCATGTTGACCTCCTAGTGTTCGACTTAGGATTTAATTACCTAGTTAAATTTATGTTTGATTGTCCTAATTGGGGACTGTCAGAAAAAATCAATTAGGTCTGTCAGGGCAGACCCAAGACCATCCCCAACCATTCTCAAGGAGGATGGTCAGGACACGATCCTCTACAGACACAAGATAGAGCTCAAGACTGAATCAGGGCCGTTAATCACGCTCAGGTCAAGGGTTCACGAACCCAACCCCCATTCCCTTCTTCTCTCCTACCTGACAAGGGTATTTTCGTCATGAACCCCTAATTTTCCATTTCCTAAACAGCCCAGGGACACGAATCGTTACAATTTAAAGATGGGGACCCGTTCTGAGATCTGTACCATAAATGGAGACCCAAATTGTAATTTACCCTTAAATTTTTGTTGTGCGTTCATTGTCATACTATAACATAATTTTTTGATCACTCATCCACACCGTCCATGGAGGATGGTTCTGATCAAAGAGGAACTAACAACTAAAAATTAAAATAACAAAATATAAAATAGTATATCTAATTTATTCACCTATTATAGTATAATCAAAAATTAAAAGGAATTAAAAATAAATAATAATAAATACACAAAAATAAATAAACACAATAAAAGCGGATTCTTCGTGATTTTGTTTGAGTTGATTGGATGGCATGTTGACCTCCTAGTGTTCGACTTAGGATTTAATTACCTAGTTAAATTTATGTTTGATTGTCCTAATTGGGGACTGTCAGAAAAAATCAATTAGGTCTGTCAGGCAGACCCAAGACCATCCCAACCATTCTCAAGGAGGATGGTCAGGACACGATCCTCTACAGACACAAGATAGAGCTCAAGACTGAATCAGGGCCGTTAATCACGCTCAGGTCAAGGGTTCACGAACCCAACCCCCATTCCCTTCTTCTCTCCTACCTGACAAGGGTATTTTCGTCATGAACCCCTAATTTTCCATTTCCTAAACAGCCCAGGACACGAATCGTTACAATTTAAAGATGGGGACCCGTTCTGAGATCTGTACCATAAATGAGACCCAAATTGTAATTTACCCTTAAATTTTTGTTGTGCGTTCATTGTCATACTATAACATAATTTTTTGATCACTCATCCACACCGTCCATGGAGGATGGTTCTGATCAAAGAGGAACTAACAACTAAAAATTAAAATAACAAAATATAAAATAGTATATCTAATTTATTCACCTATTATAGTTATAATCAAAAATTAAAAGGAATTAAAAATAAATAATAATAAATACACAAAAATAAATAAACACAATAAAAGCGGATTCTTCGTGATTTTGTTTGAGTTGATTGGATGGCATGTTGACCTCCTAGTGTTCGACTTAGGATTTAATTACCTAGTTAAATTTATGTTTGATTGTCCTAATGGGGACTGTCAGAAAAAATCAATTAGGTCTGTCAGGCAGACCCAAGACCATCCCAACCATTCTCAAGGAGGATGGTCAGGACACGATCCTCTACAGACACAAGATAGAGCTCAAGACTGAATCAGGGCGTTAATCACGCTCAGGTCAAGGGTTCACGAACCCAACCCCCATTCCCTTCTTCTCTCCTACCTGACAAGGGTATTTTCGTCATGAACCCCTAATTTTCCATTTCCTAAACAGCCCAGGGACACGAATCGTTACAATTTAAAGATGGGGACCCGTTCTGAGATCTGTACCATAAATGGAGACCCAAATTGTAATTTACCCTTAAATTTTTGTTGTGCGTTCATTGTCATACTATAACATAATTTTTGATCACTCATCCACACCGTCCATGGAGGATGGTTCTGATCAAAGAGGAACTAACAACTAAAAATTAAAATAACAAAATATAAAATAGTATATCTAATTTATTCACCTATTATAGTTATAATCAAAAATTAAAAGGAATTAAAAATAAATAATAATAAATACACAAAAATAAATAAACACAATAAAAGCGGATTCTTCGTGATTTTGTTTGAGTTGATTGGATGGCATGTTGACCTCCTAGTGTTCGACTTAGGATTTAATTACCTAGTTAAATTTATGTTTGATTGTCCTAATTGGGGACTGTCAGAAAAAATCAATTAGGTCTGTCAGGCAGACCCAAGACCATCCCAACCATTCTCAAGGAGGATGGTCAGACACACGATCCTCTACAGACACAAGATAGAGCTCAAGACTGAATCAGGGCCGTTAATCACGCTCAGGTCAAGGGTTCACGAACCCAACCCCCATTCCCTTCTTCTCTCCTACCTGACAAGGGTATTTTCGTCATGAACCCCTAATTTTTCCATTTCCTAAACAGCCCAGGGACACGAATCGTTACAATTTAAAGATGGGGACCCGTTCTGAGATCTGTACCATAAATGGAGACCCAAATTGTAATTTACCCTTAAATTTTTGTTGTGCGTTCATTGTCATACTATAACATAATTTTTTGATCACTCATCCACACCGTCCATGGAGGATGGTTCTGATCAAAGAGAACTAACAACTAAAATTAAAATAACAAAATATAAAATAGTATATCTAATTTATTCACCTATTATAGTTTATAATCAAAATTAAAAGGAATTAAAAATAAATAATAATAAATACACAAAAATAAATAAACCACAATAAAAGCGGATTCTTCGTGATTTTGTTTGAGTTGATTGGATGGCATGTTGACCTCCTAGTGTTCGACTTAGGATTTAATTACCTAGTTAAATTTATGTTTGATTGTCCTAATTGGGGACTGTCAGAAAAAATCAATTAGGTCTGTCAGGCAGACCCAAGACCATCCCAACCATTCTCAAGGAGGATGGTCAGGACACGATCCTCTACAGACACAAGATAGAGCTCAAGACTGAATCAGGGCCGTTAATCACGCTCAGGTCAAGGGTTCACGAACCCAACCCCCATTCCCTTCTTCTCTCCTACCTGACAAGGGTATTTTCGTCATGAACCCCTAATTTTCCATTTCCTAAACAGCCCAGGGACACGAATCGTTACAATTTAAAGATGGGGACCCGTTCTGAGATCTGTACCATAAATGGAGACCCAAATTGTAATTTACCCTTAAATTTTTGTTGTGCGTTCATTGTCATACTATAACATAATTTTTTGATCACTCATCCACACCGTCCATGGAGGATGGTTCTGATCAAAGAGGAACTAACAACTAAAAATTAAAATAACAAAATATAAAATAGTATATCTAATTTATTCACCTATTATAGTTATAATCAAAAATTAAAAGGAATTAAAAATAAATAATAATAAATACACAAAATAAATAAACACAATAAAAGCGGATTCTTCGTGATTTTGTTTGAGTTGATTGGATGGCATGTTGACCTCCTAGTGTTCGACTTAGGATTTAATTACCTAGTTAAATTTATGTTTGATTGTCCTAATTGGGGACTGTCAGAAAAAATCAATTAGGTCTGTCAGGCAGACCCAAGACCATCCCAACCATTCTCAAGGAGGATGGTCAGGACACGATCCTCTACAGACACAAGATAGAGCTCAAGACTGAATCAGGGCCGTTAATCACGCTCAGGTCAAGGGTTCACGAACCCAACCCCCATTCCCTTCTTCTCTCCTACCTGACAAGGGTATTTTCGTCATGAACCCCTAATTTTCCATTTCCTAAACAGCCCAGGGACACGAATCGTTACAATTTAAAGATGGGGACCCGTTCTGAGATCTGTACCATAAATGGAGACCCAAATTGTAATTTACCCTTAAATTTTTGTTGTGCGTTCATTGTCATACTATAACATAATTTTTTGATCACTCATCCACACCGTCCATGGAGGATGGTTCTGATCAAAGAGGAACTAACAACTAAAAATTAAAATAACAAAATATAAAATAGTATATCTAATTTATTCACCTATTATAGTTATAATCAAAAATTAAAAGGAATTAAAAATAAATAATAATAAATACACATAAATAAATAAACACAATAAAAGCGGATTCTTCGTGATTTGTTTGAGTTGATTGGATGGCATGTTGACCTCCTAGTGTTCGACTTAGGATTTAATTACCTAGTTAAATTTATGTTTGATTGTCCTAATTGGGGACTGTCAGAAAAAATCAATTAGGTCTGTCAGGCAGACCCAAGACCATCCCAACCATTCTCAAGGAGGATGGTCAGGACACGATCCTCTACAGACACAAGATAGAGCTCAAGACTGAATCAGGGCCGTTAATCACGCTCAGGTCAAGGGTTCACGAACCCAACCCCCATTCCCTTCTTCTCTCCTACCTGACAAGGGTATTTTCGTCATGAACCCTAATTTTCCATTTCCTAAACAGCCCAGGGACACGAATCGTTACAATTTAAAGATGGGGACCCGTCTGGAGATCTGTACCATAAATGGAGACCCAAA